>CM046445.1:20289666-20639666 GCA_025506515.1 Flaveria trinervia
TTTTAAACCTTAAAAGTTAAGTTAATAATTAATAAATAGTCAATTATTTAAATAGGTTATAATATCACTTATTTGAGTTAAAGAAGACCGTTACAAGGTAATAAAAGACAAACTTTTAAATAACTATTGCCATAGTTTTAATAATTTTAAACTATAAAATTAGAATATTAAATTGTTTAAAAAAATTTCAGAAATTAAATTAATAACTTCTGGAATAAATTTAATTGACAATAACAATTTTATTTTGATTAAGTAATATATTAAGAATTTAAATAATTTGAAATGATTAAAAAAACTAATTTTAAAATAACCTGCGGGTGCCCGGGTTCGAACCCGGGACCCTATATGTGGAGTTCGTGTAAGTTACCGCTGGGCTATAAGCCCCATGTCTATAAAAAGCTCAGTTTTAAAGTTTAAAAACATTAAATACAAAAGCCCCCAATTTTATAAGAACCCTAGAATCGATTTGATTCCAATTGAACATCGAATTGATATTGTTAATGAAATCAATCATAGGGCTTTGATTGCCCATGTGAAACTGAGCACAAAGATGTGTGGTACTTACGTTATTAAGTTCGAATTGATGATCTCAAGTTCAAGAACGATTCGCGACTGCGGGGATGTGCTTCAAGGTGCAAACGAGGTTGATAACCCAATTAAACTTGTATGAAGCTTCGGATGGTGATGCTGAGTAATAGCCCTCACCCAATTTGGATTTAAAATGCTCAGAAGATGAAGCTCGACCAAGTTGTAGGTCGCGATGAAGATGATGATCAATTGAGATGAAATGGTGGTTATCAGGCGAAATTGGATGTGATAATCATTTAGATAGATAAAAGATCGTTTTGGTTTGATTAATTGGATTATTAATGGGGTTTAATGCTCGAACGGCTAAGAAGTTGAAGATGTTTCGGTTAAGTGTTCGATTAGACAAGAAACGGTGTTTAAATGTGGTTAATTGATGCACACATGTTCGAGTCTCATTCTAGAAGGGTTAGGGAGCGGTTACGGATCAATATTCAACGGTTTTCGACGAGTTTAGGAGTCACCGGAATCCGGCCGAAGGATGGCCGGGAATCGGCCGGAAACACGGGGTCAAAAGAGGGAGGGGGGTTTGGTTTAGCAATTTACACTTTAGTCCCATAGGTTTTAGTTTTGTTATATTAAGCATAAAAACTTTCTTTTAAAGATGTAAAGTTACAAAACAACCCTCTAAACTTTAATCTAACTTGTTAGTTATTCAAGTATTATTATTATAGTTATTATTGTTACTTTTATTAATATTAACATTATTTTTATTTAATATTTATACTTTTAACTTTCATAAAAACCCAAATGGCATTAATGAATACGCACAAACAACACATGAGTTTCAAAATTGACAAATATAACCCTTGTAAGAATAAACGAAATTAACTTTCAGCTAACAAAAATACAAGATGTTACAATGTGCATCTATGCATACATGTGTATGTGCATCTATGAATAAAATTCAATGTAAAACAAGATTTGAAGTGTATCTTTAAAATACAAAACAACTTTAATAGGATAGCGAAAACATAAATGGACAAATTTATAATGGGAATCAAAACCTAAATAGTGTATAGACTTTTGATTTAAAATAATTAATAATTTTATGGTAAAGATATATTATAAACAAATATGCATTGAGTAAAATTAAAAAAATAAAATAAAATATGTGACTAGAAATGGTTCTTTTGGTTTTTTACAAAAAGTTGGTTAACTTTTTTAAAATAAAAATAACAATATGTGGCTATAAATGGTTCTTTTGATTTTTTCCAATTTTTTGGTTCTCATTTGAAAGCCCCTATATATATATATATATAGATATATATATATATATATATATATATATATATATATATATATATATATATATATATATATATATATATATATATATAAGGGAGACTTCAAATGAGAACCATTTTTTTGTGAGAACTCTAAGAAACAATCTCAGCCACTCATTTTCTATCACATGCAAATCAGATGTCATTTCCACTTTTATTTTAAACGTTCGTAACTTTTTTTACGACATCATTTTTAAAAAAATTCACCATAAAATTCAGTATTTTTTATCTTTCCAACGCCTACCCTATTGATATATTTTTGTAAAAAAATCGTACATCCGTTGTTACATATGTGTAGTACTGGATTTACACATGTGTAAATCCGATATTACAATATGTAAAACGAATTTCGTTAAAAAAATGAGAATTTTTTTATAAATTTTTTTATATTTTTTTATGAAAGAGGGAAAGTTGGGGAATATTTTTGTATTTTTATTTTTTTTTATTTTTGTGTTATTTTTTTATTTATAAATTTTTTAAATATGTTTTTGTTAATTACAATTTTGCCATTAAAATTCGTTTTACATTTATAATCCTTGAAACAATATTATTAATCTACTTTCTTGTTTAACTTTTTCAATTAAAAAAGCCAATGACCGGTGAGCAAGTGGAAGCCTTTGAGAGTCTGTAGATGTAATGGTACTTTAGTGTGCACAACCGGCCCCCTAGAATGATGTCGATTAAATGTAGATGGTGTCATTTTAACAAGGGTAGAAAGTATTTGTTTTAGATTTTTTAATATTTTATTTGATAACCTGTCTAAAAATACTGATTTTTCTCTAACACTTTTTAATAATAACTTTGTTTAAAAACCAAAACGCACTATTTTTTACTTTTTTCGTCGACATCGCGTCATAAATTTCATTTAAAAATGAAATTTTATTTAAAAGTAATTTTCTAAGTTAAAGTTACATGGTTCGTCCTTGTGATATGTAGATAATGTGGGATTCATGTTAACTTTTGAATAATTACATCATTTGTCCCTTGTTTCTAAAACATAACATGAGACAATTTTCACTTTTGAACGAGACTTTAGTGAGTGGGATGATTGTGCATGAAGGAGATAGAGTTAAATAAGTGGAGTTACAACTCATCCATTTCCTCCGCTAACACCCTATAGTTGATTGTGCATAAGATTTGAAATCTTAAGTTGGTGAAAGCATGTTAAAACTTCCAACATAATATTAAATTGAAATGCTTCTATAATAAAAATTCAGTAAGAAAATCAATATCAAATAGTGTACATCACCGACAATTATTCAATCATTGTGTATATATAATGCATTTGAATCTTATAAATACACAAGACCATTAAACTTTAACGAATATAGGCAATCTGTTTGAACGAGGATTGCAAAGGGCCTGTAGTGGCTTCAATTGGCCATGGACATGCCATAAAAAGTAGTCATGTCGATCTCCTCTTTGCCTATCTTCTCCCATTCGAATGCTTGGATCAAACTTCCCAATGCTAACCCGAGGATACGATAGCCTAAATTGGTTCCAGGACATCCACGTCTACCGACGCTAAAGGCAAGCATTTTGTATTATCCTCACCGCCACATCTCCCATCAAATCTTTCAGGCTTAAACTTATTTGGTTCATCCCACAAGATGGGATCCCTCTGGATGGCCCATGCATTCACCATCAACATTGTTCCTCGTGGCACCAAATACCCACCAATTCTAATATCATCAGAGGCTTCGCGTGGTAGTAATAAGGGAAGAGTTGGGTACAAACGAAGACTCTCATTGATGACGCTTTCAAGGTAACTTAGTTTGTCCAAATCTCTTTCTTGTAACAAATCGGCACCGACATGAGCATCAATCTCGTTCTTGATCTTTTCCATAGCACTTGGATTGCTGAGCAACAACGACATACACCACTCGAGTGTTAAATATGGTGTTTCAGTACCAGCGACTAGCATTATCTGCAAGTTTAACGTGAGAATGTTAACATCCTTCCTAAATTATCCCAATATTACAAATGTTCTTATCGTTCAAAGTTCTGTAATGATGATCTTTAATAGTTTCCGCCGACATGTGAATTATTTTAAACGTCCAAGGGAATTATTTTAAACAAGTTGTAAGACAAAAGTTTAATTTATAATTCAATATGCGTGGGAGTTGTGTATTTAAAAAAATTATCCAACCATTATTTACACATGTGTAAATCTGGTTATACACATGTTTAATACCATATTATACATGCGCTTAACCAAATTTACACAAGTGTAAGTAACGGCTGGATGGTTTTTTTAGAACGTATATCAATATGATATGCAATGAAAAGATAAAAAATACTAAACTTAATGGTTATTTGTTTTTGACAAAAATAAAGACGTGAAAAAAAAAGTTATGAACATTTTAAAGAAAAGGTGAAATTAGCATATGACTAAAATATGTAGTTGATATTGGTTTTTAGAGTTATTATAAAAAATAGTGGTTTTTAAGATTATATATATATATATGTATATATATATATATGTGTGTGTGTGTATGCTTTTTAAATCCAAAATATCTAATATATTAGTATTTTTTAGATTAAATTATATCATAAAATCAAAAATCTTTCAATCTTTAAACTCGTATTATATGTACCTTAATAATAAAGTTTTAAACTTTACATAAAGGTTGTTTAACATGATAATCTCATTATTTGACACCACCAAGATATAGAAAAACATAAATTGAAGTTAAGTAGAAACTATTTCATTTATAAAGAGAAAATAACTAAAGTCGTAAAAAGGTTATTGAAAGACACACTCTTTTAAAATAGGAATTAAAATTAGAAAATAATTTGTTAAAAATATAGAAATAAAATAAAAGCTTACAATTTAAAAAAATGATTTTCATGGTATTATTTATAATTTACCGATAAATTGAAAAACTCATAACTTTGAAAATATGATTTTGAGTTATAACAAAATAAAATGTAATAATTTGAAATTCAAGAATATACAGTTAAATATAAACCCAAAATTCTAGCGGAATCTCAAGATTAGTAATTAATTTGGAAAAAAAATCTTTGAGTTACTAAAATTAAATTTCATGTTTAATCTAACATCCTAGAGAACGTGGAATGAAATAATTTGTTTGTTATGATTTTGAGATAAAAAAACATATTTTTATTTTTATTTAAATAAATATTTATATATGTTAAAGAATAATCATACACCAATTCAAAAAATGTTATATGCGTAAAGATGGTCTTAAAAGATAATAGTAAGATAAAATAGTAAGATAATGGTCTTAAAAGATAACATGCGGCATAAAAATATTCGTTATTATAATGGTAAGATAAAATAGACCCAATTACAATTTATGCAATTTTTTAAACAATATATATATGAAATATAAATAAAAAACGACATTATATTTTAGAACTCAACTAGTATTAAACTTTTGCATTGCGTCAGGGCGTAAAAACATAACAAATAGTATTAATGTCATACCGTTGATAGAGACCACCACACCGGAAAATATTATATGAAATAAAAGTTAAAAAAATAACCAAACAAAAAGTAAACGTAAACACGTTGTATCATGCACGCTTATTGTTGCTTGTTAATGTGCAAAATTTAGACCATAATGTAAAACCAATTTCGGTCGTTGAAGTGGAAAAAATTGATAAAAACGTTGAACCACATACCTATGTTGCGTAATGTTAACTCGAAAATTAAAACTGAAACGTAAAACAAAAAATGTGTAAAAGATGAAAGACCAAAGTTAAATGTAAAAAAGTGTTAAATTTAAACACGAAAACATTTTATTTATGACCCAACTAATCTCTGAACGAAATGATGTCAAAATGTAGACATATATCGGAACGTAAACAATGTAAAATCACATATAAAGTTAAGCACGTAAACATTTAATATATGACCCGTCATTTTTTATTACGTTCAATTATAGGACTTTAATTTATATTGTGATGGGGTAAATCTGAAAATTTAAAAATTTGACCGAATCAAAATGAAATTTTATAAAATATTAAAGAAGCCAGGGTGAAAGTATCAAAAAAATAAATTTGAGAAAAGAGTAAAGGTTGGTAGGAAACCCTACCAGTTAGTTTTAAGATATAGTTAATAATGTAATGAATATAATTAACACCTTCTTCAAAATGTCAATGCATTTTTAATTAGTGATCGGCGATGTTGACTTAATCTTATATTCAAAACTTGAATTTCAAGATCCACCGTACTTTCAAGTTAACGTATTTTTTATATGTAAATAACAGGGATGTCATATGCTCAAATCTTACTTTGAGCAAATGTTTAGAGTTGAGTCACAGAGTTTTATTAGCAATAAGTTTTTTTCTGAGGAGCTGGGGGTGCGGTTCCGGTTGAAAAACAAATAGATAAATCCGATTAAAATAACATCTATCTTTCTAAGAAGGATCGTATATTTACTATTAAAAATAATACCGGTCATCACTTAGTTTAATTTCCAATGATTTGGTTGTTAGCAATTTAAGGAATGTTTTCAGAACAACTACATAGCCAAGTGATGTGTGATTAGTTTACCGCTAACACATATTGGATTGGTCGGAGTGAACTAAAAAACCATTTCACTTCATAAATAATAGAATAACTAAATTATATTTAATTATATATTTAATATGGAGATGGATCAAATGAGAACTAGTTTTTTTTTGTGAGAACTCTAAAAACCAATCTCAACCACTAGTTCTCAATGTCAAAAATTGTAATTAACAAAAACATATTTAAAAAAATTATAAATAAAAAAATAACATAAAAATAAAAAAAATAAAAACACAAAAATATTCCCCAACTTTCCCTCTTTCATAAAAATATATAAAAAATGTATAAAAATAAAAAATTCCCGTTTTTTTTAACGAAATTCGTTTTACACATGTGTAATATCGGATTTACACATGTGTAAATCCAATACTACACATGTGTATAACTATATTTACACATATGTAAACAACGGATGTACGATTTTTTTAAAAAGTATATCAATATGGTAGGCGTTGGAAAGATAAAAAAATACTGAATTTTATGGTAAATTTTTTCTGAAAAAATGATGTCGTGAAAAAAAGTTACGAACGTTTAATAAAAAGAGGGAAATGGCATGTGATGTAAAATAAATTACTGAGATTAATTCATAGAGTTCTCACAAAAAAGTGGTTCTCATTTAAATCTCCCCTATTTAACATAAAACAAAATATGATAGTAATAAATATTTTGATATGAATTTGATTTATAACATAATATAGAAACTTAAATAACTACTATATAGATCATGTAATTAGTACTAAATTCATAACTAGATATTATAGGAGAAAAAAATTGAAATATAGTCGGGTTCAAAAAATTCATATGTCAAACTTGTTCATATAAAATCGCTCAAAATAGACGTATCCGGACATGGTACACCGGCTCCATATCATGCCTGTTATGCGGTATGGTTTTGAAAAGACTTATTGACCGGTTAATTATTCTAAGTATCCTAAGAATTCATGATATCTTTACATTTATGAAGCAAACAGTAAAACTTATTGACTAGTTAATTATCTAATTGTTGTAAATATCAAAAGAATGCATGATAGTTTTACCAGTATGAAGCCTTTGATGATCTGATCAGTATAAAGCTCAGGTTCTTTTTTCTGTAAAGCAAGCAGTTTATCCACCATAACCCCCGACTCACAGCTCCCTACACGACGTCGCTCTTCTATAACTTCTTCAAAAAACTCATCAATTTTCTTCATGAAACCAATCGCCTTCTTCTCAACACCACCAAACCCTACCCACCTTAAATCGGCAGAAAATCGCCGAATTGCGGCGTATGTAATAACGTGAACAACTCTCCCATCAAGTCGCGAAATGTCATGGCTTGCTTCATGTCGCTGATATTCATCGGATCTCCATGGTACCTCTTGCCCATAATCGACATTGTTGTTATGTTATTCAAAAGGTCCCTAAACCAACACTTAAGGTCCACCTTATGCCATGAGTCTCTTACAATTAGCCTACACATGAGCATGAGTTCATGTTCACGTAAATGCGTTGTTGCATCGAGGCTCGTTGTGGATAAGAGCTCGGTTGCAGCCACACGACGCAGGGTGCGCCAAAGGTGGCCATACGGGGCATGGCCCATGGTCGTGAAGTTGTAGGTTATCTGTTTACCCGAGGGCAAAAGTGGGCGATTGGCTAGCGCGATGTCGTTTTTTGGTGAAGCATTCTTCCACCGCAGAAGGAGAGGAGACGACTAGCACTCGCCGGACACCGAACCGAAGCAACATAACGGGACCATATCTTTTAGAGATGGTAAGTAGGTGTTCATGGAGGGGTGGTTTGAGTAGGTGAAGATGCCAATAATAGGAAGAGACGGTGGGCTTGGGGGTAGGTTTGATTTGGTTCTTTTGTTGTTGTAGAGTGTTATAATGAATAGAACAAGAGTGAACATGAGCAAGAGAATGTACATGAACAAATTTGCATCCATGATATCGTTCAAGTATAGACAACTCCTCATATGAATGTGAAGAAATATGGAAGATACTATGGTTCATATTTATAATGAATATTTTTTGTTCGCATATATAGAAAAATATTATTAGAGATCTCCTCTGTCTCCTATATTTTAAAATCATTACCAATTCAGCTCATACCTTACTCCAAATAAAAAAAGATCGGTTGACATATGAAGAAAAGTTTTATTGTGGCATGTGACCTTAGACAACGTTGAAAGACTAGGGTTGTACGTGATTTGTGATTGTTCGTAGTGCATTTGTGGGTGTTAGACAGCATATATTGTTGAAATATCAAGACGTATAAGGATGGTCAACGCTCGTTAGTGGCAGTTAACAAGTGGTCAATGAAGTAAACAAGACAGGTACAAATTGAAACGAACGCACCAGAAAGTATGATTCCTAACTCGTTTAAACAAGACAGGTACAAATCGAGTTGTTAATGCGCATGCATTCGTTTAAACTAAACATTTAATTCTAAACCGAGAGTTATAAAAAGAGTACGTTATGTTCACCTTATGTTCATAGACACCCAAGTATACATGACTAATACAATTTAAACCATGTAAGATTACATTCCAGTGTTTGACTTAAGGGAACAAAATAAACATAAACTCATAGAATTTGACATAGGAAAAAAAAATTAATATGACAGATTTGATGAACTTTTCAGAAAGATTTAAAATCGAAAACTGAATTATATTAAAAAGAAGCTGCAAACCTACTACCTTGCAAAATTGAAATTTTAATATTTAAAATATCTTAAGAAGATTTTGTTTGACTTCATTTGCCTCTAATAAATATTTTTGTTTAAGTATTCATATATTATTCCTTTCCTTCTTAAACAGGTTGCATCTAATCAGAGGATTTATTATTCTTCATATTCACTTGTTTTTTCTTCAGTTATATTAATTTAAAATCTTTTGGTTTTATTTAAGTTTTTATCTCTCAGGACAATGTTAATAATATCGTAATCCGTATGTAAAGATTCTTTTCCAATTTTTTGTATTTGTTTAACTCTTTTTTCTATAG
Organism: Flaveria trinervia; assembly: GCA_025506515.1. Classification (NCBI taxonomy): domain Eukaryota; kingdom Viridiplantae; phylum Streptophyta; class Magnoliopsida; order Asterales; family Asteraceae; genus Flaveria; species Flaveria trinervia. The sequence goes on from CM046445.1 coordinate 20,299,059, forward strand.
TTTTCATTTCTTTCATTTCTTTTATTTGTTTATTTCTCTCTTGCATTAGTGTTACAAACTTTGAGGCCAGCCATCTGGTATCAACGTTTACGGCTATATGTATTGAAAATATTTTGGAACTCCGGGATAACCTTCACATCACGTCAATGTCACTTGCGGAAACATCAACGCTAGTTTAAAAGTTTAAGAAATATCATTCGTAAAATAATAAGCAAATACTTTTATTATTTAATTAGAATATCAATATATAAAGAAAGCGGTGAGTTACATTCCAGTCAGGGGCGGACCCAACCTTTGTGGTTGGGGTTCGCCCGACCCCCTTGAATTTTCTTTAATTAGTAGTGCATATGTTATATTCGCGACCGACCCTTAAAAAATTTTGACAACGACCCCCAAGAAAATTTGACAACGACCCTATTGCATTTTTTATCATCAACGACCCCAAAAATATAAAGGTTTAAAGTTTTACAAATATAAACCAATAATTTTATATTTCTTATTTTTGTTAGAGTAAATTACAATTTTCATACCTTTGTTTTAGGGGTGTTAACAGGATCAGCCCTAGCTTAACAGTTTCAATACCTGAGTTTACGAATGCTAACACTTTACGTACCTCCGTCCAATTTCCATTGAACAACCCTTAAATCTCCCCCACGTGCTCCTCATGTGAGGGGCAAAACTGTCATTTCACCCAATTTATTAATTTTTTAAGAGTAAATTGCAATTTGTTTTAGGGTGTTAATAGGATCAGACTCAACTTTACAGTTTGCATACCTGAGTTTACGAATGCTAACACTTTATGTATCTCTGTCCAATTTCGTGAAACAACTGTTAAATCTCCCCCAGGTGCTTCTCACGTGAGGGGCAAAACTGTCAATTCACCGTAAACAGGCTCTATAACAACCTCTCTCTCCAAACCCTACCTTCCATCCACTCCCTCCAAAACTTCTCGCTGGAGACTCTCAAACTCACCGTCTCCCACCGCTGCCTCACCGCCCTCAAACCCTACCCCGCCGCCCACATCAGCCACCTCGTCATCAATAACCATCGCCTCTACGCCGCCTCTAGCGACCGCATCCACGTATTCGACACGACGTCTTTCTCCCTCAGCGACACTTTCATCGTCAACGATTCCTCATCAGGTTTCGTCAATTTCTCACATTTCATAACGGAAAAGTGTTCACATCTCATCAGGACAGTAAGATCAGAATATGGAAACTAACGGAACACAAACGGCAAAAAACACGCCGGAACCCTACCGATGGTGGAAGATTAAAAAATATGGTGAATTGATAGTTTTGCCCCTCAGGCAAGGAGCACGCGGGGGAGATTTAGTTGTTGTTTAATGAAAATTGGATGGAGGTACGTAAAGTGTTAACATTCGTAAACTCAGGTATGCAAACTGGTAAGATGAGGTTGATCTTGTTAACACCCCTAAAACACAAGTATGAAAATTGAAATTTACTCTTAAAAGATTAATAAATTAGGTGAATTGGTAGTTTTGCCCCTCATGTAAGGAGCACATGGGGGAGATTTAACAGTTGTTTAACGGAAGTTGGGAAGTGTTTGCATTCGTAAACTCAGGTATGCAAACTGTTAAGCTGAGACTGATCCTGTTAGCATCCCAAAACACAAGTATGAAAATTACAATTTACTCTAACAAAAATAACAACTATAAGTTAATATAAAATCATTTTGAAACATTAACCTTATTAGATTTAACCCATAAATTTATTACCCAATAAACTAATATCTTTAACCCCAAACCCAATTTCTATTGCCCGATTGTTCACACTCATGACCCATTAAATTACCTATTAAGTTAAAATAATAAAACATATTTAACTCAAAAATCTTGGCAAAGCTCATAACCAAAGCCCCAAAGTTACAATCCTTAAGTCCTTGATACTTGTAGAGTAGTCTTGGAGCACCGCCGCACTGATCGTAGTCATAACCCTTGACTCCTTTATTTATGTAATTTTGATGACTATTAAATTATTTTTGTTATGATAATTTGATATTTAACTTGATTTTATCTTTTAATGTGCGAACCTACCCGACCCGACCCGACCAAAAACAACCCAAACCGAATCATACCGAAAGAATTATTTTTTACATAGCCAATGCACTCTCAAAGAAATAAGCCGACCCCCATAAAAGAAATTTTTGGGTCTGGGGTAAGGCCCCGTCCCCGAGACGCTTACAGCTGGTAAATCATTGCCCATAAAATGTATAACTTTACATTTAACACTTATAAAACGTTGCAGCATCTTACATTAAAATGTTGCAGCGGAAACATTTAAACAAACATTCCATTTCATTATAAAGGCTTTTGCAAAATAATACATCGTTATCGAATTACAAAATTCATCTTGCATTTCATCACAAAAGCATTATAAAAATGGATGCCCTTCAAAAGAGCTGAGTAGCTGCCCCGTGCCATCCTGAGCAACATTACCTGCCAGCTGGAAACACATCAAAGTCAACGTTACTGAGTAAGTTCTAGTTTGAAATAAAACATACTTTACTTCCTTTATAAAACCATTCGTTAATTTCGTACGCGATCACACAACATACATACATACCGATAATATAATCATTATCTTCCATTACGTTCGTTACATTCTGTCATTCATTAATCATCGCACGTTACATTATCATTCGCTTCATTCGTTCACAACATTTCTTATGTTTGTTCGTTTCACACTTATCGCACGCTTCGCACATTTCGTACTTTCATTTCTTTGTACCCATCGTACATATCGCACAAATCGCATCAATGGAGTGGTCACTAAGACAGACTCTCCCAGTGTGTGTGAACTCTTAGGGGTTTAGCCAAAATCGCACGCTACATAACACACAGTGAATACCACATCGCACGTATCGGGGAAATTACCAAAATGAACCCCCTACTGTGTGTATGAACCCACACGAGTTATCCAAATCGCACGCTATATAGCACACAGTGAATACCATATCGCATGTATCAGAGCAGTCACCAAGACTGAACTTTTACTGAGTCTAAGGTCCCTTATGAGTTAGCCAAGATCGCATGCTGTAAATACACATACAGTTGAGCTAACAACTCTCAATGAGTTGTGAACCTCCTTTCTTTCTGCTTGCAAGCCATTCTTAATCTCATTCATTCATTCATACATGCATTCATTGATCGTGTTCCTCTTTTCATTATCTTCCACTTTACGTTACATAATACTTTCATTTCATTCATTCACATACCACGTAAAGCCAAGGGAAATAATCATACAAAGCAAGGAACATAATAACATACAACATCATCACACAAGGAAACATTGCACATACATAACATACATCACACATAATGATACAACGTCATACATCACATCAATCACACGCATCACATCATCAACAATCCCAAAGGTCAAAACCTACATCTGCACGTTCCCCGAAAGCCAGATAATAAACTGTGATCATTCGGGCGTATGGACCCTATTCAGTCGGATAGTCTTCCATTCGTTGAGAAAACTTAAGCGAATGGACCTTCAGTCGCATAGCCTCCAGTCGCGTGGTTCCTATGCACATGAACATCAGTCGCATAGTATTCGGGCGTATAGACCTCAGTCGTATGACTTTCATGCGAATGGCCTCCAGTAGCACTCCTTGCATACGAATGAACATCAGTTGCACGACTCACAAGCGTATGGACTCCAGTCGCATGACCTTCAATCGTATGACCTTCATTCGCAATTCCTTCAGTCGCATGGCCCTCATCCTCATTTCTTTCAGTCGCATGGCTCTTATCTGCATTTCTTTCAGTCGCATAGCCCTCATGCGTATGACTCTCAGTCGCACTATTCATATGTGAATGAACCTCAGTCGCACTTCTTCGTGCGTATGGCCTCCATTCGGTCGCCTAGCCCTAGCTGATGTAGAATGAAGTTCATCCTGAACCCAATCTGCCATTTTCGGCCTCCAAGCCCTCCCAAACCTCTTCTAAGCTTAAATCAACCATCTTAAACATTAGGAAAGCATACCATAACACCATTCAAGCATACACAAGCTGGAAATCATGCCCCACCCGAATCAAACACATACACATACACATACATACGAGTTCAACACCCCACTTTTCAAAAACGGGTTTTAGATGTGTTCCAGCCCTAAAATCATTCAAAAGCATGTAAAAGAGGGGTCCTAGAACTCACCTTGACAGCCTCTTCGCATATAGCCTCTTACAAACTCGTTTGCCTTCGACTTTTGCACTTGATTCTTCAAAAATCCTTAGCTTTTGCCCTTTCTCCCTTCTTTCTCCCTTAGAACCGAATGAGTGGTGAATGGGAGAGGGGAATAGCTACCATTCCCTTTTACCCACTCATCCAACCTTTTTCTTCTTTTGGCAAGATTGGTCCCTCAACTTGGGCATTATTTCTTTTCTTTCTTTCTCCTTCTTTCTTTGGCTTCAAAGAAAATAACCGGACGTTACAAGTCCACCCCCTTATATAGGTTTCGTCCCCGAAACCTGTTATTCCTTAAGCAATTGTGGGCAATACTGTCTCATCTCTTTTTCAGTCTCCCACATAGACTCGGATTCCCTTTCTGTGCTTCCACTTTACGCGTATAAGTGGAACCACTTTATTCCTTAGATTCATCTCTTTACAATCAATGATTGTCACTGGTTTCTCTACATAATTAAGTCGTTCGTCTATCTCGATATCTTCCAGTGGTACAATCATATCCTCATCCACTAAACACTTTCTCAGATGAGATACATGGAATGTCGGGTAAATTCCACTTAACTCATCAAGTAGCTCCAATCTATAGGCCACCTCCCCTACTCGAGCAATGATTCAGAAAGGCCCTACGTACCTTGGGCTCAACTTGCCCCGCTTTCTAAACCGAATAATACCTTCCCAATGTGAGACTTTTAACATCTTCCCCCTGGAATTCAGTCGGTCTACATCTCTTATCGGCATATGACTTGTGTCTATCTTCGTCTTCCTTCATAAAGGCTTTGATCCTTTCGAGCTTCTCAGTCGTAGCCTCGATCACCTCAATACTTCCCATACGGCCTTTGGTGCTCGACCTTCACTTGTAAACAAGTAAGGCATCTACTCACGATTCCACCATATCACGCTTCATACCCGACCACCGATAATCTTTATCCGGGTCTCGGTACATCTACCAGTTGAGACGTTAGTGTATCCACATCCCTTACATAGGCCAAGTAGGCAATACGTCAACGCCTCATGCACTTTCTCACCACCGCCATCGAAATCACCTTCGGGATCGTCGTGACTCGACCACCTTAAACCTTCACCGTGATCCCGTCAGGCGCTGTCAACCGTATCATCTTTTTGCGGCACTCAATATTCGCCTCGTAGTCTACCAACCAATCCACTCCTAGGACCACATCGAAGGGCGTATCTATATTCTTACTACTAACAGGAAATTTAGCATAAAAAGCAGCAGGAATAAACCATTTACTAGTGCCAGAATCAAATAACACAAAGGCTAAAGGTTGATTTACTAGAAACGTACCTGACACAACATCAGGGTCCGTCCTATCCTCGTCCTACATCATCGTGTAGGTGATGTGTTCGCCCTCTGTCCTTCTCCTTTGGTCTTCTTCACTCTTGAACCTTCCGCCCTTGGCTTTTTACAGTCCTTGCTCATGTGGCCAATTTCTCTACAACTGTAACACCTCACAACCCTACATTCTCTAGCCACATGACCAGGCTTCACACTTGAAGCAGTTATTTGGTCCTCTTTTGCATTCTCCGAATGCTCCATCCCACATTTACCACATCTATTCGATCCCGCACCAAGTGTGACCACACAGCGGTCATCCCCCCTTTCGTGCTTATTATTCGTCGGGACACCACCCCGTCCAGTCCTCTTCCCACTCTAGTTCCGGTCTCCATCACCTTTCTCGCTGTCTTCAACCACCACCACTACAGTTCTCTCATCGTACAACATTCCTGCCAAATCGACTGCCGACCTAAACATGCTCAGTCGGGCAGCGATTATGTGCCTGCGGATATCCGCCGGCAAGCCCTGAATACACCTCTTGATCTTTCGCGAAAGAGGTGTCACCTGATCCGGCACCAGGCGTGCCATTTCGTTGAATTTGGTGGTGTATTGTTGGTGCGTCATTGTTCCTGCCTCTAGCTGCAGGAACTCTCTTTCAACTTTGTCCATCTCACGGTGAGGACAAAACTCATCAATCACAGCCTTTTTAACTCTGACCATCTCATCCTTCTGATAGCCTGACTACCCTCAGCTTGGACTATATTGTCCCACCAGCACAAAGCTGAGTCCACGAAAGAGTGGGCAGCAAACTTCACCTTCTGCTCTTCTCGGCACTCCTTGATATTTAGAACAACTTCAATTTCCCTCACCCATCGGTAAGAAGCAGCAGTGCCATTACCATCAAAAGTAGGGTGCTTGCATCGTTGAAATTCCCCGTAGTTACAGCCTCGTGCCGCCTCCATCGCAGGCTCTTCTTCTTCCTCTTCTTTGTCATCAGAGAAAACCGTTTTAGTCTCTGGCCTTCCCAGCCTCCGAGGACCTGTTCCTCTCCTTTCTTTCTCCTTCTCGTACTGCCTTGATAACTTTGGTCACCACAGACGGTAGGATCATTTGCATGACCTGATGGACTTCTTCAACAACAGCCTCCTTTACCGAGGCTCTCAGATTGGTGCTCTCATCACCGCCCTCCGGATGAGGGGTCTCAGGTTCTTCATGAACCACCTTTTCAACTCTAGGTCCTCCTCTTATGACCCATGGTTCAGCACCATGTCCACCACCACCTCCACCACGTCCACCACCACCTCCACCACGCGAAGCTTTCGAAGATCTACCACCCGCCATTCACACGCACACTGAAAGATTCAAACACCAACACGGTCATTCAAGGGAACAGCTCAGTTTATGTCAAGTATAGTAAGTCCTTAATTACAGTGGCCAGTTGTGATTAGCCACTTACTTTACTCTTCATACTCTAAGCATTACCTATCCTGACTACACCAGTATCTAAATCCACAAGCAACACATAAACCACATAACTTGCGCATATAATACCGGTTAACATTATGAAAATACTTCATGGCACGCAGCTACTCAGACTGGCATCCCTTCCCTTTCCATCCCATTCTCAGTTTAAGTCAAGGTTTATTATGAAAAATTACCCGTTTCACTTAAACTTTGGCTCTGATACCAACTTGTAAGGCCCCGTCCCCAGGATGCTTACAGCTGGTAAATCATTGCACACAAAACGTATAACTTTGCATTTAACACTTATAAAACATTGCAGCATCTTACATAAAAACATTACAACAAAAACATTTAAACAAACATTCCATTTCATTATAAAGGCTTTTGCAAAATAATACAACGTTATCGAATTACAAAATACATGTTGCATTTCATCACAAAAGCATTATAAAAATGGATGCCCTTCAAAAGAGCTAAGTAGCCGCCCCGTGCCATCCTCAACAACATTACCTGCCAACTTGAAACACATAAAAGTCAGCGTTGCTGAGTGAGTTCTAGTTTTAAATAAAACATACTTTACTTCCTTTATAAAACCATTCGTTAATTTCGTACGCGATCACACAACATACATACATACCGATAATATAATCATTATCTTCCATTACGTTCGTTACATTCTATCATTCATTAATCATCGCACGTTACATTATCATTCGCTTCATTCATTCATAACATCTTTTCTTATGTTCGTTCGTTTCACACTTATCGCATGCTTCGCACATTTCACACTTTCATATCTTCGTACCCATCGTACATATCGCACAAATCGCACCAATGGAGTGGTCACTAAGATCGACTCCCCCTGTGTGTGTGAAATATTAGGGGTTTAGCCAAAATCACACGCTGTCTCATGGGTTAGCCAAAATTGCATGCTACATAACACACAATGAATACCACATCGCACGTATCGGGCAATTACCAAAACTAAACCCCCTACTAGGTGTATGAACCCACATGAGTTAGCCAAAATCGCACGCTACATAGCACACAGTGAATACCACATCGCACGTATCAGAGCAGTCACCAAGACTGAACTCTTACTATGTCTATGGTCCCTTATGAGTTAGCCAAGATCGCACGCTGTAAATACACACATAGTTGTGCTAACAACTCTCAATGAGTTGTGAACCTCCTTTCTTTCTGCTTGCAAGCCATTCCTACTCTCATTCTTCATTTATACATGCATTCATTCATCGTGTTCCTCTTTTCATTATCTTCCACTTTACGTTACATAATACTTTCAATTCATTCATTCACATACCACGTAAAGCCGTGGGAAAACAATCATACAAAGCAAGGAACATAATAACATACAAAATCATCACACAAGGAAACATCGCACATACATAACATACATCACGCATAATGATACAACGTCATACATCACATCAATCATACGCATCACATCATCAATAACCCCAAAGGTCAAAACCTACATCTGCATGTTCCCGAAAGCCAGATAATAAATTATGATCATTCGGGCGTATGGACCCTATTCAGTCGCATAGTCTTCCATTCCTATGAGAACACTTAGGCGAATGGACCTTCAATCGCATAGCCTCTAGTCGCATGGTTCCCATGCGCATGAACTTCAATCGCATAGTATTTGGGCGTATGGACCTCATTCGTATGACTTTCATGCGAATGGCCTCTAGTCGCACTCCTTGCATGTGAAGGAACCTCAGTCGCATGACTCACAAGTGTATGGACTCTAGTCGCATGACCTTCATCCGCATTTCCTTCAGTCGCAAGCCCTCATCCGCATTTCTTTCAGTCGCATGGCTCTCATCCACATTTCTTTCAGTCACATAGCCCTTATGCGTATGACTCTCAGTCGCACTACTCACATGCGAATGAACCTCAGTCGCACTCCTTTCGTGCCTATGGCCTCCATTCGGTCGCCTAGCCCTAGCTGATGCAGAATGCAGTTCATCCCGAACCAAATCTGTAATTTTCGGCCTCCAAGCCCTCCCAAACCTCTTCTAAACTAAAATCAACCATCCTAAACCTTAGTAAAGCATACCACAACACCATTCAAGTATACACAAGCCTGAAATCATGCCCCAACCAAATCTAACACATACACATACGCATACATACGAGTTTAACACCCCACTTTTCAAAAACAGGTTTCAGATGTCTTCCAGCCCTAAAATCATTCAAAAGCATGTAAAAGAGGGGTCCTAGAACTCACCTTGACAGCCTCTTCGGGTATAGCCTCTTACAAACTCGTTTGCCTTCGACTTTTGCGCTTGATTCTTCAAAAATCCTTAGCTTTTGCCCTTTCTCCCTTCTTCCACCTTTAGAACCGAATGAGTGGTGAATGGGAGAGGGGAATAGCTGTGACATCCGCCACCAACATGTCCGTCAATTGATTCAAAATCCGTTAATTTCCTTTTCGCGCATTTATTATTTTTGCATAATTAATTTGTTTTCAAACCGAATCTTGTCATACCTACCTTTCGTGCCAACCTTAATACTAAATAACGTTAATAATATAAAATTTCTTTTATTATAATATTACCATTAATATTAATAGTATTATTATTATTAATATTTTTATTATCATTATAATTATAGTCCAGGGTTTAAACTGTAATTTAACTATATTTAAGGGATTAATTAATTGAAAGACTAGCGTTCAAAGTGTAAATATGGATATTATATATAATTTCCAAATTTTGGTCAACCCTAATCGACCAAATCTGCTGTGAATTTCCGATCTTCCTCCTCACCCGTGCACCACCGTTTCACCGTCGCCGATTACCACCGGTCGTCAACATTTCGCCGTTTGGCCGACGCGAAGGTAAACGATTGTTGTGAACTTCGTTTTGTCACGTTTTGTTTTGGCTATTTTTGTCGACGTTCGGTTTCGGGTTCAATTCATTCATGCGTGTATGTACCGTTTGTATGTATATATATGTGTTGTGTGGGTGCGTGTGATACATGCGTTGCCTGTGTGTCTGATGATGGGTATACGTAATGTGTGTATTCGTATGTATATAGGTATATGTATATGCCGAGAGTGTGTGTGCATGCCATACATGTATGCTGCGTGTGTGTGTATTGTATGTATACCTTGTATGTGAGCATGAATGTATATATATATATATATGCGTGTTTTGAATCGTGTGTGTGTGTGTGCGCGCTGATCAGGTGTGTGTTGTGTGTCGACCGTGTGTGTGTATGTGCTAATCGGGTGTGTGTGCGTGTGTCGACCATGTGTGTCTGCGTGCCGACCATGAGAAGCAAAACGCAGCAGCCTTCGACTGCTGTGTGCGCAACGATTGTGTGCGTCTTGGTGTGAATACGTTGATATAGCGTGGGTGTGCAGCAATGTGTATTTAAACATATAGTATGGGTGTGTTTGGTTGAATATATATATATATATATATATATATATATATATATATATATATATAATATATATATATATATATATATATATATATATATATATATATATATATAGATATATATATATTTGTATAGGTGTGTATGTGGGCGATATTATAAGTGATGCAGGTATGGTGTGATTGTGCATGGTGCATATTTGTGTGTGTTGTGTTGTTATCAAGTGTATGGGTATATATAATTGAAATTATGTGTTCATAGTGTAAAATGTGTGTTTGTGGTGTGTGTTTTGAAAGTATATATATATATATATTGTGTTTGTACCTATTGTTGTGTGTTGGGTGTTGGTATATATGTCGGGCATGGATTAGTGTATGTTGTAACATATTTTTATTATTATGTTTAATATCATTAGCGTTATCATTACAAGGGTATATTGCTATTATGAGTATTATTATTATTACTATCTTTTGTCGTGAGTGTGTACATTTCAAATCTATTTATATAAATAATGGTGCGTGTGATATAGAATATACAAACATAGATATATAATAATAGTATACTCAAACTAAATATATAATTATAAGTACCAATAAATATATGTAAAAAGCATGTCGTGCGTCAGATCCGAAACCGACCAAACGTACTTCTTTCCTCATCGAACGTGTTTAAAGCCCTAATTATGATTAATTATAGGTGCTTGATCGATCGTTACTCCCACTCGTTGAAGTCCTTTATTCATTTATTTTTCATCTTATTTCAAGGTGTGTTTCGCGGTACTGTTTTCCTTTTAAACATTTATAAACTAGGGGGAAAAGTATGCTCACCCTTTTTATGTTGTGAACTTATTCGAATCTTTTGGGATTTTTGTGTTTATTATTTTGTAAGTATTTATCTAGTACATGAATTGTCTTTGTGGTTCTGTATTCACAACTATTTAACTCTAGTGTTGGAGCCGATAGACAGATATTGATAGCACAATTGGATTGACACCCCCACCCTTGTTTGTTAGCATATTAGTTGGGACTAACAGTGGCCAGGGACGGACCCAAGGGTGAATACGTTCTAACAAATTCTTTGTGTACGTCGTAAGTTTAGTTGTGATGCTCATGATTACATGTGATATTACTTGCTTATAACTGTATGCACTCATGTCCCACCAAACTTTTACACAACATCAAGTTTTGTTTATTATTTAAACCTGTATACTCACCAACATTATATTGACCATTTTGAGCATATCTTTTCAGGTAATAATCATTGAGAATTGCTAGGGAAGCTGGCCTTAGCATTGACCTTAGTCTTACATTATCTTAAACTTGGATGCATTTGACATTTGCTTGTTATTCACATTTTGGTTACTTGTTCCCGGGTTGTGGGATTTTTACTTTTTTGTTTTGTATGACTATGTTTGTCGTGGAACTGACTAACCATGGCACAAGTGTTCATTTGTGTCTAGTGACGTCATGACACGTTGACTTTTATTATTTAATGCATCTCTATTAATTATCAATGTGTTATGTCGATCCCATCCGTTACCTCCTCGTGTTTCCGCTATAAGCGGGGGTTGACAGATTGGTATCAGAGCACTTGGTTATAGAGAATTAGGTGGATCACTCGACTTATATAACCTAGGAACCTTCATGTAGAATGCATACTAGGGTTTTGTGTGCATCCGATATTACATGTATGTTCCTCATATTCTATCTATCTATTCTTTAGCTTTTGATTGCTACATCTGAGGAAAAGTACATTTTCCTTATAGGATGTCTTCAACTGGACCTTCCGTTCCCGTAGTGCCCCGAGTTCATTTGTCCGACTCTGAGTCAGGAACCAGAAGAGGTTCTCTCGGACCATATGTTGCCTATGTCATCTGACACAGAGTCCGACCCTGAGGAGGCAGCAAGGGAGTCATCTGATGAAGAGGAGGCAGGTGATCATGTCGTTTTTGGTTTGCCTGCCGTCCATGCTACACCACTAGGTCCTACAGTCTCAGAAGCCCCAGTTGCACCAAGTGCACCTGCGGTTCTCGTTGCACCAGACGCTCTTGCCATCCTAGTTGCTCCCGTGATGCCTGCTAGGTACACCCCTATGGCGGGACCTTGGGTGCTCGGCTACCCCAGAGGACCTTACCAAGAGAACGGCGTTGGACGGGTGTTGCTGAGGACAACTAGGAAGAGAGTGCTTTCGGCCACTCGCATAAGGTTTCGTATGCCAGCAGATGAGGCTACCTTGTGGGGCGACCATTTTGATCTGCCCCCAAGTCCTTCTAGCTCATCTGGCAGTGATGACGAGCAGGACTGAAGGCGCGTGAGCATGGATGAGGACTTGAAGGAGTAGAAGATTTATTTTTTTCTTGTTATTTCGTATTTAATTTTCAGACATTGTTAAACTATGAGTTTTTACACGCTTTGGGATATTACGCTACTTATTATCACGTTGAGACATTATGATTATGAGTATGGAATTTTATATTATTATTATTATGTTTTGGGGTTGTGGTATTTCATTGTGGAAAATATGTGTGCAATGATTTGTTTTATGGGACTGACTGAGTCGTGATGACATTTGATATTATTTAAACTTATATATTGTTTATGTTGATTAGAAATATGTGCCCAGAAGAATTACTCGCAGTGCTAGTCCTGGTGGTGCTGTTCCAAGAGGTAGAGGTAGAGGTAGAGGAAGAGGTGCAGGAGGTAGGGGTGAAACACCTGTAGGTGGAAATGAAGGTGGGCAGGATGATAATGACCAGGGAGCTGGAAACCCTGATATAGCTGCCATGATTGCCCAACAACTGGCAACACTCATCCCGACCATAATGGCACAGGTGAGTGACAATATCATCAATCATAACTATGGAGGTGGTAATAAGGATACTGGACATGATGATGAAAATGGCGGTTATGAAGAGAATAATGAAAATGAACACGTAAATGGTGGTGGAAATGACAATGGAGAAGGAGGTGGAATGGGTAATAGGAATGATAATGGAAACATGAATAGGACTGGCAATGGAGGAAGAGTTGGTTGTATTTACAAGGAGTTCATGACTTGTAAGCCAAAAGATTTTGATGGAAAAGGTGGAGCCATTGCCTTGACCCGATGGATTGAGAAGATGGAATCTGTGATGGACATCAACAACTGTGCTGAAAATCAAAAGGTGAAGTATGCTACATGTTCGCTGGTGGGAAAAGCGTTAACATTATGGAATACTCAAGTGCAAGCTCGTGGAAGAGAGGCAGCAATGGCCATGACCTGGGCAGAATTCAAAGCATTGGCAACTGAAGAATATTTTCCAATGAACGAAATGCAAAAGTTGGAGCATGAATTCTGGAATCATGCGATGGTAGGGTCGGGTCATGCTGCTTACACCGACCGGTTTCATGAGTTGGCAAGACTGGTGCCACACCAGGTGACACCTGAATCAAAACGAATTGAGAATTACGTTTGGGGTTTAGTACCTCAAATACGTTGTCTGGTCACTGTTGCGGCACCTCCAACAATACAGAGTGCAATTTTGAAGGCGGGCACTCTAACTGATGAGATGGTAAGAACTGGGGTGCTAGGGAAAGGTAGTGAGAAAAGAAGAGATGTGGGGGAATCGAGCAGGCAGCCAGGGGGAAGATTTGATAAAAAGGCGAAGGTGACTAGAGGTTTTGTGGTAGTGAATCAATGGAGAAAGGATTATGTTGGGCCACATCCTAAGCGTGGGAAGTGTAACTATCATCATCCTGCTGCAGCGCCGTGTCGAGTTTGTGCGAATTATAGGCACCCGGGGCATCTTGCAAAGGACTGTAGAGTGGCACCCAACTTAGTTGCACCAATAAATGCAATCAATCCAACTGGAAACATTAGAGTTTGCTACGAGTATGGGAGCCCCGACCATTATCGGAGTGTGTGCCCCAGGCTGAATCGGGCACTGTGTTAAGAAGGGAATAACCAAAATCAAGTGATGGCAATTGCTGGTAATCAAGGGCAACGTAATCAAGGAAATGCTGCCAGGGGACGTGCGTTTGTGATTGGTGCAAATGACGCGCGCCAGGACCCGAATGTTGTTACGGGTACGTACCTCTCAATAACCACTTTGCATCTATATTATTTGATATTGGGGCAAACAATAGCTTCATGTCTGCTGAATTTGTACCCTTACTTGGTTTGAACCCTAGTTTTTTAGAGACAAGCTTCTCAGTAGAAATGGCGAACGGTAAATTTGTGAGAGCTAGTGAAACAATTAGAGGGTGCACAATTACATTAGAAGATCATGCCTTTGACATAGATTAATACATTTTCAATTGGGAAGTTTCGATGTGGTAGTAGGAATGGATTGGTTGTCGAAGTGTGGAGCTGAAATTATTTGCCGAGAGAAGGTGGTGCGGATCCCTATGCCTAATGGTGACGTGCTCAAGATTCAAGGAGAACGAGTAGGAAAGAGTCTAAAGATCATCTCATGTATGAAAGCTCTTTGTTTTTTTGCTGAAGCAATGTTATGCATTTCTGGCATATGTAGTGGAGAAGAAACCCGAGGAAGGGAAACTGGAAGAAATTCTGGTAGTGCGAGACTTCCTGGAAGTATTCCTTGACGATTTGTCCAGTTTACCCCTTCCTCGACAAGTGGAATTCCGCATAGACTTGGTACCTGGAGCGACACTAGTAGCAAAGGCACCATATCGGTTAGCTCCATCGGAAATGCAAGAGTTATTAAGTCAACTACAAGAGTTGCTAGATAAGGGTTTCATACGACCAAGTCACTCGCCATGGGGAGCACCGATACAATTTGTAAAGAAGAAGGAAGGAACGTTTCGAACGTGCATAGGCTATCGAGAGTTGAATAAGCTGATCGTGAAAAATCGATATCCACTTCCCAGGATCGATGATCTATTTGATGAATTGTAGGGAGCGTCATATTTCTCTAAGATCAATCTCTGATCAAGTTATCACCAGTTACGGGTCCATGAGGCGGACATACCAAAGACAACATTCAAGACCCGATATGGGCATTACGAGTTCTTAGTCATGCCGTTTGGGCTAACCAACGCTCCAGTAGTGTTCATGGATCTTACAAACCGGGTGTGTAAACCCTATCTGGACAAGTTTGTGATCGTGTTTATAGAGGATATACTCATCTATTCTAGATCAAAGGAAGACCACGGACAACACCTTCGAGCAAAATTCAAATTGTAGATGGAAGAGAAACTTTACGCCAAGTTCTCAAAGTGTGAATTTTGGTTGCGGGAGGTGAAGTTTTTGGGACATGTGGTAAATGAAAGGGGAATCCATGTTTATCCTGGAAAGATTGAAGCGGTTAAAAAGTGGGATGCTTCTAAGACACCCTAAGAGATACGACAGTTTTTTGGATTGGCTGGGTATTATCAACGATTCATTGCAAACTTCTCTAAGATCGCCCAACCATTGACAATGTTAACACAGGAGGATAAGAAGTTTAATTGGGGACGCAAGCAAGAGGAGGCATTTCAGACGTTGAAGGAAAGACTATGCAATGCACCGATGTTAATGCTTCAAGATGGGTCAAATGATTTTGTGGTGTTTTGCGATGCATCACATCAAGGCCTAGGTTGTGAGCTTATTCAAAAGGATAAGGTGATTGCTTATGCCTCACGTCAACTTAAGGTTCACGAAAAGAACTATACGACACATGATCTGGAACTAGGCGCAGTGGTGTTCGCCCTAAAGATATGGAGGAATTATCTATATGGGACTAAGTGTGTCGTCTACCCGGATCATAAAAGTCTTCAACACAGCTTTGATCAAAAGGAACTGAATATGCGCCAAAGGGGACGGGTGGAACTCGTAAGTGATTATGACTGTGAGATTCGATATCATCCAGGAAAAGCGAACGTAGTGGCATATGCCTTGAGTAGGAAGGAGCGTGTTAAACCCTTACGTGCGCAAGCATTAGGGATAACTATTCAATTGAACTTGAAAGAGCAAATACTATTGGCGTAGGCTGAAGCGCTAAAGGAAGAAAATGTTGCACGTGAAGAGTCCCGAGGGTTAGACAAACCGATGAACTATAAAGAAGATTGTGTAAGGTATTTTGTGGATCGTGTATGGTTACCTAAGTGGGGTGATATTCGAACCCTATTATGAAAGAAGCATACAAGTCCAAGTATTCTGTTCATCCCGGTGCTGACAAGATGTATCAAGATCTTAAGGAGTTGTATTGGTGGCCAGACATGAAAAAGGATATTGCAAAGTATGTGAGTGAACGCTTGACTTGTTCCAAAGTCAAAGCTGAACAACAAAAACCGTTAGGTCTGTTGCAACAACCAGAAATTCCTGAATGGAAGTAGGAAAATATAACAATGGATTTCATCACTAAGCTGCCTAGAACAAGTAGTTGGCATGATTCAATTTGGGTCATAGTGGATCGAATGCCAAAATTTGCTCATTTCTTGCCTATTCACGAGGACTATAAAATAGAGAAGTTAGCAAGGTTATATGTGAATGAGATAGTGACTAGGCATGGAGTGCTTGTGTCTATTATATCCGATCGAGACAGTAGATTTACATCTCAGTTTTGGCAGACTCTTCAGGAGGCAATGGGTACTCGCTCAGACTTAAGTACCGCCTATCATCCACAAACTATAGGTCAAAGTGAACGAGCAATACAAACCTTATAGGATATGCTTAGGGCATGTGTGATTGATTTTGGTGGGAGTTGGGATCCCCACTTACCATTGATCGAATTCTCTTACAACAACAGTTACCACACGAGCATTGGATGTGCTTCGTTTGAGGCGTTGTATGGAAGGAAATGTAGATCCCTGTGTGCTGGGCGGAAGTAGGTGAAAGCAAATTGACAGGCCGGAGATTATCCAAGAGACGACTGACAAAATATTTCAAATCAAGGATAGGCTTAAGGCAGCTCAAGATCAACAGAAAAGCTATGCTGATAACCGTCGCAAACCTTTAGAGTTCAACGTTGGTGATCATGTCTTATTTAAAGTCTCTCCATGGAGGGAATCGTGCGCTTTGGACATAAAGGGAAATTGGCTACAAGATATGTCGGACCATTCGAGATCACTGAAAGAATTGGCCCCGTAGCGTATTGATTGAAGTTACCTCAAGAACTTAGTGGTGTACACGATACATTTCAAGTATCGAACCTTAAGAAGTGTTTAGCCGATGGATCCCTTCATGTACCGATTGAGGAAATTAAGATTGACGAGAAACTACATTTTGTGGAAGAACCAAAGAAATTATGGACTGAGAGGTGAAACAACTGAAACGCAGCAAGATTCCAATTGTCAGAGTGAGATGGAACTCTAAGCGAGGGCTCGAGTTTACATGGGAACGGGAAGACCAGATGAAATCCAAGTATCCGTATTTGTTTGTGGATACAACCTCAGGACCTAACTCCAGCTGAATTTTGGGACTATATTCTCTCAACTGGGGGACACTATGACATCCGTCACCAACAGGTCCGTCAATTGATTCGAAATCTGTTAATTCCCATTTCACGCATTTATTATTTTTGCATAATTACTTTGTTTTCGTACCAAATCTTATCGTACCTACCTTTCGTGCCAACCTTAATACTAAATAACATCAATAATATAAAACTTCTTTTATTATTATTATTACCATTAATATTAATAATAATATTATTATTAATATTGTTATTGTTATTATAATTATAGTCCAGGGTTTACACTGTAATTTAACTAAACTTATGGATTAATTAATTGAAAGTATAGGGTTCAAAGTGTAAATATGAATATTATATATAATTTCCAAATTTTGGTCAACCTAATCGACCAAATCCGCCGTGAATTGCCGATCTTCCTCCTCACCCATGCACCACCGTTCCACCGTCGCCGATTACCACCGTCGTCAACATTTCGTCGTTCAGCCAACCCGAAGGTAAACAATTGTTGTGAACTTCATTTTGTCATGTTTCGTTTCGGTTATTTTTGTCGACGTTCGGTTTCGGGTTGAATTCATTCATGCGTGTATGTACCGTTGGTATGTATATATATGTGTGTTATGTGGGTGCGTGTGATACATGCGTTGCCTGTGCGTCCGAAGATGGGTATACGTAATGTGTGTATTCGTATGGATATAGGTATATGTATATGTCGAGAGTGTGTGTGCATGCCATACATGTATGTTGTGTGTGTGTGTATATGTATGCATACCTTGTATGTGAGCATGAATGTGTATATATATTGCGTGTTTTGAATCGTGTGTGTGTTTGCTGATCGGGTGTGTGTGTGTCGACCATGTGTGTGTGTGTGCTGATCGGATGTGTGTGCATGTGTCGACCATGTGTGCGTGTGCGTGCTGACCATGAGAAGCAAAACGCAGCAGCCTTCGACTGCTGTGTGCGCCACGATTGTGTGCGTCTTGGTGTGAATACGTTGATATAGCGTGGGTGTGCAACAATATGTATTTAAACATATAGTATCGGTGTGTTTGGTTGAATATATATATGTATATATATGTATACTAGGGTTGTGTGTGCATCCGATATATGTATGTTCCTCCTATTCTATGTATCTATTCTTTATCTTTTGATTGTTTCATCTGAGGAAAAGTACATTTTCCTTGTAGGATGTATTCAACTGGACCTTCCGTTCTCGCAGTGCCCCAAGTTCATTTGTCCGACTCCGAGTCAGAACCAGAAGAGGTTCACTCAGACCATATGCTGCCTATGTCATCTGACACAGAGTCCACCCTAGGAGGCAGCGAGGGAGTCATCTGATGAAGAGGAGGGGTGTGATCATGTTGTTGTAGGTTTTCCTGCCGTCCGTGCTGCACCACCAGGTCCTGCAGCCTCTGAAGCCCCAGTTACACCAAGTGCACCTGCTGTTCCCGTTGCACCAGACGCTCCTGCCGTCCCAATTGCTCCCGTGATGCCTGCTAGGCCGGCTATTGCAAGGTACGCCCCTGTGGCGGGACTTGGGTGCCCGGCTACCCCAGAGGACCTTACCAAGAGAACGAGATTGGACGGGTGTTACTGAGGACAGCTAGGAAGAGAATGTTTTCGGCCACTCGCATAAGGTTTCGTATGCTAGCAAATGAGGCTAACTTGTGGGCGACCACTCTGATCTTCCCCCAAGTCCTTCTAGCTCATTTGGTAGTGATGACGAGCAGGACTGAAGACGTGTGAGCATGGATGAGGACTTGAAGGAGTAGAAGATTTATTTTTTTTCTTGCTATTTGGTATTTATTTTCAGACATTGTTAAATTATGAGTTTTCACACGCCTTGGGATATTACACTACTTCTTATCTGTGACACCCTACACATATCCCACATCGGCCGTGGACAGGAGAGATTCCTGGTTCATAAGGAATGTCTGGCCTCTAACATCAAACAACACATTTTGGGTGTATTGGCTATGGATGAGTGAACTACACAGTTAAGCGTGCTTAGGTGGGAGCAATCCAAGGATGGGTGACCTCCCTGTGAAGTTTTCACCCGAGCAACCAAAAGCAAATCCGTGAGCTCCTCAGGGGCAAAGCAGATAATATTGTTGATTCGAGGGGTCGGGTGTTACAGAATGGTATCAGACCACTCCTGTGCCATTCGGGGTGTGGGATATACCTCACCAATGACGGTGACTTCTCGGGCTCATCGAGGACGATAAGTCCAAACAGGGGGTGCTTGTGACACCTTACACATATCCCACATCGGTCATTGACAGCAGAGATTCCTGGTTCATAAGGAATGTCTGGCCTCTAATATCAAACAACACGTTTTGGGTGTATTGGCTGTGGATGAGATGAGAACTCCATAGTTAAGCGTGCTCAGGTGGAAGCAATCCAAGGATGGGTGACCTCCCTGGGAAGTTTTCACCCGAGCAACCAAAAGAAAATCCGTTGAGCTCCTCGGGGGCAAAGCGGACAATATTGTTGATGCGAGGGGCCGGGTGTTACAGAATGGTATCAGAGCCACTCCTGTGCCGTTCGGGGTGTGGGACATACCTCACCAATGATGGTGACTTCTCGGGCTCATCGAGGACGATAAGTCCAAACAGGGGGTGCTTGTGACACCTTACACATATCCTACATCGGTCGTGGACAGGAGAGATTTCTGGTTCATAAGGAATGTCTGGCCTCTAAAATCAAACAACGTGTTTTGGGTGTATTGGATGTGGATGAGAGGAGAATTCCACAGTTAAGCGTGCTTAGGTGGGAGCAATCCTAGGATGGGTGACCTCCCTGGGAAGTTTTCACCCGAGCAACCAAAAGCAAATCCGTGAGCTCCTCGGGGGCAAAGCGGACAATATTGTTGATGTGAGGGGTCGGGTGTTACATTATCATATTAAGACATTATGATTATGAGAATGGAATTTAATATTATTATTATGTCTTGGGGTTGTGGTATTTCAATGTGGAAAATATGTGTGCAATGATATGCCTTATGGGACTGACTGAGTCGTGATGACATTTGATATTATTGAAACTTATATATTGTTTATATTGGTTATAAAGATGCCGCCCAGTAGAATTACTCGCAGTGCTAGTCGTGGTGGTGCTGTTCCAAGAGGTAGAGGTAGAGGAAGAGGTGCAGGAGGTAGGGGTGAAGCACCTGTAGGTAGAAATGAAGGTGGGCAGGGTGATAATGACCAGGGAGCTGGAAACCATGATATAGCCGCCATGATTGCCCAACAACTGGCAGCACTCATCCCGACCATAGTGGCACAGGTGAGTGACAATATCATCAATCATAACTATGGAGGTGGTAATGAGGATACTGTACATGATGATGAAAATGACGGTTATGAAGAGAATAATGAAAATGAACACATAAATGGTGGTGGAAATGATAATGGAGAAGGAGGTGGAATAGGTAACGGGAACGGTAATGGAAACGTGAATGGGAATGACAATGGAGGAAGAGTTGGTTGTACTTACAAGGAGTTCATGACTTGTAAGCCAAAAGATTTTGATGGAAAAGGTGGAGCCATTGCCTTGACCCGATGGATTGAGAAGATGGAATCTGTGATGGACATTATCAACTGTGCTGAAAATCAAAAGGTGAAGTATGATACATGTTCGCTGGTGGGAAAAGCGTTAACATTGTGGAATACTCAAGTGTAGGCTCGTGGAAGAGAGGAAACAATGGCCATGACCTGGGCAGAATTCAAAGCATTGGCAACTGAAGAATATTGCCCAATGAACAAAATGAAAAAGTTGGAGCATGAATTCTGGAATCATGCGATGGTAGGGTTGGGTCATGCTTCTTACACCGATCGGTTTCATGAGTTGGCAAGACTGGGGCCACACCTGGTGACACCTGAATCAAAACGGATTGAGTGTTACATTTGGGGTTTAGTACCTCAAATACGTGGTTTGGTCAGTGCTGCGGCACCTCCAACAATTCAGAGTGCAATTTTGAAGGCTGGCACTCTAACTGATGAGATGGTAAGAACTGGGGTGTTAGGGAAAGGTAGTGAGAAAAGAAGAGATGTGGGGGAATCGAGCAGCCAGCAAGGGGGAAGATTTGATAAAAAGGCGAAGGTGACTAGAGGTTTTGTGGCAGTGAATCAAGGGAGAAAAGACTATGTTGGCCATATCCTAAGTGTGGGAAGTGTAACTATCATCATCTTGCTGCAGTGCCGTGTCGAGTTTATGCGAATTGTAGGCGCCCGGGGCATCTTGTAAAGGACTGTATAGTGGCACCCAACTTAGTTGCACCAATAAATGCAATCAATCCAAATGGAAACATTAGAGTTTGCTACGAGTGTGGGAGCCCCGACCATTATCGGAATGTGTGCCCCAGGCAGAATCGGGCACTGTGTTAAGAAGGGAATAACCAAAATCAAGTGATGGCAATTGCTGGTAATCAAGGGCAATGTAATCAAGGAATTAAATGCTGCCAGGGGACGTGCATTTGTGATTGGTGCAAATGACGTGCGCCAGGACCCGAATGTTGTTACGGGTACGTACCTTCTCAATAATCACTTTGCATCTCTATTATTTGATATCGGGGCAAACAATAGCTTCATGTCTGCGGAATTTGTACCCTTACTTGGTTTGAACCCTAGTTGTTTAGAGACAAGCTTCTCAGTAGAAATGGCGAACAGTAAATTTATGAGAGCTAGTTAAATAATTAGAGGGTGCACAATTACATTAGAAGATCATGCCTTTGACAAAGACTTAATACCTTTTGAATTGGGAAGTTTCGATGTGGTAGTGGGAATGGATTGGTTGTTGAAGTGTGGAGCTGAAATTACTTACCGAGAGAAGGTGGTGCGGATCCCCATGCCTAATGGTGACGTGCTCAAGATTCAAGGAGAACGAGCAGAAAGAGTCTAAAGATCATCTCATGTATGAAAGCTCGTCGTTGTCTGTTGAAGCAATGTTATTCATTTCTGGCACATGTAGTGGAGAAGAAACCCGAGGAAGGGAAATTGGAAGAAATTCCGGTAGTGCGAGACTTCCCGGAAGTATTCCCTTACGATTTGTCCGGTTTCACCCCTCCTCGACAAGTGGAATTCCGCATAGACTTGGTACCTGGAGCGACACCAGTAGCAAAGACGCCATATCGGTGAGCTCCGTCGCAAATGCAAGAGTTATCAAGTCAACTACAAGAGTTGCTAGATAAAGGTTTCATATGACCAAGTTACTTGCCATGGGGAACACTGATACTATTTGTAAAGAAGAAGGATGGAATGTTTCGAACGTGCATAGACTATCGAGAGTTGAATAAGCTGACCGTGAAAAATCGATATCCACTTCCTAGGATCGATGTTCTATTTGATCAATTACAGGGAGCGTCATATTTCTCTAAGATCGATCTCCGATCAGGTTATCACCGGTTACGGTTCCATGAGGCGGACACACCGAAGACAGCATTTAGGACCCGATATGGGCATTACGAGTTCTTAGTCATTCCGTTTGGGCTGACCAACGCTCCAGAAGTGTTCATGGATCTTACAAACCGGATGTGTAAACCCTATCTGGACAAGTTTGTGATCGTGTTTATAGAGGATATACTCATTTATTCTAGATCAAAGGAAGACCACGAACAGCACCTTCGAGCGATACTCAAATTGTTGATGGAAAAGAAACTTTACGCCAAGTTCTCGAAGTGTGAATTTTGGTTGCGGGAGGTGAAGTTTTTAGGACATGTGGTAATTGAAACGGGAATCCACGTTGATCCTGGAAAGATCGAAGCAGTTAAAAAGTAGGACGCTCCTAAGACACCCTCAGAGATACGACAGTTTTTGGGATTGGCTGGGTATCATCAACGATTCATTGCAAACTTCTCTAAGATCGCCCAGCCGTTGACAATGTTAACACAGAAGGATTAGAAGTTTGATTGGGGACACAAGCAAGATGAGGCATTTCAGACGTTGAAGGAAAGACTATGCAACGCACCGATGTTAACCCTTCCTGATGGGTCGAATGATTTTGTGGTGTTTTGCGATGCATCACATCAAGGCCTAGGTTTTGAGCTTATGCAAAAGGATAAGGTGATTGCTTATGCCTCACGTCAACTTAAGGTTCACGAAAAGAACTATACGACACATGATCTGGAACTAGGCGCAATGGTGTTCGCCCTAAAGATATGGAGGCATTATCTATATGGGACTAAGTGTGTCGTCTACACTGATAATAAAAGTCTTCAACACAACTTTGATAAAAAAGAACTGACTATGCGCCAAAAGGGATGGGTGGAACTCTTAAGTGATTATGACTGTGAGATTCGATATCATCCAGGAAAAGCGAACGTAGTAGCAGATGCCTTGAGTAGGAAGGAGCGTGTTAACCCCTACGTGCCCGATCATTAGGGATAACTATTCATTTGAACTTGAAAGAGTAAATACTATTGGCGCAGGGTGAAGTGCTAAAGGAAGAAAATGTTGCACGTGAAGAGTCCCAAGGGTTAGACAAACAGATGAACTGTAAAGAAGATGGTGTACGGTATTTTGTGGATCGTATATGGGTACCTAAGTGGGGTGATATTCGAACCCTAGTTATGAATGAAGCATACAAGTCCAAGTATTCTGTTCATCCCCGTGCAGACAAGATGTATCAAGATCTTAAGAAGTTGTATTGGTGGCCAGGCATGAAAAAGGATATTGCAAAGTATGTGAGTGAATGCTTGACTTGTTCCAAAGTCAAAGCCAAACATCAAAAACCGTCAGGTTTGTTGCAACAACCGGAAATTCCCGAATGGAAGTGGGAAAATATAACGATGGATTTCATCACTAAGCTGCTTAGAACAAGTAGTTGGCATGATTCAATTTGGGTCATAGTGGATCGAATGACAAAATTTGCTCATTTCTTGCCTATTTGCGAGGACTATAAAATGGAGAAGCTAGCAAGGTTATATGTGAATGAGATAGTGACTAGGCATGGAGTGCCTGTGTCTATTATATCAACGTTGGTGATCATGTCTTATTGAAAGTCTCCCCGTGGAAGGGAATCGTGCGTTTTGGAAAGAAAGGGAAATTGGCTCAGAGATATGTTGGACCATTCGAGATCACTGAAAGAATCGGCCCCGTAGCGTATTGATTGAAGTTACCTCAAGAACTTAGTGGTGTACACGATACATTTCAAGTATCGAACCTTAAGAAGTGTTTAGCTGACGGATCCCTTCATGTATCGATTGAGGAAATTAAGATTGACGAGAAACTACATTTTGTGGAAGAACAAAAGAAATTATGGAACGAGAGGTGAAACAACTGAAGCGCAGCAAGATTCCAATTGTCAGAGTGAGATGGAACTCTAAGCGAGGGCCCGAGTTTACATGGGAAGGGGAAGACCAGATGAAATCCAAGTATCCACATTTGTTCGTGGATACAACCTCAGGACCTAACTCCAGCTGAATTTCGGGACGATATTCTCTCAACTGGGGGATACTGTGACATCCGTCACCAACAGGTCCGTCAATTGACTCGAAATCCGTTAATTCCCTTTTCACGCATTTATTATTTTTGCGTAATTAATTTGTTTTCGAACCGAATCTTGTCGTACCTACTTTTCGTGCCAACCTTAATACTAAATAACGTTAATAATATAATGACAGGATCAGTGATCTCAAGTTTGATGGATTAGAGTGTAACGCAGCGGAATAAGAACAAGAATTAGACAAATTATAGCAAGAATTTGATATTCGTATGCATTAAGAACAAATACGGTTGTAACGAGAGAATATATTTCTGTGAAAAGGAATGTTTCAATAATATCAAATGTTTCTGCTCAATCATTCACAGATTACAATTAGGTTGACACTCATTATATAGAGTGCAATCACTGCTGATATCACGGGATTGTGACATCTGGCATATTTATTACAAAAATAACTAAAACTTAACAAACTACTGAAATGTTCACAACTACTGAGAACATATCAGAGTGCTAAGTACAAAACATAAAACTACTGATACGAAACTACTGAAACTACAACGACTGAAGAACAAGCTCTTCAGTCGTTTTACAAAACTACTGAAAAGAAAAACATAAAACTACTGAAAGAAAACCGTCACAACTACTGAAGAAGACCTCTTCAGCTGTTGTGACAACGTCTGATACTTGGTCTTCAGCACTTGTCTTCAGACTTTGTCTTCAGCACTTGTGTCTTCAGACTTTGTCTTCAGCACTTGTGTCTTCAGACTTTGTCTTCAGCACTTGTGTCTTCAGACTTTGTCTTCAGCACTTGTGTCTTCAGACTTTATCTTCAGCACTTGTCTTCAGACTTTGTCTTCAGCACTTGTGTCTTCAGACTTTGTCTTCAGCACTTGTGTCTTCAGCTGCTATGGACTTCAGCAGTTGTTGTGACGTCTTTGGGACTTAAGGTTTTTCTGATCCGGCTCATTGGTTCTTTTGGTCCAACAAACTCCCCCTGAACCAATGCAGCCAAAACCTTAACTTTATTGAGGTCTCACTTATTGTTGGCGATAAGATTGGTCTTTTTCCTTCTTGATCAGCTAAGAAGATGACCCAATTAAGCACTGGCCTCGGAATAGATTTCTGAAATTTGGTTGGCATAGTATGGATAAGAGCCCTGACTTTGGGGAACTGGACACAGGGTTGTGGTCCTATCCATGAAATCTACTTCCGATGTATAAGCCTGTAGGATTCTCTGGTGTATGCTCTAAGAAACATAATTTGTTCTTCCATGGTAAGATTTTCAGCTCCACCATCAAACAGTCCTTCACGCCCATACAGCTCTGAAATGTACTTAGCCTGTTTGCCATTTTTGAGCTCAACTGTTGTAATCTGTCTGTATGCAAACTCATATGGGTGAGTACCTTCAAGTAACACACTGAGCTCATTTTGTTTGAAGTTCTCAAGCCTCTTGTAGACTAACCCCTTTTTAATTACTCTGTTTTCTAACATCTTTTGGGGTGGCTGTTTAGTTTCATAGGCCTTCTTGAAATCATCTACAATTTCCCAGGGTGATACTACAAGGACCACTGTGATCTCTTCATCTACGATCCTTTTTACTTGGCCCTTGTATCTCAAAGGAATGTCTTTCTTCACAATTCTGTGAGCCACCCTAGGATCAGGCCATATTCTCACCTTTTCCTTTTGATATTGAAATGTGTTAGCAAGGGTGTACAATCTCAGAGCTTCTTTCTTCATACTGATTATTGATGAAGAAGCAGCATAAGTTTTGTCTATGCTTTTCAGCATCTCATCATCATGAAGCTTTTGCTGCTGTTCTTCTTCTATCTTTACTCTCACAGCTTCCATCTGTGAGGTGGGAGTGATGGGCATAGGTTTGGCTTTAGGTAAAGTTAGGACTGCGGAAAGAGGCAGCCTATCTTCTTCCTCATCATCCTCTTCTTCTTCTTCTTCTAGCCTCAACACCCTTCTCTTCTTCTTCTTGGGTGCATCATCGGCTGTTGGTTTTGAGGGTAAGGAATTGGTTTAGTGGGTTGTGGTAGTGGTGATTTTGAAGTGGGAGGTTTTGCAGGTTGTTCTAGCATTCTTGTAGTGAGTGAGGCTTTTGAGTGTTTTGCTAGTTCCTTTCTGTTCCCAACACCTGCCTCATTTAGTGCTTCAATCACCAATCCCTTAGTGTATGCTTCAGACGAACAGATCTTGGTGGTTATTGCCAAGATACTGTCCCTGGTCCATGACTTAATCTCGATCAATGATCTCCCAAGGTACTTTGCAATGAATCTGATTATGATCTCTAGTCTTTCTCTTTCTAATGCATCGTAACTTGCCCATCTTGAGTTAATTTCTTCAACTTCAACTCTCCTAATCTCTGAGTCAAGCTGTGCAGTATCGAATCTGATTATGATCTCTAGTCTTTCTCTTTCTATGGCCCTGGAGTCTACTGAGGGTTCCTGCTCAAATGCATCATCTTCACAGGTAACTCAGGTATCTTCAGAGGCTAAAGCCAAGTTATGTTCTGAATCATGCATTGCTGCCTTTGTCTCCATTAGAGAGGCAAATGTAGCATTAATAAATCAAAAACTTGAGTTTGAGAAAACCATTTCCAAAAGAAAAGCTAAGTTTGAGTCTGCTCTTAATAGTAAAAATGATGAGATTTATAAGCTTAAATGCCAATTAAATGATGAAAAGGCCAAGCTAGAGGTTATTCTGGAAGACCAGAGAAGTCTCAAAGAAACCCTTGCAGTCACCCAGGTAGAGTGTGATCGATGGGTACAATCATGCAAAGGTTTTGAAATGCTTCTTAGTAAGCAATCTGCTTCCAATGTGAAGTTTGGTATTGGTTATAATCACACTGCTCCTCCTACAGATTTTACTTCAAGAGCAGAAGTGAAATCTGATGGAGAAAGCAATAACCAATCCACCTCATCATGTGATTCACTTTTTGATAGAGCATCATCAAAAGTTGAAGTCAGCACTAAGCCCTCTCAGAACCCATCAGCTGATGTTGATGGTTCCACTACTGACACTCACATGATCAAAGAGATGATCAACTCAGGAGCTATTTCTGGAAGTCCTGAAAGGACTGGAGAGCAAGATTTAACACCTGAAGTTCAAACTCCAACTACTGTCAGCACTGAAGAGAAGAAAACTGTCAGTAGAAAGAGTTTGAAGACTACTAAAGAGGAAGTCAGGAAAGCAAATAATGCTTCCAAAGTACTGAAGAGCAAGTCTTCAGTAGTTTCATTCTCTTTAGTTGATAATCAACATAAGATGAAGAAGAAACCATGTGAAGTATGTGGTTTGTTCAATCATCTTACAGATGATTGTTGGTACAAAAGGGGATCCAAACTCAAACATAAAGAGGAAAGTAAAGAGAAAATGGTTAAAATGAAAACTGAGTTTGAAGCCACATTTGTACCAGCAACATCAAATCCTATAACCCTTAAGTCCAAAAAGAAATCCAAAAAGGAAGGGGTCAAACAGGTAACAGCTGAGATTGCTCAAAAGAAGAAGGTGCAACATAGGAACTTATCAAACTCCAATGCCAATGTGTCTGAAGAGCTGAAAGCCTTATCATAAAATCAGACACAACTGGTTATGATGGTTCAACATCTATTGGGAAGAGTTAACCAATTAGATGTTCCTATGTTGAAACCACAGAAAAGGAGGTCCAAGCCAAAGGTTTCCTTTTCTTCACCAGTTTCTTCCTCTCAGGCTATTGTTTCCAACAAACATGTTAGTTTACCATCTGTTGATGAGAACAGGCCCAAGACCAAACAAGTTTGGGTCTCAAAATCTAACTAATTTGTTGTATTTTGCAGGGTTCTTCAACATACCTCAGAGGCATCTGGTATGTAGACAGTGGAGGATCCATTCATATGACAGGAAACAGATCACTTCTTAATGACTACTCTCAAGGAAGGAAGGGGTTTGTGTCATTTGGCAATGATGCAAAGGGTTACATCATCGGCAAAGGCTTTGTTTCCAATGGGGAAATAAAGTTTGATGATGTTAACCATGTGGAAAATCTCAAGTACAACCTCTTGAGTGTTAGTCAAATGTGTGACAAAGGCCATGTTGCTCTTTTCACCAGTCAGAACTGTCAGATTCTGTCATCCAAAGTTCTAAGTTTGAATGATAAGGTGTTGGATGAACACACTCTCCTAAAGGCCAACAGGACAGGAAGAGTGTATGCCTTAGATCTTTCCAAGAAAATAGATCTCAAAGGCCATCCTTGCCTATTTTCCAAGGCTTCCCCTCAAGAATCTATTCTATGGCATAGAAGGCTGGGTCATGTTAATCTCAAAAACATAAATCAGCTGATAAACCATGGTTTAGTAAGGGGACTGCCTATGAAGGAGTTCAAGTGTGAAGATAACTGCACTGCTTGTTTAAAAGGAAAACAGCACAAAGCTTCATTTCCCTCCATAGAAGAACCTAAGTCCACTGC
This sequence comes from Flaveria trinervia, assembly GCA_025506515.1. NCBI lineage: Eukaryota > Viridiplantae > Streptophyta > Magnoliopsida > Asterales > Asteraceae > Flaveria > Flaveria trinervia. The sequence continues at coordinate 20,328,725 of CM046445.1, forward strand.
CTGCTTACAGCTTCTTCACATGGATCTCTTTGGTCCTGTGAGAGTGATGAGTATGGCTAAGAAGAAATACTATCTGGTAATTGTAGATGATTACTCCAGATTTGTATGGACTTTCTTCTTGCATTCAAAGGATGAGGCTGCGCAGTCCATTATGAACTTTGTGTTACACGTTGAGAAGCAGTATCCCCTACTAGTTAAGTGTGTGAGGAGTGACAATGGTACTGAATTCAGAAACCACACACTTGATGAGTTTTACTTATCAAAGGGAATCAAGAGGCAGTATAGCATCCCAAGAACTCCTGAGCAAAATGGAGTAGTGGAGAGAAAGAACAGGACCCTTATTGAAGCTGCAAGGTCCATGTTGGCTGATTCTGGACTGCCAATGACTTTTTGGGCTGAAGCTGTCAATACAGCTTGCTATGTACAGAATAGAGTTCTAGTAAATCAGAGGTTGATGAAGACTCCATATGAAGTTCTTCATCATTTGGCCCCTCTAATTTCATTCTTCAGAGCATTTGGGTGTCCTTGTTTCATTCTCAACACACGGGATCAACTCCAAAAATTTGATCCTAAGGTGGATGCAGGGTACTTTGTTGGTTATTCATCAACTTGCAAAGCATACAGAGTCTTCAATTGTAGAAAAAAGATGGTTGAAGAGACTCTACATGTTAAGTTTAATGAATCTTCAAAGGACAAGATTCCACAAAGCCCTGTGGAGATATTTGATTTGGACATACTATAATATGTTCCTTATCAAACTCCTGCTGTTGCTCCTGTCAACAGTTCACCAGCTGGTGGTTCTGCTGGTGCTGATGATGATGATGATAGCAGTACTCACCTCTTCAGGTTTAGTGATCAACTGCCTGATTCAGCTAGACCTGATGGTCCTGTAGCTCCAGTAGCACCATCCACAACAAACGCTGATGAGATTTCTTCAAATTCAACTTCCTTTGAATTACCATCCACTGATTGGTTTCAAGGAAATGATTCACCATCACCATCTGTTGCTGCTGAGCCTGCTACAAACACTTGCACAGATCTTATTGTGTATCAAGATCTGAAGAATCACCCTATGTCTCAAATCATTGGTGATATCACTGCTGGCGTATCAACAAGAAGTCAATTGTCAAATTTCTGCTTCTATGCTCTCTTCATCAGTCAGCAAGAGCCAAAGAATTATCATATTGCCTTAAAGGACAATGGATGGGTTGATGCCATGCAGCTTGAGCTTCTTCAGTTCAAGAAATAGCAAGTGTGGGAACTGGTTCCTCTACCTCCAGGTAAGTGTGCAATAGGCACTAAATGGGTGTTTAGGAACAAAACTGATGAAAATGGGCTTATTGTTAAGAACAAGGCCAGACTGGTTGTTCAGGGGTTTGCACAAGAAGAAGGTATTGATTATGATGAAACCTTTGCCCCTGTAGCCAGACTGGAAGCAATTCGATTGTTTTTAGCTTATGCTGCTTATCAAAACCTTAAAGTTTTTCAAATGGATGTCAAAAGTGCATTTTTGTATGGGAAAATTAAAGAAGAGGTTTATGTATGTCAACCACCAGGCTTTGAGGACAATAAACATCCTAATTGGGTGTATAAGCTTGATAAGGCTCTTTATGGGTTGAAACAAGCTCCTAGAGCCTGGTATGAGACATTATCAAACTTTCTTCTGGAAAATAATTTCACTAGAGGCTCCATAGATAAGTCTTTATTCATTAAGAAAGCTTGGCAGCATAATCTACTTGTTCAAATTTATGTAGATGATATTATTTTTGCATCCTCTGATCCACAGTTGTGTGATGCCTTTACAAAGTTGATGCAACAGAAGTTTGAAATGAGTGCCATGGGAGAATTACAGTTCTTTCTGGGTTTGCAAATCAAACAAAAGGCTGATGGAATTTTCATTCATCAGTCCAAATACACAAAAGATCTTTTGGAAAAGTTTGATTTACAAAACTGTAAGCCATGTTCTACCCCCATGTGCAGCACCACACAACTGGATACAGATCAGAAAGGTAAAGTGGTTGATGAAACACTTTACAGATGTATGATTGGGTCCTTGATGTATTTAACAGCTTCTAGACCAGATATTATGTTCGCTACATGTGTTTGTGCTAGATTTCAGGCTGCACCTAAGGAGTCTCATCTGATTTCAATCAAGAGGATCTTTAGATATTTGCAAGGTACACAATCTCTAGGTTTATGGTATTCCACTGGGCACTCTTGCAAATTAGTTTCTTTTTCTGATAGTGACTATGCAGGGTGTAAGTTGACCAGGAAATCAACTTCTGGTGGATGTCAATTCCTAGGCAACTGTTTGATTTCTTGGCAGAGTAAGAAACAAACATCTGTTGCTACATCCACTGCTGAAGCCGAGTACATTGCTGCTGCAAGTTGTACATCCCAAGTACTCTGGTTTCAGAATCAACTTTTGGATTATGGCATTACAGAGACTAAGACTCCGTTATTAATGGATAGTGCTTCAGCTCTTTGCATTGTCAAAAATCCAGTCTAGCACTCTAGGACCAAACATATAGAAATTAGACATCATTTTATAAGAGATTGTTTTGAAAAGGTCTTATTAATCCTATGTTTGTGCCTAGTGCTGATGAGCTTGCAGATATTTTTACTAAGCCTTTGGATAGTTCAACTTTCCACAACCTGGTGTTAAGGCTTGGTATGCTGCAGCTAGAATAAGTGACAACTACTGATGATCTCAGTAATAAGTACTGATGATCATTGGTAACCATGTCACATATAAGTACTGATGAGTTCTTTTACCCTCAGTAGTTTTTATAACCACTAAAGGCTAAATGCCTCACAAGTACTGAAGTACTTTATCTGTTCTAAACTACTGATGTAGTTACAACTACTGAAATCAGTAAAAACAGCTAAGTACTGACGTCCTATGAAACACCTGAAAAGCAGATGAAAAGTCTGATGAGTAAGTGTTGAGGACAGTATGAAACAGCTGAAAAGCTAAGAATTGACGAAAACAGCTGATGAGTAATTTCTCTTCAGTTGTTTCTACAACTGCTGTTTCCTTCTAAACAACTGAAGCAATACCATGTCTTCAGTAGTTTCACAACTACTGATGACTAACACCAAGTCTTTAGTTGTTTACAACAACTGATGGTAAAACCACTGTCTTCAGTAGTTTCACAACTACTGATGACTAATACCAAGTCTTCAGTTGTTTCATCACCTGAAGTCAAAACTGTCTTCAGTAGTTTTTATAACTACTGATGACCAAATCAGAGACTTCAGCTGTGTCAACGTTTGAAAGTTAATACCACGTCATCAGTAGTTTCAACAACTGATGACTCACACCAAAACCTTCAGTCGTTTTCTAACCTGACCCTTTAAATACCTTATCCCACCTTCAGAGTTTTTATCTTCTCTTCTCAAACCTAACGTTCAAAAACTCTCTACCCTCTCTTCATCAATGGTGACCATGCAACTAAAACCTCGACACAACTGTGTCGCACATCTCACAAAATCGCCATACTGGACCAAGTTTCACAACGCCATTGATTTAATGGTTCAGTCACCCTACAAAACGGCTTTTCTGGTAAATCCCACCATATATGCCGAATCCCTTAACCAATTCTGGACAAACGTCACTCTGGTCTCTGAGGAGAATGACACAGAGTCTCTTCAATCGTTTGTCCATGGCCAAAAAGTGGTCATTACTCCAAAAACTCTTCGCCAAACCCTTAATCTGGATGATGCCACTTTCCCAACTGCTTATCCAAAGGGCACAACAGATCAATCATTTGCCCACCATGGATACCAGGGTAACCTGAGTGCATCTACCATACTGAAGAAACATTTCCCGGATGCCGAACGTCTCATATTTCATATGGTAAATGTATGCCTTGCCTCCAAGACTTCATCATGGGATCAAATGTCCACAAGGTGGCAACAGGTAATGTACTCCATCCTTGAGCAACAACCTTTAAATTTATTTGAAATACTATTTTTAGAGCTCAAGGATATGGCCCAAAAACAAACTGCTAACCGTGGGATATTATATCCTCGGTTCATAATGGCCATAATTGAAAACAGCTTCAAGCTGAGGGACTTGTTGGCCTGGGAGTCCCTGCTATGGCTGTACTGCCGGAAGTATACTCCCGGCACAACTCTGACCAATCACTGAAAATGGCTGCCAAGCTGCGAAAACCCACGCAGCTGGAACCCACAGCCACCACCTCAAAATCCAGAGTCCCCACCAAACCAAAAACAAAAGGCCCCGAAACAGCTATTCAGGGAGATAAGTCCCCTGAAGATGCTCCTATACCACCAAGAGAAGATATACTTGCTGGCGTAAACCCCCAGCAGTATCAGAGACTCTCCCAACCACAGCCGCTCAGGATTCCTCTCAAAAGGAGCCTGTAACAACCACAGAAGGGGTACCCACAAATCTGGGATCTTCCTTATTTGAGGAGATTGCCATTGAAGAGCACCATTCTCCCCAGGTGCACACTGCTTTTACCCCATCTCCCCATGCAACCGCCCCCCAAAGTCCAACCATTATCATTGCAAACGTGCTGACTTAGCTGCATGCCTCTCCTCCTCCCCAACAACCACCAACAAAGGGGAGAACCACAGCTATTGAGGACGAGGATCACCATGCTTCTGACAACCCACAACACCGGGGTTACACGTTCTATCTCCTGGTGTGGATATAGAGATTAGAACATCTAGTGAGGCTGCTACCTCTTCTGAATCAGCACATGATCAGAATGAGGCTGGTAACATAGCTAAGACCTCACTAGAGGCAACAGCTGATGAAGGACATAGTCCTGAGGCTGGAAGTCCCCAGTTCCAAGAAAAAGGGGCACATGCTAAAACTGGTCTACACCCAGTGCATGTACATCCTGCTGCAAGCAGGAGGTCAGGTGATTCAGCATCTGCTGATGATGACCTGGGCTTCTTTTATGATGTTCTGGCCCAGAACACAATTCTTGAGGAAGAAGTCAGTAGACTACAAAGACTACTTGACCACTTCTCTCAACAAGCAAGTCCATCTGCCACCACAATAAACCCACAGATGGCACCTTCCCCTGAAGGTCTCCCATACACTCAGCCACTCAAAACTTCCAAGCCACCAGCCTCTATTTCTGGCACTGCTTCTCAGGGACAGAACCCCTCTGAGCAAATAGCTGCTATCTTTCAGCAATCCCTACCTCTCATCACCCCAATGATCACAGACATTGTGATCAAAACCATGGATGAGAGGCTTCCCTCAATCATACAACCCCTGGTGGAGGAGATTGTGAGTACCAGGCTTTCTGCTACTCAAACCCTTGCAACCAATGCAACCAAAAAGGGGAAGTCAGTCAGTGAAAGCAAAGAGGAAGAGCAAACTGAAAGAAAAGGAAACTGAGAAGGAAGAGGAGTCTGTGAAGGGAACCGAAAATGATCAAGTGGGTGAAAGTCACAAAGACTTTCATGTCACATATAAGAAGAGGAAGGGTGAAGGAAAAGAGAAAGAACTCCAACTCGATGAGATGATCAAAATGGCAGATGCTACACATAGTAAATCAATGGATGCCATTATTGATCAACTGTATAGACAAGGGTTCGATACTGCACAGCTTGACTCAGAGATCAGGAGACTTGAAGTTGAAGAAATTAACTCAAGATGGGCAAGTTATGATGCATTAGAAAGAGAGAGACTAGAGATCATGATCAGATTCATTGCAAAATATCTTGGGAGATCATTGATCGAGATTAAATCATGGACCAGGGACAGTATCTTGGCCATAACCTCCAAGATCTATTCGTCTGAAGCATACACTAAGGTTTAGTAGTCGAAGCTTTGAATGAAGCAGGAGCAGGGAGCAGGACTGAGCTAGCCAAACACTCAAAAGCCACACTCACCTCTAAAATGCTAACTCAGCCTGTCAACATTCCCTCTCGAAAACAACCACAACTACAACCCACAAAACCAACTCCCTTACCCTCTAAACTAACAGCCGATGATGCACCCAAGAAGAAGAAGAGAAGGGTGTTGAGGCTAGAAGAAGAAGAAGAAGAGGATGATGTGGAAGAAGATAGGATGCCTCTGTCTGCAGTCCTAACATTGCCTAAAGCCAAACCCATGCCCATCACTCCCACCTCACAGATGGAAACTGTGAGAGTAAAGATTGAAGAAGAGCAGCAACAAAGGCTTCATGACAATGAGATGTTGAAAAGCATCGACAAAACTTATGCTGCTTCTTCATCAATAATTAGTATGAAGAAAGAAGCTCTGAGGTTGTACACCCTTGCCAACACATTTCAATATCAGAAGGAAAAGGTGAGAGTATGGCCTGATCCTAGGGTGGCTCACAGGATTGTAAGAAAGACATTCCTTCGAGACACAAGGGCCAAGTAAAAAGGATCGTAGATGAAGAGATCACAGTGGTCCTTGTAGTATCACCCTGGGAGATTGTAGAAGATTTCAAGAAGGCCTATGAGACTAAACAGCCACCCCAAAAGATGTTAGAGAACAGAGTTATTAAAAAGGGGTTAGTCTACAAGAGGCTTGAGAACTTCAAACAAAATGAGCTCAGTCTGTTACTTGAAGGGACTCATCTGATGAGTTTGCATACAGACAGATTACAACAGTTGAGCTCAAAAATGGCAAACAGGCCAAGTACATCTCAGAGCTGTATGGGCGTGAAGGATTGTTTGATGGTGAAGCTGAGAACCTGACCATGGAAGAACAAATTATTTTCTCAGAGCATACACCTAAGAATCCTACAGGCTTATACATGGAAGTGAGTCTCATGGATGGGGAACGACTTAGTGTCCAATTCCCCAATACAGAGCTCCCATCCATACATTGCCAACCAAATCATCAAAGACTCCTTCCTAGGCCAGTGCTTATATGGGTCATCTTCTCAACTGATCAAGAAGGAAAAAGACCAAGCATTCTGCCAACAATAAGTGGGACCTCAATAAAGTTAAAGGTTTTGGCTGCATTGGTTCAGGGGGAGTTTGTTGGACCAAAAGACCAATGAGCCGGATCAGAAAAACCTTTAAGTCCCACAGACGTCACAACAACTACTGAAGACCACAACAGCTGAATACAACAACTGATTACAAAGTCTGAACACAAGTGCTAAGACAAGTCTGAAGACAAGTGCTGAAGACAAGTCTGAAGACAAGTGCTGAAGACAAAGTCTAAAGACAAGTGCTGAAGACAAAGTCTAAAGACAAGTGCTAAAGACAAAGTCTGAAGACAAGTGCTGAAGACAAAGTCTGAAGACAAGTGTTGAAGACAAAGTCTGAAGACCAAGTGCTGAAGACAAAGTCTGAAGACACAAGTGCTGAAGACCAAAGTATCAGACGTTGTCACAACAGCTGAAGAGGTCTTCTTCAGTAGTTGTGACGGTTTACCTTTCAGTAGTTTTATGTTTTATCTGTTCAGTAGTTTGACACAACAGCTGAAGAATACTTCTTCAGTTGTTGTGCTCATCAGTAGTTTTATGTTTTTCAGTAGTTTTGTAAAACGACTGAAGAGCTTGTTCTTCAGTCGTTGTAGTTTCAGTAGTTTCTTATCAGTAGTTTCATATTTTGTACTTAACACTCTGATATGTTCTCAGTAGGTGTGAACATTTCAGTAGTTTGTTAAGAGTTAGTTATTTTTGTAATAGATCTGCCATTGTCACTTTCCCGTGATAACAGCAGCGATTGCACTCTATATAAGGAGTGTCAACCTATTGTAATAGGTAGAATGATTTGATCAGAATATTTGATATTATAGAAACATTCCTTGTTACAGAAATATATTCTCTCGTTATAACCGTATTTGTTCTTAATGCATACGAGTATCAAATTCTTGCTACAATTTGTCTAATTCTTGTTCTTATTCCGCTGCGTTACGCTCTATAACATCAAACTTGTGATCACTGATCCTGACAGATGTACATGCACTGGGTGTAGACCAGTTTTAGCATGTGCCCCTTTTTCTTGGAACTAGGGACTTCCACCTCAGGATGATGTCTTTCATCAGTTGTTGCCTCTGGTGAGGTCTTAGCTATGTTACCAGCCTCAGTCTGATCATGTGCTGATTCAGAAGAGGTGGCAGCCTCACCAGATGTTCGTATCTGCATATCCACACCAGGAGATAGAACAGTAAAACCCTGGTGCCATGGGCTGTCAGAAGCATGTTGATCCTCTTCCTCAATTGATGTGGTTTTCCCTTTTGTTGGTGTTTGTTGGGGAGGAGGAGAGGCATGCAGCTGAGTCAGCACGTTTGCAACAATGAGAGTAGGACTTTGTGGGGCGGTTGCAGTGGGAGATGGGGTAAAAGCAGTATGCACCTGGGGAGAATGGTGCTCTTCAATGGCAATCTTCTCAAATGAGGAAGATCCCAGATTAGTGGGTACCCCTTCTTTGGTTGCTGCAGGCTCCTTTTGAGAGGAATCCTGAGCGGCTGTGGCTGGTGAAGTCCTTGTATCCACTAGGGGGTTATAACCAGTGGATATAGCCTGCGTTTGTGTTGCAGGGGCATCCTCACGGGACTCATTTCCCTGAGTAGCCTTTTTTGACTTCTTTTTAGTGGGTTTGGTGGGGACTTTGGATTTGGAGGTGGTGGCGGTGGGTTCCAGCTGCGTGGGTTTGCGCAGCTTGGCAGCCATTTTTAGTGATTGGTCAGAGTTGTGCCATGAGTATACTTCAGGCAATACAGCCGTAGCAGGGACTCCCAGGCCAACAAGTCCCTCAGCTTGAAGCTGGTTTTCAATTATGGCCATTATGAACCGAGGATAATATCCAACGGTTAGCAAGTTGTTTTTGGGCCATATCCTTGAGCTCTAAAAATAGTATTTCAGAAAATTTAAAGGTTGTTGCTCAGGATGGAGTACATTACCTGTTGCCACCTTGTGGACATTTGATCCCATGATGAAGTCTTGGGGGCAAGGAAAACATTTACCATGTGAAAGATGAGACGTTCAACATCCTGGAAAGGTTTCTTCAATATGGTAGATGCACTCAGGTTACCCTGGTATCCATGGTGGGCAAATGATTTATCTATTGTGCCCATTGGATAACCAGTTGGGAAAGTGGCATCATCCAGATTGAGGGTTTGGTGAAGAGTGTTTGGAGTAATGACCACTTTTTGACGATGGACAAACGATTGAAGAGACTCTGTGTCATTCTCCTCAGAGACAGGAGTGACGTTTGTCCTGAATTGGTTAAGAGATTCGGCATATATGGTGGGATTTAACAGAAAAGTCATTTTGTAAGGTGACTGAACCATTAAATCAATGGCGTTGTGAAACTTGGTCCAGTATGGCGATTTTGTGAGATGTGCGACACAGTTAAGTCGTGTTTTAGTTGCATGATCGCCATTGATGAAGAGAGGTTACAGAGTTTTTGAACGTTAGGTTTGAGAAGAGAGAAAGGAAAAACTCTGAAGGTGGGATAAGGTATTTAAAGGGTAGGGTTAGAAAACGACTGAAGGTTTTGGTGTTAGTCATCAGTTGTTGAAACTACTGATGACGTGGTATTAACTTTCAGAGGTTTGGAATGACTGACCGTATTGGTGTGATCAGCAGTTGTTATAAAACAACTGAAGACTTGGTTTTAACCGTCAGACGTTGAAACAGCTGAAGTCTCAGATTTAGTCATCAGTAGTTATAAAACTACTGAAGACAGTTTTAACTTCAGGTGGTGAAACAACTGAGGACTTGGTATTAGTCATCAGTAGTTGGGAAACTACTGAAGACTTTGGTTTTACCATCAGTTGTTGTAAACAACTGAAGACTTGGTGTTATAAAACTACTAAAGACAGTTTTGACTTCAGGTGGTGAAACAACTGAGGACTTGGTATTAGTCATCAGTAGTTGGGAAACTACTGTAGACTTTGGTTTTACCATCAGTTGTTGTAAACAACTGAAGACTTGGTGTTAGTCATCAGTAGTTGTGAAACTACTGAAGACATGGTTTTGCTTCAGTTGTTTAGAAAGAAATAGCAGTTGGGAAACTACTGAAGAGAAAAAGGCTCATCAGTAGTTGTCGTTAGTTCATTGCTTTTCAGCTGTTTCATACTGTCCTCAACACGTACTCATCAGACGTTTTCATCTGTTTTTAGATGTTTCATAGGACATCAGTACGTATTTGTATTTCTGACAACAGTAATTGTAGCTACATCAGATGTTGTAACTACATCAATTGTTTTATCAAATAAAGTACTTGAGTACTGAGAAGTTAAGCTCTAGTAGTTTAAAGAAAACTTCCGGAGGGAAAATAACTTCAGTACTTATATATATGACAATAATAAACTAATAATCATCAGTACTTGTGAGCTGAGATCACCAGTAGTTGTCACTTATTCTAGCTGCAGCATACCAAGCCTTAACACTAGGTTTTGGAAAGTTGTGCTATCCAAGGGCTTAGTGAAAATGTCTGCAAGCTCATCAGCACTAGGAACAAATTTTGGATCAATCAGACCTTTTTCAAAACAATCTCTAATAAAATGGTGTCTGATTTCAATATGTTTAGTCCTAGAGTGCTGGACAGGATTCTTGACAATACAAAGAGCTGAAGAGCTGTCCATTAACAATGGGGTCTTAGTCTCTGTTATGCCATAATCCAATAATTGGTTTTGAAGCCAGAGTACCTGAGATGTACAGCTTGCAGCAGCAATGTACTCTGCTTCAGCAGTTGATGTAGCAACTGAGGTCTGCTTCTTACTCTGCCAAGAAATCAAGCAGTTGCCTAAGAATTGGCATCCTCCAGAAATGGACTTTCTTGTCAACTTACACCCTGCATAGTCACTGTCAGAAAAAGCAACTAATTTACCAGAATGTCTAGTAGAATACCATAAACCTAGAGATGGAGTGCCTTGCAGATATCTAAAGATCCTCTTGACTGCAATCAAATGAGACTCCTTAGTGCAGCCTGAAATCTAGCACAAACACATGTAGCAAACATAATATCTAGTCTACAAGCTGTTAAGTACATCAAGGACCCAATCATACATCTGTAAAGTGTTTCATCAACCACTTTACCTTTCTGATCTGTATCCAGTTGTGTGGTGTTGCACATGGGAGTAGAACAGGGCTTACACTTTTGTAAATCAAACTTTTCCAAAAGATCTTTTGTGTATTTGGACTGATGAATGAAAATTCCATCAGCCTTTTGTTTGATTTGCAAACCCAGAAAGAACTGTAATTCTCCCATGGCAATCATTTCAAACTTCTGTTGCATCAACTTTGTAAAGGCATCACACTACTGTGGATCAGAGGATGCAAAATATACCATCTACATAAATTTGAACAAGTAGATTATGCTGCCCAACTTTCTTAATGAATAAAGTCTTATCTATGGAGCCTCTAGTGAAATTATTTTCCAGAAGAAAGTTTGATAATGTCTCATACCAGGCTCTAGGAGCTTGTTTCAACCCATAGAGAGCCTTATCAAGCTTATACACCCAATTAGGATGTTTATTGTCCTCAAAACCTGGTGGTTTGTTGATACATGTATGTCCCTAGATCATGATATGTGATGTAATAGATCTTGTTTGGTATGATTAATGAAATATATTGATAGTTTGTTAGTTATAATGTTTATGTTTCATTAATGTGTCGACATTGAATTGGTTAATTAGGTTAGTGATTTCTTGAATGATTACACAATGTTTATTAATTAATACACAATACATTCAAACTTAACATAATAAAGTTCTCATGCGAATGGCTCATGCGAATGAACCATACGCATGAATACTTCACACGATTGACTCAGTCGCACGACTGAACCAGGAGACTGGATCAGTCGTACGATTGTAACATAAGATTGGCTCAGTCGCACGACTGAACACTCAGTCGTACGAATGAATCAACCGCATGGTTCAATCGCATGACTAAACCAGACTAATGGTTCAGTCGCACGATTGAATAATACCAACCTATAAATACAACTCAATTTGTGAAAAAGAAGGACTCTCGATTAATTATGATTCCAGACGTACCCTAGCCGTCCAGAAACCTCTCAATTCGTTCTCCAAGTTCATAGAACACATTAGATCGATTCCCAATCGATTTCTAACGTTAGTTTCAATTCTTGATTGATTCTTCGTGTGTTCTCACTGATTGGATCGCCAATCAAATAGGATTCCGCACTATTTGATCTGGTTTACACGTAATCTCTAGGTATTTCGGTCAAATATACCAGGTCCTAACAAGTGGTATCAGAGCTATTGGCTCTTGATTACGTGTGATTCAATCAAGATTGATAAAAAGTTTGTGTTTTTGCACTAAAAACGCAATCTTTTGTGTCAAAAGTGATCTTGGACGTTCCCTGCTCATCAAAGTTTGGTTTCTATGGACTTAGGCAATTCAACCTTGCGAAAGTTCGAATTTTTACGGCTAAAACACGTTTAACCTAGAAATTTTCGCATAACAGCAGCTTCAGTCGCACGAGTGAGCCATTCGCACGACTGGACTCATTCGCATTGCTCAGTCGCACGATTGGACATAGTCGTATCTCCATTCGTACGATTGAACCGTTCGGTCGCACGTTTCATACGGATCAGTTCATTCGCACGACTGAGCTAATCACTTAGTTTAGCCGCACGATTGAACTAGTCGTAGAGTTCATACGCACGACTGAGTGTTCATACGCACGCCTAGTCCATTCGCACCCTTCAGTCGGCCGACTCAAAATTGCTTATTAGACTTAAAGTTATTTACAATGGAAGATCAATTGTCAGCCTTTACTGCTGGGAAGGACTCTAGGATCCAGAACCTGCTGATACTTGAGAGTGAGGTGGGTAATCATAATAAACCACCAAAGCTTTTAACGTTAGATGAGTTTCCCCACTGAAACACGTTTTGAGATCTACCTCAATGGAGTGGATCCGAATCTATGGGAGGCCATCGATATTGGATATAGTACACCGGTGGGAGCCGATGGAGTAAAGTTAACCTTAGGAGGATGACAGACGCACAGAAAGTCAAATATAATGCAGAGAAGAGGCTATGCATTGATTACATAGTCTATCCCTAAAGAGATATTCCACCAGTACTCAGAGAATAAGCAGTCCAAGAAACTATGGGATGAGCTAGAGAAGAGTACGACAGGAATGCCTCGTTGAAGGCAATCAAGGCTAAGGAGTTAAAGAAGGAATTCGAAAACTTCTCATCGATGGAAACGAGAGTTTGGACGATCTTATAGATAGATTCTACCATCTGATGAGTGAACTGCATACACATGGGGTGGCTACTACCATGGAAGAGAAAGTTAATAATTTTGCAGACGGATTGCCTGAAAAATGGGTTTCATTCGTGTCTAATCTTAGACAGAATGGAATGCTGTCAAAACTGGATATTAATGACTTCATTCTTAAGTTACGAGAAGAATCACTTAGAATGAAGTACAGAGCTCAGAAGTCTACATACAATCAAAATCCAGCTTTATACAATGCCACTCCTCAAGCTAAGACATCTGGAGCACCCCTCCAGACTGCATTTGTGTCTAGCTCATCGAGTACACATGCACCTTCTTCAGGTTCAGAAATGTCAGGGTCTTCTTCTACCCAACATTGGATCTGAAGCAAATGCTACTAGACTGAAGACCGAGAACCTCGGTAATGTGACTGTGGAAGTAGCTCGAGAGCACATGGATCTATTAGCAGCAATGGTCCATTCCTATGATGAACTTGTTGCTGGAAAGATTGGAAACTGCCATCTGGCAGATGAGGACTACGAGCAGTGGACGAAATGGAGCTTGAGAGAATGGATATAATGTGGGCCTTAGCAAGTGCTGTCCGGAGGGCGAAGAAGTTTGTGAAAAAGACTGGACAGAACTTGATTGCTACTAAGGATACCACATTTGGCTTTGACAAGAGTAAAGTGACCTGCTTTAACTGTGGTGAAAAGGGGCACTTCAAGAGAGAATGTGTGAAGCCAAAGAAGACTGGGAACGGGAACCCGTTCTCATCCTTCACTCGTCTAGACAAGCAAACTACCAGTTCTACTTTCCTCAAACAAGGACTCAAAAGCCTTGACTGCTCATGATGATGAGGACAGGATTGGAGCTTTAGGTTTGTCTCACCAGGGGATCAAACATTGCAAATGTAGAAGATTTGACAGTGATTCCGCTAGTGAAGGAGATCTAGCAGTTGAGATAGCAATGTCACATAGTGAAGAAGCAACTGCAACCGAGGTCAGTTACAAGCCAAAAGTGGAGACTACCATGTCAGAGACAGAAAAGACAAGCAAAAGAATCAGAATCATCTGATACTGCCTTGATGGCAAACGCTTCTGAATCTGCTCAGGTAAGTACTACTGACACAATGTTTAATAATCATGCTTGTTCTGATTGTGATGCCTTTAGGAATAGCATAGATGCTAAATTTGCTAGGTTATTAGATCATAAGTGATAACTTGATAAAAGATTTGCATCTATGCACTGAGGCTAATAGGGTACTAAAACAAAATAAGCTCAGTTATAAAGAAAAGATACCTTTTGACTAAACAGCTTAGGGAAACCGAAGTAGTTGCCTTTAATCAAGCTAATGACATTAGGTATTATCTAAACTCCCTAGAAGACACTAAGAAACAAAAGGCAGTTCTAGAAGTAGAAGTAAATTCACTAAAACAGAAACTGCATAGTTGGACTAGTTCGTCGCACATAGTCCAACACTTAGTGAAAGAAAGGAACAACGAGGATGGACTGGGTTATAAAGTGGTTCCGCCACCACCTGAGACTTTGCTGAACACTAAAACTAGACCTTTAAGTAGTAATCCCATCAAGGATCATGTAGTGTCTACTCCTCTTGTTAGTGATCCAGATTCCTTATGTTCATCTATTGACACTGGAAACAAACAAAAGGAGACCACTTCAAAGGCAAAGGGTAAAGTGCCTTGTGTTAATCTGGAAAAAAAATTTGAAAAGTTAACTTAAAGTCAGGTTCAAACAAAGTCAAATCAAAACCTAAAAGGGCTTTTAAGGATAATCTTTCACATACTTCATGTCAAAGACCAATTAACCAAAAGAGAAGGATGTCAAACAGGTTAAATCAGTTAATTTTGTTAAACCAGTAAACACATCAAAAGAACCAGAGTCAAAACAAAGTGTTTGATGTTACTAGAGCGTCACACACGTCTCCACAAAGAAAGTTTAATCATAAGGTTGATAGCAGGGCGTGCTACAACTGTGGAGAATGTGGACACATTGCTTCCTATTGTCCTCATTATCAGACACCTAGGAAGAAGATTGCACTTCAGGACTCAAAACCTAGGGCTTCTAAGAGGAGCTCTTTAACTCCACCTAGACGAACTAGTGAACAGAATGTTCAATCTGTTAGCCAGTCAACTGTTTATCACAAACAGGCATTGCACAAATCTGGCTTATGGAAAGAGAAGTCAACTTCTGTGGCTGATAATGAAAACAAGAAGGAACCTGAGCTACCCTCACCTTCTAAGGGTCAATGGGTTGAATTTCTGATGTGTGATGCCTCTGGGAAACCCAAGCCAGTAAAGGCTTGGGTTTCTAACCTAAACTAATCCTTACCTTGTATGTGCAGGTTGTTCAATACAGTGCTGAAACTAACACGTGGATAGTAGACAGCGGAGCATCCAGGCACATGACAGGAAACAGAGCTCTTTTATCAAATGTCAAACAAATAAAAGAGGACATGTTTCGTTTGCTGGAAACAAGGGAGGATATATCACAGCTCAGGGAGAAGTTGGAAATCAGAAAGTTAAGTTTGATAGGGTGAACTATGTTCAGCAACTTCAAAACAACTTACTCTCTGTTTCTCAAATATGTGATAAGGAATTTAAAGTCATCTTCGACAAAAGAGGTGTTACGTACTGAAGAAAGACTACGTGATCCCAGAGGACCAAGTTTTGATGACTGCTTCAAGATATAAAGATCTTTATGTCTTAGGATCTGTCAACAGCTTCACAATGGATCATGAGGTTCAGTGTTTTCTATCCAAAGCTACTGAAAAAGACTCCATCTCCTGGCATAGGAGAATGGGACACATCAGTCAAAGGAAGATGAATCACTTGATTCAGAAGGATCTGGTGAGAGGTGTAAATGTCAAGAACTTTCAGCTTCCTGATTTTGTATAGCTTGCAAGAAAGGTAAACAGACAAAGAAGTCTCATAAGGAAAAGAAAGTTAATTCAATAGAACTTCCTCTTGAACTTCTTCACATGGATCTGTTCGGTCCAGTCAGTACAAAGAGCATTGCAGGCGACTTGTACTGTTTTGTGGTCACCGATGACTACTCAAGGTTCTCTTGGGTAATGTTTCTGAAATCCAAATCAGAAACATTTGAATCATTCAAGGAGTTAGTAACCACACTGGAATCACTCTACAAGCTGAAAGTTAGACAAGTACGCTCAGACAACAGAACAGAATTCAAGAACCATTGGATGGAGGAATACTGCAAGGAAAAGGGGATTGTGCATCAATTCACTTCTGCTTACACACCTCAGATGAATGGCGTTGCTGAGAGAAAGAACAGGAGCTTGATAGAGACAGCATGGACTATGCTGGCAGACTCGAAACTGCCTATCCAATTCTGGAATGAGGCAGTGGCAAATGCATGTTATACACTGAATCGAGTCCTGATAGTCAAGCGCCACGGAAAAACATGTTACGAGCTACTACAAAGACGCAAACCGAACTTGGAGTATCTCGAACCATTTGGGGCGCCGTGCACACTTCTGAAGAAGAGACAAGAGGGTAAATTCAGCGAGAAGGCAGATGAGGCATCTTTCTAGGATACAACATACCTAACAAGCGAGTTTACAATAACTCAACAGGTCTAGTAGAAGTTTGGTGTAATGTTGATGTTCAGCGGTTCACCACACCGCCTACTGGCAAAGGACCCCCTACTTCTTTGACTATGATGGATTCTTCAAGTCCTTCAACATTCCTCTCTCTCCCTCGGATGACGAATTAGCTACACGAATGATGTATGATAGCTTGAATCCACCAACATCTAGCTCACAGGGAAATCATCTACTCATTTAGGGGGAGTAATCAACGACAGTGACACCTCCTCTGAAAATGAAGCTGAAGAAGATACCCAGAACAGTCAGGAGGAACAGGTTCCAGTTCCTGAAAGTCCACAAGCATCTACCAGTGGTGCACCTTCGACGTCAGAGCCTCAAACTCCAACTACCTCAGATGAAGAACCAAATTTCATCATCTTGGCTCTGAGGTAGCTGTTCCTACTACTCCAGGATCACGTCTAAACGTTTATCATCCCTTAGACAATGTCATTGGGGATGTCCAATCAGGAGTACAAACCCGAAATCAGCTGTACTCAGCTGACTATGCCTCTTTTATGGAAAAGGGATATATTCATGATGGTGCCTATTGGTGTTTTGTCTCATAGGTTGAGCCAAAATATGTCAGTGAAGCACTAAATGATGAGGCATGGGTGAGTGCAATGCAAGAAGAACTTCTTCAGTTCAAGAAGTTAGGTGTATGGTCTTTGGTTGATAGACCTAAAGGTGCTAAGGTCATTGGCACCAAATGGGTTTTAAAATGCAAGAAAGATGACCAAGGGGTCATTATCAGGAACAAGGCTCGACTGGTTGTTTAGGGATTTCGCCAAGTCGAGGGAATTGATTACAATGAGGTATTTGCACTCGTGGCAAGGATGGAAGCCATTCGTATCTTCCTTGCCTATGCATCGTACATGAAGATTAAGTCTATCAATTAGATGTAAGAGTGCATTTCTTCATGGGGAAATTAGAGAAACAATTATGTCAGTCAACCCGAGGATTTGAAGATCCTTATCATCGGGATAGAGTCTACAAGCTCGACAAGGCTTTATACGGGCTTCATCAAGCTCCAAGAGCTTGGTATGAGAAACTCTCGACTCATCTTGTGAAACACGGCTTTCGCAGGGGAGTCATTAACTGCACGCTGTTCATTAAAGAAAAAGATGGTGACCTACTGCTCGTACAAATCTATGTTGATGACATAATTTTTGGTTCAAAGAACGAAGAGTTATGCAAAGAATTTGAAGCAGTTATGCAGAAAGAGTTTGAGATGAGTGTATGGGGGAGATGAAGTTCTTTTCGGGCTACAGGTGGATCAAACACCAAATGGGATCTTTCTACATCAGACCAAGTACGTAAGAGACATTCTCAATCGTTTTGACATGGAGAATGCATTTGCTGCTGGTACTCCACTGGCTACGAATCACGACATAGCTCCTGATGAAAATGGAGATCTGGTGGATGCCACGATGTACCGAGGAATGATTGGATCCCTCATGTATCTCACTGCCTCTAGACTTGATATCATGTATGCGACATGTTTATGTTCTAGATATCAGGCTAAACCTAAGGTCAATCATCTGATCGGGGTCAAAAGGATTTTTCGCTATCTAAAGGGTACACCCACACTGGGGTTGTGGTATCCTCATGATGATGATTTGAGCTCACGGCGTATAGTGACTCGGACTATGGAGGCTGCAAGATGAACTACAAGTCTACATCAGCAAGGTGTCAATTCTTTGGGAGAAGATTATTATACCTGGCAGTGTAAGAAGCAGACATCGGTTGCATTGTCAACCTGTGAAGCCGAATATGTTGCTGCTGCAAGTTGTTGTTCACAAATCATCTGGATTCAACAGCAAATGCGGGATTACGGTTTAACGTTCCATTCCACTCCTATTTTTGTAGATAACTCTGCTGCAATTGCAGTAACTAAAAATCCGGTCCAACATCCTAAGACCAAACATATCGGTATTAAATATCATTTCATACGAGATTATTTCGAAAAGAACTTAATTGATGTGGTAAAAATTAATACTGATTTTCAACGCGCTGACCTCTATACTAAAGCCTTTGATAAACCACGTTTTCATTATCTGCTAGAGGTCAACGACGTTAAAAAGAGAAGTGATGTTATTCCTGATGATGATCATGTGTAGTCCGATGTAGTTTAGTTAATTTTTCTTTTTATTTTATTTTGTTTGTTTATTTTAGTCTGTTTAAATTAAACTCATGTTGTTCTGCTGTTTATTAAAATCTTAAAATAATTTAACCAGGTTTGATTTTAGTATTTTAGGGGGAATAAGTCAGCAAGCAACATTAAAAAAAAAAAAAAGAAAAGAAAAGGAAACCGAGGGAGAAGGAGTGGAAAGCTGATACAAGTAGATCGTATCTGTGATACCGATTCAAACCCTTTGGAATATGATAGTACACAGGAACAAGTCAAGAGGGACTTTAAAATCCTAATTTAGAAAAGATGAAAAAATTCAAAGTATAAGTCTGTGTAGTCTAAGCAATATAAAAGGAAGATGATAGAAAAACTGGTAATTCCTAGGTAACACAATGAGAGTAGACCTAGAGGTTGCTAGACCACAATTGATATGTCGGTAGATTCAACACAATAGATGATTAGACCGGATTGGTGATCTCAAGATCAAACTAAGTTGTTCAACTGACTGTGGGCTTCCATCTTATCACTGGTTAACACAATCAATAATATTCCAATAAGGGGTAATGAGCATGTAAACGCCACAAATGTGTGCGGATGACCATAAATAGAGCAAAGCACGAAAAAAAATGAAAGAAAAATGCAAATGACCTATGTTGTTGGTGCATTTGGTGCAAAATAAAAGCTGCTCTAACAAGGAGATAGGTTGTGTGCCTCTCTGCTGTGCGATGGCACTGACCTGAGGATAAGCATAACCTAGATATTCTAGAATTATTGTTGTTTGCCGCCTCTTTGCTGTGCGATGGCACTGACCTGAGGACCGGTTTCTCTATGAAAGCTCTAAGAATAGTCTCTTCTTGTACAATACCCGTACACCGCTCAAAAGCTCCTGAGGGATGTTGATTACCATATAAGTGTGGGATCCACAAAGGTTCGTTGAATTAAATAAACTAAAAACAATCACCGGTTTGAGTCAAGAGTCTGTGTATGGATTTAAGTGGACACATATTGACAATCATTGTGGCTGCAATTCTTGAAAGTTCAAATCAATGTGGTAATCTAAGAGTTCCAGTATGATTCCCTAAAGCTGCTGATAACTCTGGATGAACACCAAGAATTGAGCATCGAAAGAGTTTGATAACAAGTCCCAAATGATTTGATGTTCCTGTATGATTCCAAAATTGAATTGGTCCAGGTGTGGTCAATCTAAGTTGAAGCTTTCGATTCCGGAATCAAATCCCGTAGATTTCCATCTTAGGGTTTTATCCCTCACAAAAAGTCCAAAAACAAATTTTATTTGTGTATTTAGTTTAAGTTCTAGTTTAATCTTTTAGTGTGTGGTCTGTCGGACTCCATCAGGAAAATCAGAATGGAATTAACTTACGAAAAGGGTCATGTCTGAGATGGCCACATGTTTTTCAAAGTTTAAGAGCCACGTCAGAGGTGACAACGTGTTTTAAAAGAGTCACGTCAGAGGTGACAACGTGTTTTAAAAGAGTCACGTCTGAGGTGACTGATTTGGTTCAGAGCTTATAATGTTATTGTCAAAAGTTAAAAGGGTCTTAAAAGTAAAATGTTCAAAATGACTGTAAACTCACTAAGTGTGACCCATTCGCACGATTGGATCATGGTTGTGGACCAACTATGCGAATGGATCCCAATCGGCCGAATGGGCATGAGAATGATCCATTCGACCGAATAGAAGGGGGAGAATGAATCAGTCGACCGACTGAGGCTCAGTCGTCAACTGAAGATGCGAATGAAAGAGACCGAATGAGGAAGTCGACCGACTGAGACTCAGTCGGCTGACTGAATGCGATTGACTAGGCCAATCGTACGACTGAGACTCAGTCGCCCGAATGAACTGAGCGAATGAGGCCAGTCGGCCGATTGAACTTAAGTTCAGTATTTAAGGGCCTCATTCGATCGCATGTTCCTCATCACACCAAAATCGCACCCAAATCGCATTCTCCCGTTACTCTACCAAAAATTTGCTACAGTTCCTGATTTACATTCGAGTGATGATTTCACAGGTACATACTCTTGAATCTTACCAAAATCAGAAGATTCAAGAACCTACATAAGAGACACTCGATTGAATCAAGAACCGAACTGTGAAATGACCTAATCACCTCCGTAAACTAAGCAAAGTGTTACAATTAAGTTTAATAGGTTATTAGTGACCAGTAGGCGAGTCTAATGGACCATTAAACACTGCTAAATGACTTAAATTGGTCAAGATTCGACCCACAGGCGATCGAACAGTGGGGCAAGCGACTGGTCGTTCGAATGAACTCCAATCGCACGATTGAACCTTGCGATTGGGTCATCCGGCCGAATGAACCACCCGAATGAGTTCAGTCGGCCGACTGAACCAATCGAAGACTCAATCGGCAGATTCAACTCAATTGCATGTCTCAATCAACCGAATGAACTCAGTCGTACTTAAGAACAACCGAATGAACTCTAGTCGCATGATTCATTCGTATGATGAATCAGAATGGAAGTTAAACACTACACTTAGAACTGAATTCTGATGTATTATGTACTAATGATCATGTGTTTTGTGTTTCAGGAAAAATGGCTGACAGATGGTCTCTTAATCAAAGCACAACATATGTGCCCATTTGGACCACACAACTCAGAACGGGGCCAAGTTCTCCGAGATTATAGCCTTCCTCAAACGCTCACGGATACATAAGTACATCGTGTATTTTGGTTAACTAATAGTTAATCTCGTTTATTTTTGTAGGGTCTATTAATGCCTTTTCATGAAACTTGTGGTAGTTGTGTGATCATTCTTAATCCTTTAATTAAAAGATTATAGTTATCTATTTATTTTGAACATAAGAATTATGGTAAATAATATGTTATATAAAAAATAATATCAACGTAATAAAAAAATAATTTAATAATAATAACAACAATAAATGATAACTATAATAATAATAATTTTAAAAAAAATATATATATCATTAAACTTAAAAATGTTAAAACTTAAAGTAATAAAGTTGAGGGGGTGTTTTTGCCATTTTAGAAACTTAATATGGGAGTTTTTGGCATAAAATAATAAACATGCTTAACTTGAGGACCATTTGTGTAATTTTTGAAAAACAACCAAACCATTTTCCCCCTAACCCGTTTTTCCGGCCAACCTCCGGCTACCACCGGCTATGGCTCCGGCGAGCGTCAAAACGCCTCAAAACACTCGGTTTTCACACACAAACCGACCCAAACCGTTCGTTACGTGATTCGAACCTGAATGCGCACTTTAAACGCGTTTAAACACCGGTTACAAACCCAAATCGATCGAGTAACCGAAACCCATTATCTTATAGCCGTTTAGGCATTAAAACTCTGTAATAATTCAATTGATGAACCTAAACGGCTATCTAACTATGATTAATCGTTCCACACCTCCTAATTACACCTGAAATCACACAAACAGAGCTATACGATTACCCCCTCATCGCGAATCTGCTACCATTCGAACCCCATCTTCCAAGCTTCAAAACTCGAAATGATACAGGGTTTTTCATCCTTGAGGTCATTAGAAACTATCTGTGCATTGAATTTGATTATCATTATCATTTGAGCATCAAACGGTTTACGTGGCCGCGAATTGTTCTTCGTCGTGTTCATCTCGAATTCATCATAAATCGGGTAAATAAACAACAATTATATACTCGTAATCACATGGGGAATCAAAGCCCCATGATCATTCACGAAAACAATATCGTTTCGGTCTTTGATTTGGGTTGATCAATCTAGGGTTCTAAGGAAATTGGGGATTTCTGTGTTTATTGTATTTAGCTTTTTAAGGCGGAGTTTTAAACGCGGCTGGACTTGCCTTGGTTCACTGGTTCCCCACTTACATCCCGAATTAGAGGTCCCGGGTTCGAACCCGGCGACCTCCAATTCAATTGTTTTTGGCTTTTCAGCCTTTTAAAAAATATATAAAATTCTCTAAAATTATAAAAAGAGATTTTGTAAACTTCGGTTATTTTTAAAGCTATTCTACTATTTTTTTTCTACAAATTTACCACTTTACCTTAACAATTTTTTTTTTATAAAATAAAATTTAACAAAGTATTTTTATAAGAATAGACTTTATATAAATTGGTAAATCATGTACTTATTATTTAAATACTATACAATTAAGGATTAAATATGATAATTATGAAATTTATATATTTTATAATTAACCTTAAAAATTGTTATAAAGTTTTTAAATTTGGATACATGACATTTTTTCTTTTAGATTAAGCTTATATATGATCTCTAACCAACGTCATTTAACACCGCAAAATACCAATTTGAAACCTTAGCCTCGTTTAACTATTAATTATCTAAATTGTAACCTTGTAAATATATACTTGTTTTAGGTGCGTTGTGAAGGTCTACGTTGAACGTTGCTTGTTATTTTCTTAATAATCATCAAATATATATTATTTGGTCATGTGAGTTTTCCTTGCCCCCTTTTTACCTTTTTCACACTATTTTGGGTTGGAACATGTTATCCTATTATCTTTACACTTGCACACATTTTTAAGACTTGTAAAACGTTATGGCAATTCCTCATGTAAGTTGTGGTTAGTTGGACTCTTTATGATTACCATGTTATGGCATTATATGTACAATCATTAACTATTGCTAGCCCAGTGAAGTCATAGATCTATGGGCAAGACAAGCCTGCTTTGGTTGACCCAAGTACACTTAACTGATCGTATATACTTTAAACATTTGAGACTTGTAAAATTTTGTCGAGGTTTGATTGTTGCATTGTTCATGACATCCCTAATCACAATATTCACTAACTTATGACTTGAAATGCCATCTTTTATATATGCTATGTATTTAAAACTATGGAATGCTCACCAACATTATGTTGACCTCTTTATTTTAACATGTTTCAGGAAATGCCCAAGTTTGATTATCTACACTCTGAAGCTAGCACATCTAGGGATGACCTAGATTAATAATAAATAGGATGAATTGTTACTTTATGTTACGTTTTTATATGCTTTGAGACTTATTTTGTAATGTGAAATGTGAATTTTGTGTAGAATATATTGGTTATTAATAGCGTTATGTGGCTATGAACGATCTTAACTCTCACTCCTCGACGTTTCCGCCGTCAAGGTTGGGGTGTGACAGATTGGTATCAGAGCCCATAAATAGGGATCTAGGTTATTAGAAATGGTGACCTAGGCTATAGTATGCATGAACCTTATAGAATTATATTTCTATCTTGTAACTAATATACTTTTCATGCTACATAATGCTATGCCTCTTATGTGTAATTTGATGCCTTAGCATAGGATTGCCTAAACATTGTTATTTGTCTCCCTAAACTTAACTTTGACCCTTTGACTCCCCCCGAACATGAACTCTCTTAATCTATTCTCGTCGACAAGTGGAATCTTATGTTATGTTATGACTTGGATCTTTAGACGTTACGTCTAATCTGTATAAATCTCATCAAGGTTTTGATTCTATGAACCTAAGAAATATTGTGTGACACATAGACACCTGTATCCTGGTTATCCTGGCAAAAGGCCCTCGGGCTAAGGCAAGCATATCGCATAAATCCTACGGGACTAGTATGCTTACCTGGGGATTTCTGGGATGAGTGATAAACTATGGTCAACATACACAAGTTTCTAAGGTAAATGGTCAATTCACCTTGACGTGTCAACGTTTTGAAATGGTAATGCGTTACCAAATGGAAACATCCCGTGTACCTTAAAACTCTTAGCTTATCTTTGTTTAAACTACTATCCTCTGTTATCCCCGCTCCTGTAACTAACTCATTTTGTATATCCAGCATGTCTCGTCACCATGGAAAGCGTGGAAGTTCCGACCGTAAGCTGGCTGCCATGATTGCACGACAAATGGCTGCGTTCTCCGACTATGGTGGCTGAACTCAATAGCACACTAATGGCTAATAGCAACAACAACATCAATGGAACAATAGTGGTGCTAATGGAGATAATAGCAATAATCAAAATGAGAACAATCAACAAGGGAACAACCGTACTTGCACCTTCAAACACTTTAACTCGTGCAAACCCACAAGCTTTAGTGGAAAAGAAGGAGCCACTGGACTTCTCGAGTGGTTTGAAAGTATGGAGAATACGTTCATTGAGCGAGTGCCCCAACGAGTTCAAGGTTTGCTATGCCACAAGTGTTCTTCAACAACGAGCGCTTACATGGTGGAATAGTGAGAAGAGAAACCGTGAACCGAGGTTGCTTTGGCCTTGTCTTGGGAGGAGTTCAGGAGGTTATGATTCAAAAGTTTTGTCCAAGGAGCGAGTTACAAAAGCTGGAGGAGGAATTCTGGAATCTCAAACAAGATGGTGGGAATCATTTGGCTTATTCCACCCGCCATCATGAGTTGAGTATGCTTCTACCTCACATGGTGGACACCGTGCCCCGTAACATTGAAAATTTATCAAGGGGGTGCCACCTCAAATTCAAGATGTTGTGGTGGGTAGTAGGCCCACAACCTTGGAGGAGGCGATTACTATTACTGCACAGCTCACTGAGAATCATATAAGAGCTGGCACGATGTCGTCAAAGGGCTCCAAGGCTATAGCAAAGGTGACATCTGAGGCAACAAAGGAGGTAAAGGCCGAGTCATCTTCTCAAAACAAGAAGCGTAAGTTCACCCCGACACGCAACTACGCTGTGACCGCCCCTAATGCTCCTCAAAAACAAATGGTGGTTGCGAATCAAGCTCCCATGGCTAAAGTTTATGCTGGTCCACATCCTATGTGTAACACATGCAAGTACCATCATTCAAGCAACATTCCATGTCGAGTCTGCTCGCTGTGTGGAAAGTATGGTCATTGGTGGATACTGTCTTCGTGCACCAAATAACTCTGCCATGCTTACCAACCGAAACTGCTACAACTGTGGCGAGGCTGGCCATATTCGCCCTCAATGTCCTCGCAATGCGGGAACTGTGCCACCGGCTCGTGGAAGGGCTTTCAACATCAACGCCAACAAGCGCAGCCAACAACGAGTGGTGAATGGTACGCCGTTAAATTTCTTTAGTCCTTTTCTTGTCCTGCAAAATTTCCTATTTATGTTTATCATATCAATAATAGGTGTTACCAAACAGGTACGTATCTTGTAAATAATCTTTATGCATCTGTATTGTTTGATTCGGGTGCCGATAGGAGTTTCGTGTCCTTGGAATTCGAATCTATACTTTCTAAACCGCGTGCAAAACTGGGGAGATCTTTCACGGTCGAGGTCGCCGATGGAAATCTATTGTCGTTGATGTCGTGATACGCGACTGCACCTTGAGCCTTAACGAACACGAGTTCTCCGTCGACCTTATTCCTATGCAATTGGGAAGCTTTGATGTTATCATTGGCATGGATTGGTTAGCCAAACATCGTGCGGAAATTCTATGTTTCGAGAAGTGTATCCGAATTCCGTTGCCGACTGGAGATACTTTGATGGTCTTTGGGAGAAATCGTCCCAAAGACTCAACTCATGTCTTGTATCAAGGCCCGTAAGTGCTTAAGTAAAAACTACATGGCTTTCATGGCATAGTAGTTAATACGAAAGCCAAGGGTAAGGAGTTGAAGGACATTCCTGTTGTGCGAGACTTTCCCGAAGTTTTTCCCGAAGATCTTAAGGGTTACCTCCCGTGCGAGAAGTTGAGTTCAAGATTGATTTAATCCCTGGTGCAAACCCTGTGGCTAAATCGCCTTATCGTCTTGCACCTTCTGAAATGCAAGAGCGCTAGTCAACTGCAAGAGTTGACCGATAAGGGTTTTATTCGCCCTAGTTCATCACCGTGGGGCGCACCTGTACTATTTGTGAAGAAGAAGGATGGGTCATTCCGTATGTGCATCGACTACCGGGAACTCAACAAGCTTACTATTAAAAACCGATACCCTCTTCCTCGATCGATGACCTCTTCGACCAACTTCAAGGAGCAACTCAATTCTCGAAGATCGATCTACGTTATGGGTATCATCAATACGTGTTCATGATGATGACATCCAAAGACCGCTTTCCGTACTCGATATGGACACTACGAGTTTATGGTCATGCCATTTGGCCTGACCAATGCGCCTGCGGTATTCATGGATCTCATGAATCGGGTATGTAAACTGCATTTGGATAAATTCGTGATAGTGTTATTGATGACATCCTTATTTATTCCAAGACAAAAATCGATCACGAGACACACTTGCGACAAGTACTTGGACTTTTGAAGAAGGAGCAATATACGCCAAGCTTTCCAAGTGTGAGTTTGGTTGGAAGAAGTTCAATCCTAGGGCATGTGGTGAATAGCCAAGGAATTCACGTGGATCCTGCTAAAATGAAGCTTTGAAAATTGGTGTGTTCCCACAACCCAACGAGGTTCGTTCTTTCTGGGTTTAGCGGGATATTACCGTAGGTTCATAGCAAATTTCTCGAAGATTGCTAAACCATTAACAGCGCTAACCCAAAAGAATCGACTTTTGAATGGGGACCCGAGCAAGAAGAGGCTTTCGAGAATTGAAGCGCAAGTTGTGTAATGCTCCTATTCTCACACTACCCGATGGAAACGACGACTTTGCTGTATATTGTGATGCTTCTAATCAAGGTCTTGGTTGTGTCCTCATGCAACGAGGCAAAGTTATAGCATACGCGTCGAGACAATTGAAGGTTCATGAAGTTAACTACACAACGCATGATCTTGAACTTGGTGCGGTGGTTTTTGCATTGAAGATTTGGCGACACTACTTATATGGGACGCAATGCATAGTCTACACCGATCATAAGAGTCTCCAACACGTGTTCAATCAAAAGGATCTCAACATGAGACAAAGACGTTGGATTGAGTGATTAGCGACTACGACTGCGACATTCGCTATCATCTGGAAAGGCGAATGTTGTAGCCGACGCACTAAGTCGCAAGGTCCACAACAAGACTGTCTCACTTCAAGAAATCCGAGATCGAAGGCAATGGTTTGATACTTTAGGAGAATTGATACCGAGATTCACGTGGATGTCAACGAGGCTACTATCATGCTCCAAAACATAAGGATCGATAGTGACCTCGAGTTATGCATTCGCGAGGCTCAACAAGCGACACTAACTGACGAAGGAAAAGATGAAGATTGATGACTAACGTACGGTCACGATGGAGAGAAAACCGAACGGCATGTGGTATTTCTTGAATCGACTCTGGATCCCGAATCGCGACAAGTTCGGCACTTTATTATGAACGAAGCTCACCAAACCCGATACTCCGTTCATCCTGGCTCCGATAAGATGTATGGACCTGCGTGGTCAATATTGGTGGCCTGGAATGAAGAAAGATATCGCGACTTATGTTTCCAAGTGTCTCACGTGCGCAAGGGTCAAAGCCGAACATCAACGACCAAGTGGTTACTTGAGCAACCCGAAATCCCTATGTGGAAATGGGAACATATATCCATGGATTTTATAACCAAGTTACCTCGTACACCTCGTGGTCATGATAGTATTTGGGTCATCGTTGACCGTTTGACCAAGACAGCACATTTCATACCCATACGAGATACGTACAAAGTTTCAAGGCTAGCCGAATCTATATTGATGAAATTGTGAGTCGTCATGGCGTGCCTTACACATCATTTCCGATCGAGATGCCCGTTTCACTTCGCACTTCTGGTCTTCGATGCAAGAACTCCTAGGAACTCAATTGGATTTAAGTACGGCTTATCCTCAAACGATGGTCAAAACCGAACGAACAATCCAAACCCTTGAAGATCTGCTACGTCTTTGTGTCCTTGATTTTGGTGGTGATTGGGATACGCATTTACGCTCGCGGAATTTCGTATAACAATAGTTATCACAAGTATTAAGATGGCACCATTCGAGGCGTTGTATGGTCGTAAATGTCGTTCTCTATCTGTTGGACTGACATTGGGGAAAATCTTATCACTGGTCCGGAACTTATTCAGGAAACGACTGACAAAGTTTCCAAAATTCGAAATAACCTTGAAGTGGCTAGAAGTCGCCAAAAGAGTTATGCCGATAAAAGACGCAAACCATTGGAGTTTCAAGTCGACGACATGGTTCTTCTTAAAGTCTCTCCATGGAAGGGTGTTGTACGTTTTGGGAAGAAGGTAAGTTAGCCCACGTTTCGTAGGACCTTTCAAGATTTTGAGAAGAATTGGGAAAGTGGCTTACAAACTGGAGTTACCTGCTGAACTTAGCGGAGTTCATCCTGTCTTTCATGTTTCAAAATTGAGGAAGTGCTTGGCTGATGAAAACTTGCATGTTCCACTAGAGGAAATTCAAGTTGATGAGTCATTGCACTTTGTTAGAAGGCTGTTGAGATTATGGATCGTACCCTGAAGAAGGCCGAACAACTACCACACCTATCGTTAAAGTTCGTTGGGAAAACAAAGTGGAGCTGAGTTCACTTGGGAACGTGAGGTTCATATGAAGGAGAGATACCCGCATTTATTCTCTTAGCTTATTTCTAATTTCGGGACGAAATTCTTTTAAGTTGGGAGACTGTAACATCGTGTATTTTTGGTTAACTAATAGTTAATCTCGTTATTCTTGTAGGGTCTATTAATGCCTTTTCATGAAACTTGTGGGTAGTTGTGTGATCTATTCTTAATCCTTTAATATAAAAGATTATAGTTTATCTATTTATTTTGAACATAAGAATTATGGTAAATAATATGTTATAATAAAAATAATATCAACGTTAATTAAAAATAATATTAATAATAATAACAACAATAAATGATAACTATAATAATAATAATTTATAAAAAAATATATATATCATTAAACTTAAAAATGTTAAAACTTAAATTAATAAAGTTGAGGGGTGTTTTTGCCATTTTAGAAACTTAATATGGAGTTTTTGCATAAATTAATAAACATGCTAACTTGAGGGACCATTTGTGTAATTTTTGAAAAACAACCAAAACCATTTTCCCCCTAACCCGTTTTTCCGGCCAACTCGGCTACCGCCGGCTATGGCTCCGGCGAGCGTCAAAACGCCTCAAAACACTCGGTTTCACACACAAACCGACCCAAACCGTTCGTTTACGTGATTCGAACCTGAATGCGCACTTTAAACGCGTTTAAACACCGGTTACAAACCCAAATCGATCGAGTAACCGAAAACCATTAATCTTATAGCCGTTTAGGCATTAAAACTCTGTATAATTCAATTGAATGAACCTAAACGGCTATCTAACTACGATTAACGTCCACACCTCCTAATTACACCTGAAATCACACAAACAGAGCTATACGATTACCCCTCATCGCGAATCTGCTACCATTCGAACCCCATCTTCCAAGCTTCAAAACGAAATTGATACAGGGTTTTCATCCTCGAGGTCATTAGAAACTATCTGTGCATTGAATTGATTATCATCATCATTTGAGCATCAAACCGGTTTACGTGGCCGCGAATTGTTCTTCGTCGTGTTCATCTCGAATTCATCATAAATCGGGTAAATAAACAACAATTATATACTCGTAATCACATGGGGAATCAAAGCCCCATGATCATTCACGAAAACAATATCGTTTCGGTCTTTGATTTTGGGTTTGATCAATCTAGGGTTCTAAGGAAATTGGGGATTTCTGTGTTTATTGTATTTAGCTTTTTAAGGCGGAGTTTTAAACGCGGCTGGATGCCTTGGTTCACTAGTTCCCCACTTACATCCCGAATTAGAGGTCCGGGTTCGAACCCGACGACCTCCAATTCAATTGTTTTTGGCTTTTCAGCCTTTTAAAAATTATATAAAATTCTCTAAAAATTATAAAAAGAGATTTTGTAAACTTCGGTTATTTTTAAAGCTATCCTACTATCTTTTTTTCTACAAATTTACCACTTTACCTTAACAATTTTTTTTTTATAAAATAAAAATTTAACAAAGTTATTTTTATAAGAATAGACTTTATATAATATTGGTAAATCATGTACTTATTATTTAAATACTATACAATTAAGGATTAAATATGATAATTATGGAATTTATATATTTTATAATTAACCTTCACAAATTGTTATAAAGGTTTTTAAAATTGGATACATGACATTTTTTCTTTTAGATTAAGCTTATATATGATATCTCTAACCAACGTCATTTAACACCGCAAAATACCAATTTGAAACCTTAGCCTCGTTTAACTATTAATTATTCTAAATTGTAACCTTGTAAATATATACTTGTTTTAGGTGCGTTGTGAAGGTCTACGTTGAACGTTGCTTGTTATTATTCTTAATAATCATCAAATATATATTATTTGGTCATGTGAGTTTTCCTTGCCCCCTTTTTACCTTTTTCACACTATTTTGGGTTGGAACATGTTATCCTATTATCTTTACACTTGCACACATTTTTAAGACTTGTAAAACGTTATGGCAATTCCTCATGTAAGTTGTGGTTAGTTGGACTCTATGTGATTACCATGTTATGGCATTATATGTACAATCATTAACTATTGCTAGCCCAGTGAAGTCATAGATCTATGGCAAGACAAGCCTGCTTTGGTTGACCCAAGTACACTTAACTGATCGGATATACTTTAAACATTTGAGACTTGACGAGTAAAATTTTGTCGAGGTTGATTGTTGCATTGTTCATGACATCCCTAATCACAATGTTCACTAACTTATGACTTGAAATGCCATCTTTTATATATGCTATGTATTTAAAACTATGGAATGCTCACCAACATTATTGTTGACCTCTTTATTTTAACATGTTTCAGGAAATGCCCAAGTTTGATTCTACACTCTGAAGCTAGCACATCTAGGGATGAACCTAGATTAATAAATAATAGGATGAATTGTTACATTTTATATTACGTTTTTATATCCTTTGAGACTTATGTTTGTAATGTGACAAATGAAATTTTGTGTAGAATATATTTGGATTATAATAGCGTTATGTGGCTATGAACGATCTTAACTCTCACTCCTCGACGTTCCGCCGTCAAGGTTGGGGTGTGACACATAAGGCTATATCTACACCGTGCACGCCTTACAAATCACTACACCAGGCATTCTGGGAGAATGCCTCAGTCGATCGCTCTCATGAGCCATACAGAATCCGAAGCACCATTTTGGGTCAAGATATCGACATTACCGCTACTGACGTCCAGAGAATTCTTGAGTTTGGGGATGACTCCACTCACCCCACTAAGTTACATCCTTTGACAGTAAGAGGGTGTTTCCTCCGAATCAAGTATGCGGGGGACATTAACTCGGGGGTGCTAATAAGAGCAACCTGTGCCCACAATACAAATATCTGGCACATGTGATTCTTAAGTGCATTGCTTCGAGAAGGGGTGGTTTCGATGACCTATCAGATCAGATACAAAATGCCTTCGTGGCTCTCGTGCTGAACCACCCTTTCAGCTTCTTTAATATGATCTTTGCTTATTTGGTAGAGAACATTGAAACAAAAGGGAAAGAAGGTTTTTGTATGTATCCAAGGTTCCTTCAGATGACATTCAATGAGAAGATGCCTCTGCTCCCCAAGGAAAGTCACGATGCAGTGACTTTGGAACTTATGGATGACACTACTTTGGGTAGGATGGTGGTGTACCAGGGCAAGCAAGTGAAGCCCCAGGCAAAGAGGCTGATTGGCCATTTAGCAGATGAAAGTTATGTGGCACCGGGGAGACGCCAATGGCGTCACGAGGACAGTGACTCCGACGTGGAGCCAATTGTCCTACCTACTGATGATTCAGATGATGATGATAGTGAGGGTGCTGGAGACAATATGCCTGTTCCACAGAGAGGCACTACGTTTGATGTCGTGCCTCCAACATCCGCCCCGGCTGCAGAAGTTACCGAATCAGCTGGGTTTCATCATGATTTTGTCCTTGAGACAGAAGTAGAAGAAGAAGAGTCTGATGAGGAGCCCCTCACCAGGACTGTGGGAAGAAAAGTGGTTCCCACAGTACATGGGCTTCGGGTGGTTGGTGAGCACCCAAGAGACTCTGGAGAGACAGAGACCGACCCGACCTATGTTCCAGGGTCAATCGGCAGGGTAGGAGGGGGAGCATCCACCTCGAAGGGAACGAGGAGAAAACGGATGGCTCAACCCCATGGGCAGAAACCAAAGAAGAAGCGTCGTTTGACCTTCATCACTACTACCTCAGCCACTACAGCCACTACCACCACCACTACCACCTCTTCAGACACACCATCCACCACCATAGCCACCACAGCCCCCACAGCAACCACAGACACCACTAGACCGACCACCACAATACAGATCCCAGCCACCACTACATCATTCACCCCTCACTCACCACCATTATCATCCCGACCTGACCCGATATTCACCACAGCCACCACCACTACCACTAGCCACCAAACCGAGCCCTCAGCCTATCCCTCATTCACTTACAGATCACCTCTACCTACAGTTGCGGTAGAAGAACAGTTGTCGGCACTAAACAGAATGGTAATGCGTTTGCTGGCTGCCGATGAGGAAAAGGCCTCCCAAATCCGCAAGCTTACTGACCTGACTGCTGCACAAACTCACCAAATTGCAGAGCAGGCTCAAGTGATAGAAAGACAGGCCCGACAGATGACTGCCCAGAGCAACGAGATAGCCATTCTCCAAGCTCAAAGCGTCACCTCAGGGAAGAAAATAGAGGAGTTGGAAAAGGCTAAAAAGACCATTTTGCTAAAGCTGAAAGGATCGAAGGAGGAGCCCTTAAAGATAAGGGATGGGGACAGAAATGATGATGATGATGAAGACGATGATGATGATGAGAGTGAAACTGACGAAGAGAAAACTGAAGAATGGCACGAAGATGAAGACACCGACGGAGGAGAAGCAGCTGAATCTGTCTCAGCTCCAGGGCAAGAGAAAAGATCAAAGAACAGACAAGATCAGTCAGCTTCTGCTTCTGCACCTTCACATGATGAGCCGAGTATTCAGGATAAAAGTAAATAGTAGATGTTTATGTATTTATTTACTTTTGTATTCTGTATTAGAAAACCATGTATTAAATGTTTATATTAAGTTAATGCATTTCGTTTGATAAATTACTAATGATTTGAGTGTGAAATGTGTAAATTAAACAGATCCAAATTACAAAAGAGATGAGTTTGATATTGCTCCCCTTCAGCAGGTCAAGTCTCAACTCACAATGGTTCTTGATCTGCAAGGGATTGTCAGAAGGTCAGTGAGTTATACCCCTGAAGAAGGGGAAATAATTCACGATCTATCAAACGAGCAACTGGCAGAAATTTTCAAGCTCAATCCTGATGAAATAGTGAAAGATGCTCCGACATGTAATGCTACCTGTGATGACGAGCTAAATGACGTTGATGAAATAGAGATAGAAGATATCACTGCAGAGCACTATCCTCAGTATGCTGACAATGAGGGCAATGTGGTTCCCAATCTGGGTGAATCCCTTGTCGGTGATACATTTGAGGTGTTAGACAAAATGGAGCAAGAGTCAGAGAAGACAGAGGGAATGGCCCAAGCCTCAAAGGATGATGTTGATATCCGTAAGGCTGAATGGGCTGCATGTTTTAAAGAAGTTAGAGCCCAACGTGCTGCACCGAAGAGGGATGCCTACACCAAGCTCTACAGAGTCAAGAAACATATTAAGGTGTCAGGCAGGATTATAGCATGGGCATATTTTGATGATCTTAACGTTTATGCCTTTAAGAGGGAGAAGGGCATAGAGTACTTTAGATTTCCACATGATCTAAAGACTCTACCAGGTTTTGAGCTCAACCAGCTAGCCAAATTGAAGCTGTTGTATGCTGACCCGAGAAAGATGTCAGGCTGGTTTGAGGCTGCCCTAAAGAAAGAGTACCACACCAGGTAGATTAACTTCAGACCTCAACAACCGACAAGGTATATTAGAAGGTCTGAGATGGATGCCATTACTGGAAAACCAAATATAGTGTTGAAGTGGAATCCTCCGCGCACAATGTCAAGAATCCCACTCCGGGAAATGACAAAGGATTTCACACCACACTTTAAGTGGTGGTACTACGATTGGAGAACAGCAGAAGCGGTCATAGTCCTAAATAAAGAGGGCCAAATGGATACAATCAGAGTATTCGATCCGATGTGGCTTACCAACTTGTTGGAAAAAGATGTCTATACACTTTACAAGTGGCCACTGTTCTATGATACGCAAGATATTATACATGCCCTCCAGTTCCAAAATGTCATAAGACTTTGCTTCGCGTTTGATATTCACGGGGGAGTCACAAAAGAGGACAAGTACAAGAAATATGAGGAGGTAATGAAGAAAACAAGATATTAGAGAGATCTAGGTCCAAGGGGGAGTTTGTTGATACATGTATGTCCCTAGATAATGATATGTGATGTAATAGATCTTGTTTGGTATGATTAATGAAATGATATTGATAGTTTGTTAGTTATAATGTTTAATGTTTCATTAATGTGTCGACATTGAATTGGTTAATTAGGTTAGTGATTGCTTGAATGATTACACATAATGTTTATTAATTAATACACAATACATTCAAACTTAACATAATAAAGTTCTCATGCGAATGGCTCATGCGAATGAACTATACGCATGAATAACTTCACACGATTGACTCAGTCGCACGACTGAACCAGGAGACTGGATCAGTCGTACGATTGTAACATAAGATTGGCTCAGTCGCACGACTGAACACTCAGTCGTACGAATGAATCAACCGCATGGTTCAATCGCACGACTGAACCGGACTAATGGTTCAGTCGCACGATTGAATAATACCAACCTATAAATACAACTCAATTCGTGAAAAAGAAGGACTCTCGATTAATTACGATTCCAGACGTACCCTAGCCGTCCAGAAACCTCTCAATTCGTTCTCCAAGTTCATAGAACACATTAGATCGATTCCCAATCGATTTCTAACGTTAGTTTCAATTCTTGATTGATTCTTCGTGTGTTCTCACTGATTGGATCGCCAATCAAATAGGATTCCGCACTACTTGATCTGGTTTACACGTTAATCTCTAGGTATTTCGGTCAAATACCAGGTCCTAACATGGTTGACATACATAAACCTCTTCTTTAATTTTCCCATACAAAAATGCACTTTTGACATCCATTTGAAAAACTTTAAGGTTGTGATAAGCAGCATAAGCTAAAAACAATCGAATTGCTTCCATTCTGGCTACAGGGGCAAAGGTTTCATTATAATCAATACCTTCCTCTTGTGAAAACCCCTGTACAACTAGTCTGGCCTTGTTCTTAACAATAAGCCCATTTTCATCAATTTTGTTCCTAAACATCCATTTAGTGCCTATTGCACACTTACCTGGAGGTAGAGGAACCAGTTCCCACACTTGCTGTTTCTTGAACTGAACAAGCTCAAGCTGCATGGCTTCAACCCATCCATTGTCCCTTAAAGCAATGTGATAGTTCTTTGGCTCTTGCTGACTAATGAAGAGAGCATAGAAGCAGAAATTTGACAATTGACTTCTTGTTGAAACGCCAGTATTGATATCACCAATGATTTGAGACATAGGGTGATTCTTCAGATCTTGGTACACAATAAGATCTGTGCAAGTGTTTGTAGCAGGCTCAGCAGCAACAGATGGTGATAGTGAAGCATTTCCTTGAAACCAATCAGTAGATGGTAATTCAAAGGAAGTTGAAGTTGTAGAAATCTCATCAGCATTTGTTGTGGATTGTGCTACTGAAGCTACAGAAACATCAGGTCTAGCTGAATCAGGCAGTTGATCACTAAACTTGAAAAGGTGATTACTGATATCATCATCATCATCAGTAACACCAGATGGATGACTAGCTACAGAAGATGATGGATTCATATGATCTGCAACAGCAGGTGGTTGATAAGGAACATATTGCAAAATGTCCAGATCAAACACCTCCACAGGGTTTTGTGGAATTGTATCCTTAGGGGATTCATTGAACTTCACATGCAAGGTTGCTTCAACTATCTTTGTCCGACAGTTGAATACTCTATAAGCCTTGCAAGTGGATGAATACCTAACAAAATACCCTGCATCCACCTTAGAATCAAACTTTTGGAGTTGATCCTTTGTGTTGAGAATGTAATAGGGACACCCAAATGCTCTAAAGAATGAAATCAACGGGACCAAATGATGAAGAACTTCATATGGAGTCTTCATCAACCTCTGATTTACTAGAACTCTATTCTGTACATAGCAAGCTGTATTGACAGCTTCAGCCCAAAAAGTCAGTGGCAGACCAGAATCAGTCAACATGGACCTTGCAGCTTCAATGAGGGTCCTGTTCTTTCTCTCCACTACTCCATTTTGCTCTGGAGTCCTTGGGATGCTATACTGCCTCTTGATTCCCTTTGACAAGTAAAACTCATCAAGAGTGTGGTTTCTGAATTCAGTACCATTGTCACTCCTCACACACTTAACTGGTAGGGAATACTGCTTCTCAACGTGTAACACAAAGTTCATAATGGACTGAGCAGCCTCATCCTTTGAATGCAAGAAAAAGGTCCATACATATCTAGAGTAATCATCCACAATTACCAGACAGTATTTATTCTTTGCCATACTCATTACCTTCACAGGACCAAAAAGATCCATGTGCAGTAGTTGTTAGCAGGCATTAGACTTGGATTCTTCTATGGTTGGGAATGAAACTTTATGTTGTTTCCCTTTTAAGCATGCAATGCAGATTTCATCACAATTGAACTCCTTTATTGGAAGACCTCTCACTAAACTCTTGTGGATCAGCTAATTCATGTTTTTGAGATTAACATGACCCAGCCTTCTATGCCACAGTTTAGATTCTTGGAGAGAGGCCTTGGAGAACAAGCATGGATGGCCTTTTAACTCAATTTTCTTTGACAGATCCAAGGCATATACTCTTCCTATCCTGTTGGCCTTCAGGAGAGTATTATCATCCAGTACTTTGTAACTAGGCTCAGAACATTGGAAGACAGAATTCTACAGTTCTGGCTTGTGAAAAGAGCAACATGTCCTTTGTCACACATCTGACTGGCACTCAACAGATTGTATTTGAGATTCTCCACATGGTTGACATCATCAAATCTAATATCTCCATTAGACACAAATCCCTTTCCAATGATGTAACCTTTAGCATCATTTCCAAATAGACAAATCCCTTCTTTCCCTGAGAGTAATCATGAAGAAGAGAGCTGCTCCCAGTCATGTGCATGGATCCTCCACTGTCCACATACCAGATGCTTCTTTGGCATGCTGAAGAACCCTGCACAATCATAAGAAACTAGTTAGCTTTGGAGACCCAAACCTTTTTGGATTTGG
Source organism: Flaveria trinervia (assembly GCA_025506515.1). Lineage (NCBI taxonomy): Eukaryota > Viridiplantae > Streptophyta > Magnoliopsida > Asterales > Asteraceae > Flaveria > Flaveria trinervia. The sequence continues at coordinate 20,366,907 of CM046445.1, forward strand.
GACTGACTTTATCAACAGATTTAACCATAGTTGGTTTCTCATGATTAACAGCTGATGAAGATGGAGATGGTGCTGAAATAGATTTGGACCTGGAATTCCTCTCCAGTGGTTTGGTCACAGTGGCTTCAAGTTGGTTAACTCTCCCCAACAGATGCTGAACCATCATAACAAGTTGTGTCTGATTTGAAGCTCGAGCTTTCAGTTCATTTGACACTCCAGAGCTTGTTTTTGTTGAGTTCCTGTGACCCACCATTTCCTCCTTCTTAGATTTCACAGACTTAGTCTTATGTTTATCATGAGGAACAATGTCAGCTGTCTTTTGATAAACCGTATCCTTCTTAGTGGATTTGGGTAAGGCCTTGGGTTTATCAGGTTGAGATGATTGTGGTACAAACTTGGTCTCAAACTCAGTTTTCATTTTATTTATTTCTAGTTTAATGAGCTCATCCCTTGGAGCTTTAAACCCTTTTTGTACCAACATTCATGAGATAGATGATTGAATTTACCACAAATTTCACATGGTTTATTCTTCATCTTGGACATCTTTACTGCTGAAGTGGAAACTACTGAAGGTGTGATCTTCAGTACTTTCCACCTATCAGTACTAGGTACTAAAGGATTTGTAACAGCTGAAGACTGGTAATTCAACTGTTTTCCATCCGTCCTAATAGACTGTTTAATGGATTCCTTAGCAGTTCTTCGTCCTTGTATTTCAACTGATTTGAAATGCTTTTCAGATGTTGGGTCTCTTTCAGTACTTGGGGTACATTAAGGAACAACATCTGAAGTACTCAGCTTCATATGAGTCTCAGTAGTTAGACCATCAGTCAATTTATTTGTTAAGATCTTAACACTGGTTTCATTCTCTGATCTTAGATTATCATTGGAGAATGACTCACACGATAATGTGGTTTGGAGATTGCTTTCACTTTCAGACTTAACTATGGAGTTAGGAGTAAAGTCTGTTGGTGGAGCAGTATGGTTGTAACCAATGCCAAACTTCACATTTGAAGCAGTTTGCTTGCTAAGAAGCATTTCAAATCCCTTGCATGATGAGACCCAGCGTTCACACTTAACTTGGGTCACTTCAAGTTTTTCTTTGAGACTCCTGTGGTCTTCCAGAATAACCTCTAGCTTGGCCTTTTCATCATTTAATTGGCATTTAAGCTTATAAATCTCATCACTTTTACTGTTAAGAGCAAACTCATACTTAGCTTTTCTTTTGAAAATGGTTTTCTCAAACTCAAGTTTTTGATTTATTAATGCTACATTTGCCTCTCTAATAGAGACAAAGGCAGCTATGCATGATTCAGAACATAATTTGGCTTTAGCCTCTGAAGATACCTGAGTTACCTGTGAAGATGATGCATTTGAACAGGAACACTCAGTAGACTCCAGGGCCATGAGAGCAAGATTTCCAAAAGGGTGTTCACCACCATGCTGACTAGCACCAGCATAGTATTGCTCAGTGTGACCAGACAAGTTATCAAGTAAGCTACTCCAGTCAACGACTCCAGGTGTGAAGAAGCTGTGATGAGGTTGTGATTGAGATGGAGATGGTTGAGGTTCTGGTAGTGCATGAGATTATGGTACTATAGGAGCTTGAACTTGATTTGACTGTGGCATATAATAGCAGGGATAAGGATATGGCATTTGACCCTGAGGAACAAAATATGCAGGAGATTGAGGGTGTGATGAATGACTAGAACCAGCAGAATGTTGCCCTTTGGATTGTGAATTGTTATTTGGAAAAGTCAAAAGGGTGCAGAAGTTTTAGATCCAGTTGATCTACACTCTCTTGCAAAGTGTCCAAGCCTATGGCATTTGTGACACTTCAACTTGCTCTTGTGAAAACCGACTTTGGTTTTGTCAGAGAGTCTAGGAAATTTCCTGCCAGTTCTCTTGTAGAATTTCTGAGATCTGATATTGATCAAGGCCATTTGGCTCAAAATATACATCTCTTCTAAATCATCATTAGCAATGCCCTACAAATCATCCATGATAAAGCATAGATTGTCACTATTATTACCAGAATGACAATCAACACTCACAAAGGCATGATTAGAATTGTTTGAGGTGAAATCAATATGCTCATCATAGTGGCATTCTAATCCTGCATACTCTGACTCATGACTTACCAAGGCAGTGTTTCCTGGTATAAAATCATCAGTGAGCTTTCCAGATGATGGCAGTTTTCGTTTCTGTTCTATCTCTCTCTCAAATGTGAGCAATTTCCCATGGAGTTGGGTGAGAGATAGTTTGTCCAAATTTGCACTGGAGCGTAGGACAATAGTATATGTGTCCCATCTCTCAGGCAGTGATCTGAGAAATCTGTTATTCATCTGGCTATTTGTGTACTCATGTTTGACCATTTTTAATTCAGAGATCAAACAAGAGAACCGCTCAAACTGTTGAGTCAGTGTCTCACCCTTCCTATGAGAGAATGTCTCATATTGTTGGGTAAGGATTTCTCTATTATTTGTGAAGACCTCATCTTTTCCTCCAAATTGTTCTTTAAAGGCATTCCAGAGGTCATGGGCAGTTTCATAATGCATTAGCCCAGAATAGATTTCATTGGGCAGTGCCATGGCCAGAATTCCATGGGCTTTTGTATCAATTTCAAACAATTTCTTATCCTCATCTGAGTATTGCTCCCTCCTCTTCGGAACCATTTGATTGGTTTCCGGGTTATTCACCATAGGCTTGTGTGGACCATGTACCACTGATGTCCAACAACCTGAGCTGTTAACAGAGAGGTGATGGAGCATTCGTCGTTGCCATATGTTATACTCACTCCTAACCAGCATTGGAGGCTTGGTTGAGGAACCAGTATTGTGAGGATCATTGGAAGGAGTAGTCATTTTAGGTCCAAATACAATTTAATTCAAGCTTTTAAAAGATTTTACACAGACCACAACAGACTCAATGAAAACTAAGAATAACTCTCAGGATGAATGACCAAAAACACAGAAAATTCAATCTCTATAACCGTTTCTTGCAAAAATGCTAATTCAATCAAACTTGGATCTTGGATAGCAGTTTCAATGATCAATTATTAGATCGATCAATGATGAACCTGCTCTGATACCATTTGACAGGATCAGTGATCTCAAGTTTGATGGATTAGAGTGTAACGCAGCGGAATAAGAACAAGAATTAGACAAATTATAGCAAGAATTTGATATTCGTATGCATTAAGAACAAATACGGTTGTAACGAGAGAATATATTTCTGTGAAAAGGAATGTTTCAATAATATCAAATGTTTCTGCTCAATCGTTCACAGATTACAATTAGGTTGACACTCCTTATATAGAGTGCAATCACTGCTGATATCACGGGATAGTGACATCTGGCAGATTTATTACAAAAATAACTAAAACTTAACAAACTACTGAAATGTTCACAACTACTAAGAACATATCAGAGTGCTAAGTACAAAACATAAAACTACTGATACGAAACTATTGAAACTACAACGACTGAAGAACAAGCTCTTCAGTCGTTTTACAAAACTACTAAAAAGAAAAACATAAAACTACTGAATGAAAACCGTCACAACTACTGAAGAAGACCTCTTCAGCTGTTGTGACAACGTCTGATACTTGGTCTTCAGCACTTGTCTTCAGACTTTGTCTTCAGCACTTGTGTCTTCAGACTTTGTCTTCAGCACTTGTGTCTTCAGACTTTGTCTTCAGCACTTGTGTCTTCAGACTTTGTCTTCAGCACTTGTGTCTTCAGACTTGTCTTCAGCACTTGTATCTTCAGACTTTGTCTTCAGCACTTGTGTCTTCAGACTTTGTCTTCAGCACTTGTCTTCAGACTTTGTCTTCAGCACTTGTGTCTTCAGACTTTGTCTTCAGCACTTGTGTCTTAAGCTGTTGTGGACTTCAGCAGTTGTTGTGACGTCTGTAGGACTTAAGGTTTTTCTGATCCGGCTCATTGGTTCTTTTGGTCCAACATATAAAATTTCTTTTATTATTATTATTACCATTAATTTTAATAATAATAATATTATTATTAATATTGTTATTATTATGATAGGTTTAGTTGTGATGCTCATGATTACATGTGATATTACTTGCTTATAACTGTATGCACTCATGTCCTACCAAACTTTTACACAACATCAAGTTTTGTTTATTATTTAAACCTGTGAACTCACCAATATTATGTTGACGATTTTGAGCATATCCTTTCAGGTAATAATCATTGAGGATTGCTAGGGAAGCTGGCCTTAACGTTGACCTTAGTCTTACATTATCTTAAACCTGGATGCATTTGACATTTGCTTGTTATTCACATTTTGGATACTTGTTCCCGGGTTGTGGGATTTTTACTCTTTTGTTTTGTATGACTATGTTTGTCGTGGAACTGACTATCCATGACACAAGTCTTCATTTGTGTCCGGTGACATCATGACACGTTGACTTTCATTATTTAATGCATCTCTATTAATTATCAATGTGTTATGACGATCCCGTCCGTTACATCCTCATGTTTCCGCTATAAGCAGGGGTGTGACAATAGCTGCCATTCCATTTTACCCATTCATCCAACTTTTTTTTTCTTTTGGCAAGATTGGTCCCTCAACTTGGGCATTATTTCTTTTCTTTCATTTTCCTTCTTTCTTTGGCTTCAAAGAAAATAAGGGCATTACAGTCTGCCACTGGTATCAACTTTTACGGCCATATGTATTGAAAAAATTTTGGAACCAGCCACATTGTGTGAGTTAAATCTATATTCTTAAATTATCATTTTATCCTTTACTTGTACGAAATGATGATAGGCTATTTAAATTTGTGTTCAAATAATTGACCCTCACATCACGTCAATTTTCACTTGCGCAAACAGCAACGCTAGTTTAAAAGTTTTAGGAATATCATTCGTAAAATAATAAGCAAATACTTTTATGATTTAAATAGAATATCAATATACAAAGAAAGCGGTGAGTTACGTTCCAGTTATAACTCAAATAAACAAAGTAAAAGAAACTATATGATGATGATAAACTAAATGGCTGATGAGTTATGTTGAATGCAAATCCCTTAATACAAACATCGATTCTCCACAACAAATTACAATAGATTTTTTTCCTAAATTTGACTGTAACAACTCCTATATTCAAAGAAAGATGCTTTTTAATTTTGTCATGAACTACAAATGCTTGAAAATGTTCTATTGCAATTCACGAGGTGGTCCAGATTAATGTAATGATAGTGAAGGGTTCTGTGGTACAACAGTTGAAGTGGTAAGTACTATTGAGTGGATTTCAAAGCTCGTATTGTAACTTAAAGAAAAACAAATGAATACTAAAGAATTGTTGGAAATTCTTTAGATTGATAGAAAGAGAAGGTTGGTAGGTTAGAAAAAGAAGGTTAGTAGGTTAGAAAGAGAAGGTTGGTAGGTTGGAATGGTTGAGAAGAATGGGAATGATGTCGTTAAGACGATGGATCATTAGCGCGGCGCAACCATGTTGTTGGGATGTTTGGGGGCATAAAAAGCGAAATACAAAACCGTGGTTGTGGGAGAATTGTTTGAAGGCATGATTATTAAACTCGCCATAATAAATCTAGAATAGACTCGTTGGGGTGGCCGAGCTGATTATGCCATTGAGTAGACAATGTGGTGACAAAAGCTGATTGGCCGTCCGGTGTCGTGAACGGATAAAGCTCCCCGATGCTATTGTGGTGGGAAAAAATGGCTCCACTCTTGAGATCCTTCATAGTAAAACCATGAGGGTCAAATTCGATAGAAACATGATTATCAATAGTAAACTTATGCACAGAAAGAAGATTTTTAATGATGTGTGGTGCGTATAGAATATGGTTTAAGTGGTAGGTATGATGTGGGGTGGTTATGGATGTATGGCCGGATCCTTTTGATGTTATGGAAGTACCAATGCCAAAAAATTATGTTGTTCAGTGTTAAATGATGACAATGAGGAAATCTTACCTGGATCCGATGTGAGATGAGTGTTTGCGCCTGACTCCATGTAACATGCTCTATTGGGTGAGCTTAAATGGGCTTGCTGCATGGAAGCTGCAAGTTCGGTTGGTTAAACTCAGAAAAGGATGCAAACTCGGCTGTGGAGGAGATACCGAGTTGGGCCTGATGTCCAGTGTGGTTAGCGAGCCAAGACGCGGGCCGTAGGAATGCGGTTGGGCTGGGTATGGAGAAGGGGGTAGTGTCAAGTTATTTGGCCAGTAGTTGGGCCAATGTGAATAGTAGGGTCACCTTGATCCGAGACCACGACCTCTGGAAGACCGGGCATAACCGCGACCCTGGTAATCCCGACTTTGTCCTTGACCGGATGTTGTGGGTCACCATGGTAAGTCTGGTTATGATGTTGAGGTTGAGTTGGACCATGGTATTGGGTACGGTTTAGGATGGTTGGGTGCGGCGAGTTAAAGCATGCTCCGAGCTGTGTCCCATATAGGGGTGCTTTGATTGATGAAAGCACTGACAACATCAAACTCTAGAAGAAGGCCTCAGAGAAGCTGTAACACCAACCTGGATTCGATGACTGGGTGATCTACATCGCCTAGTTGATCAACAATATCTTTTAATTTTTGGCAGTAGTCGTCCATGGAATAGCATGCACCAAGAGTTAAACTACAGAATTCCTGTTACAGGGCAATGGACCTAGAACCTTTGTATATTTAGTTGTTCTCAATCTTCTTTCATGTGGCATGAGCCATTGTATCCGTCTCCAATACCCGAACTAGCAATTCGTCCAAATAGGTGTTGTAGATCCATTGCAGCACCAAAGCATCAATCTCTTTCCATTGGCCATAGCTTTCATCGGTTTCTTTTGGCGGTTCGTGTCATCTATCTGATCCCAAACCTAGTATACCGTAGCATGGAGCCAAAAGAGTTGCGTCCATGATGAATAACTAACCTTTCTTCCATCCAACGTACAGATCTTGTTGTTAATGTTGGTAACAAAGTAAGCCGGGTGAAGTCCCGGTACTCAGATCTCTTTGTTTTCTTCTTTCTTTGGCACGACCATGGTTGGAGGATAGGATCAATGTGATTTAGGGTTTTCAGAGGCACCGATACCATAAAAGTGTTTATGGTATCTCTCAATAATTCCATGATCTCTATTGAAAACCAAATCCCCTTTAAATAAGGAGGATGAATAGATAAGTACAAGATTCAAATATTTACTCTAAACATGGAAGATATAATGACACATATAGAAGAAATAATAACAAATCATTATAATAATATCGACTGATAATAGAAAGTTAGAGTTATTAGATGCATTTTGTAACAAATCCTTTTTTAGTGTTTATAATATACTAGATTAGTATCACGTGTATTACACGGGTTAAATAAATAAAATAATAAATAATCAATAATAAAAATTACGAATTATAAAACAATGTTTGAATATAAAATATGATTATAAATCCATATGAATAGTTATTGCAAGTAAATAAATAATATATATGTTATAGATAGATAGATAGATAAATTAATAGTGTAGAAACTCATTTATTAAATGGATTATAGTTAGTAATAAACATGAAAAGTTACAGTATGATATTTTAATATAAGACATGTATAAATTTATATATATACATACTTGTTGAAGAGATAAAACAATTATACTATTTTAACTTTATTATCTAAATAGTTTTATTTTTAAGTATTTGTTTAATATTTTCTTCTAAAAATTTATTGTTTATGAGAGATAGAGAGTTAATTATAAAATAACATAACTACATAAATAAAACTAAATATATTACACAGGTTGAAAAAAATAAAACCGATTAGTTATTGATTGTTATTTATATAATACTAACTTTAGTAAATATGTGTCTTACACGAGTTAAAAATAAATATTAATTATAATGAAAGTTTATAAGTCTAAAATGATATTTTAAAATAAGATATGATTAAAATTACATAAGATTAATAATTATAAGTGATAACTACAAGTAATAAAATAATAATACGAATTTTAAAATTATAGTTTTTATTTTTTTCCTCCAAAAAAATTAAACATATTTTTCAAAACAAACCGTATTAAAAATATCATTTTTAAATGTTTTTATTATAACTCCTAATTTTATTTATTTTTAGTTATAAAGAAGTTTAGTTTTTAAAAACATCAATTTTAAGATACTTCATTTTTTAAAAAGGTTTGATGTTTTAGAAAAACTCTTATTTTATAAAAAAATGTTTTGTAAAAATAACATTAATGATGTTTTCCCAAAAGACCAATTATCATTCGGAAGATGCTTCTATGGATCATTAGACATAAGTATGGTTCTTTAACACTCCGCTGTAGACCTCTAATATTGCATGGCGTTTTCCCAAAATGCCATGTAATTGACCATACTTTATTCTAGTGTTCACCTTTTTTTGATAGTACAGTTACTAACTTTAGTTGGTGGCAAAAGATAAGTTATGGATATGTCATGACTATCATATCTTAGATAAGACATTATCTAAGATACCTAAACTATAGCTTGTAGTATGTACTTTAGTTATGAGATTCCAGCTGGTATCAAAGTATAACCAGCTGGACGTGATAGTATATATAGTTTCTCATTTGTAAGTCATGTATTATGCTTGTAAGAGTCTTGTAAACTTTGAGTTGAGAAGTAATATATACAAGTACCTTAAAAGTTATTTCTTTGTGTTCTTAAGTTACTTAGTATATTACAATCAACTTTTGAGAGATTCTGCTTCATGATAACCATGTGAGTATAAGTGAGTTTGAGAGAAAACCAAGTGTTTTGTGACACATATCGATCCTGCAATTGGTATTAGAGCTTTTTAGGCTCTTGATTGTGTGATCTTACCATCCAAATCAACTTGTTTTCATTCCTCCCTTCACCAAAATCTAAAAATAGCCCTCATTTAGAAATCTGAAGTTGAGATGGGGACGATGACTAAAGCACCTATCATCACCCCTGAAAACTTTAGACAAGGGAGTAGACGCATAGAAGGTTTCAATAGATACCTTGATGGTCGAATGTGGTTGTTTATTGTCAATGGTCCTTACAAGCCCAAGGTTGCTACACCTGGAGGAAACGGTGCTATGATCGAGAAGGCAGTTGAAGACTATTCTGATGAAGACCTGAAGAAGATGGACATAGACAACAATGCTATGATTGCTCTTATGACTGCTATACCCAACTCTATCATGGCGGGGTTTGAGCATTGCAAGTTGGCTAAAGAGTTGTTTGATGCACTGTCGCAGATGTACTCTAACTCTATCGTGTCTCCATCAAAAGGACAGAGAATCTAAACTCCCTTACCATGACTTAACTATATGGTATTCTTGATAGATTCAATGTAGAGATGGAAAACAAGAGGGGCCATCCGATGAGCAGACCCTGAAGCCTTCCTGCTGGTAATGCTTTATTGGTTGCAAAAGGCTCGGGACAGAACCAACCTCAATAGTACCTAATATACTCTCAGTAGCCATCCTGTTCAACAAGACTCTACATCATATTTCCTGAGACTCCAATGTCTCAACATGCTCAGCAAGGTTCTTTCCAGGACAGTTGTGCCTTTATCTCAGGAAATGGGCACTCCTGTGATCATCAGTTCTACTTTGATGATCTAGATTGCTTCAGTCCAGATGATATGGATCATGTGGACATAGTCCAACAAAGGATTTGCTTACCTACAGAGCAAAGAAGTTCTTCAAGATAACTGGAAGGTAGTTCCCTCAAAACCCAACTAGCTGGAAATTTGGGTTTTACAAAACCAAGGAAAAGTGTTACAACTGTAACCAACTTGGTCATTTTGCTAGGGAATGTAAGGCTCCCAAGTCAAATCCGGGAACCTCTCATGGCTCCTCACAAGTCTTTACACCTAAAGCCCTTAGGAAGTCAACTGAAACAACAGTTGTAGCTTAAGAAGTTGACTTGAGCTTTATGGTACAGGATGTGACTCCTACTCAAGCACTTATGGCTAGAACAGATGACAACAAGGTATATGAACATCTCTGCACTCCAGCTTGTATTACTAAGGTAAAATTATATCAGGACTACAATATGGAGATTAAATATGATATTGAGTCTTTAAATTTTTTAAAATCTGATTTGAAAAGAGCTAAATTTGACTATCAAAGAAAAATTGAAGAGTTAGAGAAAACTGTATCTCTTTTAAAACATGAACACACAAATTATAAGACTCAAAATAAAAGACTTAATATACAAATTATCTAAGGCTCAAGCCCAGCTTGTCATAATTAAGGCCCAAGCTAGGAAGCATGCTATCTCAGAGCAAAACTTCCAGGCCATCCTTACATCATTCTCTCCCTCAAAACTTTGTTATCAAAACAAAGGTAGGTGGGGAACAATGTAATTGCTCCATCACACTCTTATGAATCTATTAGACAACCAAGGTGTGGTACTGAAGAGCAAGAGATTCCATCTTCTCACCCACCTTCTCATGAGTCAAAGAGTGATGCGTGTGTGGAGACCATCACATGAAAGATCCTGGTAGACCCTACCCCTCTTACCAGTGATAACAAACCTCTTACCACCAAAGCCAGAAGAATCCGAGCTAAGGCAGCTAGAAAAACTACCAAGAAAGTGGCTGAATCAAAGTTGAAGATTGACCCAAAGCAAAAAGGGTGTGTTCATCTTAGCTGGATTCCAGGTGGTAGGAACTTCTGAACCAGGAAAAGTGTGTAGTGCCAGCGAACCTATCCAACAAAAGGATCAGAAAGGAAAGAGAAAGATTGTTGTTAAAGACTAGAAGACCAAGAAACAACAACCTTCACATTCCCAGAAGGCTAACATTGCATGCATAATGTGTGGTTTGCAAAACCACATGGCCAAAGATTATTACAATCCTGTTAGCGCACATTATGCAAATAATATTAAAGAAGAAGGACTCAGGGAAGGTTTATCATTTGGACCCTATCAAAGGTGCAAGTGATGACGGGAAAGCTTGTTTCCATAGCAAGGTTGATTTCGAAAGAAAATCCTTCTTTCGATGGGAAAATGTCTTCGGAAGCTAAAGCTGTGAAGACTCAGAAAGCCAAGAGATTCCCCTTGAAACCATCCCAGAAGAAGACTGCTTCAGAAGAGAAGGTGGTGAAGGCCTCTTTCGAGAAGAAAGAAGCTTCGGAAGAATGCCATGGTGCTCAAGCTTCAATAAGCTCATCCTCTATGATCAACCAAGGGATGGAATGGAAGATAAAAAAAGATGTTGCAGTAAACCTCCTCTTCACAAACCATTATTTAACCCCCATGCAGTAACTCTGGTTCAATAAAATCCTCATTGGAAGAGCCCAAGACCAACATGGCTTGGGCTTCCAATAAAACTAACTTTTTCACCTTATATGCAGGGACATCCATATGACAAGAACAATAATGTGTGGGTTGTAGATAGTGGATGCTCCAGGCACATGACTGGGAACAGATCTCTCTTTCCAATTTCAACATTTTGATGGAGGTCCTGTTCAGTTTGGAGGTGAGGCTGGAGGATACATATCTAGCGGAGGGAGTGTATCCAACGGCAAGTTAAAGGTTGACAAAAATAGCTTGAACACAATCTATTAAGAGTTTCTCAATTTGTGATCAAAATCACCAAATTCTTTTCACAGAACATTAGTGCATTATCCTTAAACCTGGGATGACCATTCCTCCATAATTGGTGCTTCTTAGATCTACCAGGAAAGGGGATAGTACAAGCTGGATTTGAACTATGCTTCCCCACTGGAGAAGTATCATGCTTTTTTTTCCAAAGCTAATGGTGATAAGTCAACACTATGGCATAAATGAACGTGTCATGTCAATTTTAAATCTATTAAAATAACTTGGTACATGGTTTGCCTAAAATGGAATTCTTCTAAAAAGATAACTATTTTGCATGCCTGAAAGGGAAGCAACACAGGACATCTCATAAATCCAAAGTTGTTAACTCTATCCCAGACCATTACACTTATTGCATATGGATCTTTCGGTCCAACAAGTAAATGAGCATTGGAAGGAAATTATAGTGCCTTGTGATAGTTGATGATTTTACAAGATTTACATGGTATTCTTTTTAAAAACTAAGGATGAAACTGCTAAAACGTTTATATCTTTTATTCTTAAGATAGAAAATCAAATTGATCACAAGGTAAAAATAATCAGAAGTGATCAAGGGACCGAGTTCAAGAATCAAGTTCTTGACTCATTCTGTAACCCAAAAGGGATTGCTAGACAATATAGTGCTCCAGAACTTCTCAAGAAAACGATGTTGTTGAGAGGAGGAACAGGACACTTAATGAGGATGCTCGGACTATGTTGGCTGATTCAACGCTGCCTCTTACTTTCTGGTCAGAGGCAGTCAGTACTGCATGCTATGTGCAAAACAGAGTTCTGGTAGTTAAGCCACATGGAAAACCCCCTTGTAAGCTATGGAATAAGAGGACACCGTTCATTGGCTTTCTAAAGTCTTTTGGCAGTAGGTGTACCATACTTAACATAAAAGACAATTTGGAAAAGTTTGCTGAAAAGTCAAATGATGCTATCTTTGTTGGATATTCCTCCAACTCTATTGCTTATTGTAAGGCCCCTTTCCCGGGACGCTTACAACTGATCATTCATCGCACTCAAAACATAATTTTCATCATCTTACATAAAAACGTCACAGCGAAAACATTAAAATCCATATTTTAATTTCATCAAAATGCTTTTGCAAAATAATACATCCGTTCATTTCACAAATTCCTTTTACATTTCATTAAAAAAGCCTTATAATAATGGATGTCATTCCAAAAGAACTGAGTAGTCGCCCCGTGCCATCCTCAGTAACATACCTGCCAACTGGAAACACATAAAGTCAGCGTTGCTGAGTGAGTTCTAGTTTTATAATAAAACATACTTTTCTTTCGTAAAACGTTCTTTACTTTGTATCAAAATCATACAGTATTTTACATTCGTTCGTGATCATACTCATACGTACATATGAATAGTATTGTCACACCCCAACCTTGACGGCGGAAACGTCGAGGAGTGAGAGTTAAGATCGTTCACAGCCACATAACGCTATTAATAACCCCAATATAAATTAATCATAAGATTCAATTGTATCATTACAAGCTTAAGCCTCAAAGAAATAAAAAAAAAACATAACATAGAATGTAACAAGTCATTCTTATTTCCTTTATATATCTAGGTCCATTCCTAGATGTGGAAACTTCAAAGAGTAGATATCAATCTTGGGCGTTTCCTGAAATATGTTAAAATAAAAAGTCAACAATAATGTTGGTGAGCATTCCATAGTTTTTAATACATAGATTATATAAAAGATGGCAACTCAAGTCATAGTTTAGTGAATAACGTGATTAGGGATGTTATGAACAGTGCAACAATCAAACCTTGACAAATTTACAAGTCTCAAACGTTTACAAGATTATACGATCAGCTAAGTGTACTTGGATCAACCAAAGCAGGCTTGTCTTGCCCATAGATCTATGACTTCGCTGGGCTAGCAATAGTTAATGATTGTACATATAACGCCATAACATGGTAACCACAAAAGTTCAACTAACCACAACTTTGCATGATGAATTGCCATAAAGATTACAACTCTCAAATAAGTTTACAAGTACAATGATAATAGTTAACATGTTTCACACCCCAAGTGTGAAAATAATCAAAAGGGGTATGGAAATACTCACATGATCAAATGTATATAAGTGATGATTAATAAGATATAATAATCGACGCTCCAACGTAAACCCTCACAATGCACCTAAAATAAATGTATATTTAAAGATTAAAGTTTAATTGAACAGAGTTTAGCAAATTAACGTGGACTAGGGTTCTAAGTCGAATTTGGGGCTTGTCAAATAATCATATCTAACAAATGGAATAAATTTATATTTTCTTGAAATATATATACATATATATATATATATATATATATATATATATATATAATATATATATATATATATATATGTATAAATATTTTATTCAAGTTGTGAAAAGAACTAATTATAATGATTAACAAGGTTACATATAACTAACCAAATTAATTAAAATGGATTTTTGAACCAATAATAATTTACTATTATTATTTTCAATCGATGTTATTTAAAGATTATTCAAACAAATTTTGCTAAAATGTTTTATCAATAACAATATTTTTGTTTAGATTTAGAAAATTTTATAGAGAATCTTTGGAAGTTTTTAAAATATTTGGAATATAAAAATAATTTTTATACATATTAAAAGTTTTATGAAATTAGTTTTAGGCTAAAAAGCCTTTAAAAACAAACATGAGGGTGCCCGGGTTCGAACCCGGGACCTCATGTTAGGGGCATTGTGACTTAACCAGTGAACCAGGGCCGCGACCTTGATTCATATTGGTTTCCAGATCTTTTAAACCCAAGTAAGAAGTTTCCCGAAATGCGAAGAACCTAGAACAAGATGAATCAAATTGAATCCAAAATCGCGATTGATAATGAAATTAACCATAGGCTTTTGATCCATACATGAAATCGAGTATGCCACATTGTTTAGTTACCTAGATTGAAGTTTAATCGATGAGAATGAACAAGGTAAAAGCCGCGGCGGTGGGAAGTTGATCCTAGATGATTTGGTTGATGAAATTCCAATTAATTGCAGGTTTAGCTTTAACAATGGATGAGAAACGAAAGCCCTTTGTCAATTTTGGTTTAAAATGCCCGAAAGGTGGGTTTCGACGAAGTTGCAGGTTGCGAAGAAGATGATGATTCGAATTCGTGTTTGGGTTTGTTTCAGGTGAAAATAAGAGTTGTATTCGATTATGGATTGATGAATGATCGTTTATGCCGAGTTAATTCGATTATTATTGAGGTTTAATGATTGAACGACAATCGAGTTTAAGTGTTTTGGTTTTGAAATCGATCGGGCCTGTAACCGACGTTTTATCACACTTAAATGTTGTATTCATGTTCGAACGTGTTCGCGAACGTTTTAGGTTCATAATTCGTTCGTTTCTTCAAGTTTAAATGCGACTGGAGCTCGCCGGAGCTCCGCCGGCGTCGGTCGCCGGAAACACGAGGGAGAGGGAAAAAAATAGTGCATTAGTTACTTACACAATTAGTCCCTCAAGTTATGAATGTTTATTATTTCATGCATAAGCTTTCTATTTAAATTTTCCAAAATGACCTAAGGCCCCTTAACTTATTAAATCCAAGTTTTAATCATTTCTAAGTTTAATAATTTTTACAAATTATTATTAATAACAATATTATTATTATTATTATTATTATTATTATATTATTATTATTATTATTATTATTCATTATTACTATTTACTATTTATTTATAAGTAAAAAATAACATTATAATATTTCAAGATAAAGAATTAAAAGGCAAATTAAAGCAATAAGCATAAGTAATCCACGAGTTTCATATTTGACAACAAGGTCCTTACAAGAATTTAACAAGGTTAACTTTAATTTAACCTAAAAATACAAGATGTTACAGTCTCCCCAACTTAAAAGAATTTCGTCCCGAAATTAAGAATAACCTAAGAGAACAAATGCGGGTATCTCTCCTTCATATGATCCTCACGCTCCCAAGTGAACTCAGCTCCACTTTTGTTTTCCCAACGGACTTTAACGATAGGTGTGGTAGTTGTTCGGGTCTTCTTCAGGGTGCGATCCATAATCTCAACTGGCTTCTCAATGAAATGCAATGACTCATCATTTGAATTTCCTCTAGTGGAACATGAAATTTTCATCAGGCAAGCACTTCCTCAGGTTTGAGACATGGAAGACCGGATGAACTCCGCTAAGTTCAGAAGGTAGCTCCAGTTTGTAAGCCACTTTCCCAATTCTTTTCAGAATCTTGAAGGGTCCTACAAAACGTGGGGCTAACTTACCCTTCTTCCCAAAACGTACAACACCCTTCCATGGGGAGACCTTAAGAAGAACTATGTCGTCGACTTGAAACTCCAACGGTTTGCGTCTTTTATCGGTATAACTCTTTTGGAGACTTCTAGCCACCTCGAGATTATTTCGAATTTTGGAAATTTTGTCGGTCGTTTCTTGAATAAGTTCCGGACCAGTGATATATTTTTCCCGAGTGTCAGTCCAACAGATTGGGGAACGGCACTTACGACCATACAAAGCCTCGAATGGTGCCATTTTGATACTTGAGTGATAACTATTGTTATACGAAAATTCCGCGAGCAGTAAATGCGTATCCCAATCGCCACCAAATCAAGGACACAAAGACGCAGTAAATCCTCGAGGGTTTGGATTGTTCGTTCGGTTTGACCATCGGTTTGAGGATGGTAAGCTGTACTTAAATCCAATTGAGTACCCAAGAGTTCTTGCATCGAAGACCAAAAGTACGAAGTGAAACGAGCATCTCGATCGGAAATAATGTGCAACGGCACGCCATGACGACTTACAATTTCGTCAACATAGATTCGAGCCAACCTTGAAACCTTGTATGTATCTCGTATGGGTATGAAATGTGCTATCTTGGTCAAACGGTCAACAATGACCCATATGCTATCATGACCACGAGGTGTACGAGGTAACTTGGTTACGAAATCCATAGATATATGTTCCCATTTTCACATAGGGATTTCAGGTTGCTCAAGTAAACCACTTGGTCGTTGATGTTCGGCTTTGACCCTTGCACACGTGAGACACTTGGAAACATAAGTCGCGATATCTTTCTTCATTCCAGGCCACCAATATTGACCACGCAGGTCCATGTACATCTTATCGGAGCCAGGATGAACGGAATATCGGGTTTGATGAGCTTCGTTCATAATGAAGTGCCAAAGGTTGTCACGATTCGGGATCCAAAGTCGATTCAAGAAGTACCACATGCCGTTCGGTTTTTTCTCCAATTATGACCGAACGTTAGACATCAAATCTTCATCTTTCCCTTCGTCAGTTAGTGCCGCTTGTTGAGCCTCGCGAATGCATAACTCGAGGTCACTATCGATCCTTATGTTTTGAAGCATGATAGTAGCCTCGTTGACACCCATATGAATCTCAGTATCAAATTCTCCTAGTGTATCAAACCATTGCATTCGATCTCGAATTTCTTGAAGCGAGACAATCTTGTTGTGGACCTTGCGACTCAGCGTCGGCTACAACATTCGCCTTTCCAGGGTGATAGCGAATGTCGCAGTCGTAATCGCTAATCAACTCAATCGAACGCCTTTGTCTCATATTGAGATCCTTTTGATTGAACACGTGTTGGAGACTCTTATGATTGGTGTAGACTATGCATTGCATCCCATATAAATAGTGTCGCCAAATCTTCAATGCGAAAACACAGCACCAAGTTCAAGATCATGAGTTGTGTAGTTCACTTCATGAACCTTCAATTGCCTCGACGCGTAGGCTATAACTTTGCCTCGTTGCATGAGAACACAACCAAGACCTTGATTTGAAGTATCGCAATATACGGTAAAGTCGTCGTTTCCATCGAGAAGTGTGAGAGTAGGAGCGTTACACAACTTGCGTTTCAATGTCTCGAAAGCCTCTTCTTGCTCGGGTCCCCATTCAAAAAGTCGATTCATTTGGGTTAATGCCGTTAACGGTTTAGCAATCTTCGAGAAATTAGCTATGAACCTACGGTAATATCCCGCTAAACCCAGAAAAGAACGAACCTCGGTTGGAGTTGTGGGAACACACCAATTCTTCATAGCTTCAATTTTAGCAGGATCCACGTGAATTCCTTGGCTATTCACCACATGCCCTAAGAATTGAACTTCCTCCAACCAAAATTCACACTTGGAAAGCTTGGCGTATAATTGCTCCTTCTTCAAAAGTCCAAGTACTTGTCGCAAGTGCGTCTCGTGATCGATTTTTGTCTTGGAATAAATAAGAATGTCATCAATAAACACGATCACGAACTTATCCAAATACGGTTTACATACTCGATTCATGAGATCCATGAACACAGCAGGCGCATTGGTCAAGCCAAAAGGCATGACCATGAACTCGTAGTGTCCATATCGAGTACGGAAAGCGGTCTTTGGAATGTCATCATCATGAATACGTAGTTGATGATACCCAGAACGTAGATCGATCTTTGAGAATTGAGTTGCTCCTTAAAGCTGGTCGAAGAGATCATCGATTCGAGGAAGAGGGTATCGGTTATTGATAGTAAGCTTGTTGAGTTCCCGGTAATCAATGCACATACGAAATGAACCATCCTTCTTCTTCACAAATAGTACAGGTGCACCCCACGGTGATGAACTAGGGCGAATAAAACCCTTATCGGTCAACTCTTGTAGTTGACTAGCGAGTTCTTGCATTTCAGAAGGTGCAAGACGATAAGGAGATTTAGCCACAGGGTTTGCACCAAGGATTAAATCAATCTTGAACTCAACTTCTCGCACAGGAGGTAACCCTTTAAGATCCTCAGGAAAAACTTCGGGAAAGTCTCGCACAACAGGAATGTCCTTCAACTCCTTACCCTTGGCTTTCGTATTAACTACATATGCCATGAGAGCCATGTAGTTTTTACTCAAGCATTTACGGGCCTTGATGCAAGACATGAGTTTGAGTCTTTGGGATGATTTCTCCCCAAAGACCTTCAAAGTATCACCAGTCGGTAACGGAATTCGGATACACTTCTCGAAACATAGAATTTTCGCACGGTGCTTGGCTAACCAATCCATGCCAACGATAACGTCAAAGCTTCCCAATTGCATAGGAATAAGGTCGACGAAGAAGTCGTGTTCGTTAAGGCTTAAAGCGCAATCGCGTATTACAACGTCAACGACGATAGATTTCCCATCGGCAACCTCGACCGTGAAGGATCTTTCCAGGTTAGCATGGGGTTTAGAAAGTAAAGGCTCGAATTCCAGTGACACGAAACTTCTATCGGCACCCGAATCAAACAATACAGATGCATAACGATTATTTATAAGATACATACCTGTTGTAATAATCTATTATTGGTATGATGAACATAGATAGGAATTTTTACAAGACAAGAAAGGGCTAATAGAATTCAACGACGTACCATTTACCACGTCGTTGTTGGCTTGTGCTTGGTTGGCGTTGATGTTGAAAGCCCTTCCACGAGCCGGTGGCACAGTTCCCGCATTGCGAGGACATTGCGGACAAATATGACCAGGCTCACCATAGTTATAGCAGGTTCGATTAGTAAGCATGGCAGTGTTGTTTGGCGCACGAAGACAAGTAGTTACCAAATGGCCATACTTCCCACACAATAAGCAGATTCGGCATGGAATGTTGCTTGAATGATGGTACTTGCACGTGTTGCACGTAGGGTGTGGACCAGCATAAGCTTTAGCCATGGGAGCTTGATTTGCAACCACCATTTGTTTTTGAGGGCATTTGGTGCGGTCACAGCGTAGTTGCGTGTCGGGGTGAACTTACGCTTCTTGCTTTGAGAAGATGACTCGGCCTTTACCTCCTTTGTTGCTTCGGGTGTCACCTTCGCCATAGCCTAGGAACCCTTTGCCGACATCGTGCCAGCTCTTATATGATTCTCGGTGAGCTGTGCAGTGATAGTAATCGCTTCCTCCAAAGTTGTGGGCCTACTACCCACCACAGCATCTTGAATTTGAGGTGGCACCCCCTTGATAAATTTCTCGATGTTACGGGGCACGGTGTCCACCATGTGTAGTAGAAGCATACTCAACTCATGATGCCGGGTGGAATAAGCCAAATGATTCCCACCATCTTGTTTAAGGTTCCAGAACTCCTCCTCCAGTTTTTGTAATTCGCTCCTCGGACAAAACTTTTGAATCATAATATCCTTAAATTCTTCCCAAGGCAACGCCATTGCGATCTCAGTTCCACGGTTTCTCTTTTCACTATTCCACCAAGTTAGTGCTCGTTGTTGAAGAACACTTGTGGCATAGCGAACCTTGAACTCGTCGGGGCACTCGCTAATAATAAATGTGTTCTCCATACTTTCAAACCACTCGAGAAGTCCAGTGGCTCCTTCTTTTCCACTAAAACTAGTGGGTTTGCACGAGTTGAAATGTTTGAAGGTGCAAGTATGATTGTTCCCATTTTGGTTGTTGCTATTCTCCCCATGAGCACCACTATTGTTCCCATTGGTGTTGTTGCTATTAGCCATTAGGGTACTATTAAGTTCAGCAACCATAGTCGGGATGACAGCAGCCATTTGCCGGACGATCATGGCGGCTAGCTTACGATCAGAACTTCCACGCTTTCCATGATGATGAGACATGCTGGGATATGCAAAATGAGTTAGTCACAAGAAATAGAATTACAAGGATTATAATTTAACAAGGATAAGGCAAGAGTTGTAAGGCACATGGAATTGTTCCATTTGGTAACGTATTACCATTTGGAAACGTTGACACGTCAAGGTAAGTTGACCCATTCGCCTTAGAAGTTTGTGCATGTTGACCATAGTTTATCACTCATCCCGGAAATCCCCAGGTAAGCATAACTAGTCCCGTAGGATTTATGCGATATGCTTGCCTTAGCCCGAGGGCCTTTTGCCAGGAAATCCAAAATACAGGTGTCTATGTGTCACACAAATTTCTTAGGTTCATGATATCAAAACCTTGATGAGATGTATATAGATTAGACATAACGTCTAAAGATCCAAGTCATAACATAAGTATAAGATTCCACGTGTCGACGAGAATAAGGTTAAGAGATTTCATGTTCGAGGAGAGTCAAGAGTCAAAGCTAAGTTTAGGGAGACAAGTAACAATGTTTAGGCAATCCTATGCTAAGGCATCAAATTGCACATAAGTGGGCATAACATTATGTAGCATGCAAACTATATAATTCTTTCAATATAAGATCATATTTCTATAAGGTTCATGCATACTATAGTCTAGGTCACCATTTCTAATAACCTAGATCCCTATAGTTATGGGCTCTGATACCAATCTGTCACACCCCAACCTTGACGGCGGAAACGTCGAGGAGTGAGATTTAAGATCGTTCACAGCCACATAACGCTATTAATAACCCCAATATAAATTAATCATAAGATTCAATTGTATCATTACAAGCTTAAGCCTCAAAGAAATTAAAAAAACATAACATAGAATGTAACAAGTCATTCTTATTTCCTTTATTTATCTAGGTCCATTCCTAGATGTGGAAACTTCAAAGAGTAGATATCAATCTTGGGCGTTTCCTGAAACATGTTAAAAATAAAAAGGTCAACAATAATGTTAGTGAGCATTCCATAGTTTTTAATACATAGATTATATAAAAGATGGCAATTCAAGTCATAAGTTAGTGAATAAAGTGATTAGGGATGTTATGAACAATGCAACAATCAAACCTCGACAAAATTTTGCAAGTCTCAAACGTTTACAAGATTATACGATCAGCTAAGTGTACTTGGATCACAGGCTTGTCTTGCCCATAGATCTATGACTTCGCTAGGCTAGCAATAGTTAATGATTGTACATATAACGCCATAACATGGTAACCACAAAAGTTCAACTAACCACAACTTTGCATGATGAATTGCCATAAAGATTACAAGTCTCAAATAAGTTTACAAGTGCAATGATAATAAGTTAACATGTTTCACCCCAAGTGTGAAAATAAGCAAAAGGGGTATGGAAATACTCACATGATCAAATGTATATAAGTGATGATTAATAAGAAATATAATAATCGACGCTCCAACGTAAACCCTCACAATGCACCTAAAATAAATGTATATTTAAAGATTAAAGTTAATTGAACAGAGTGTAGCAAATTAACGTGGACTAGGGTTCTAAGTCGAATTTGGGGCTTGTCAAATAATCATATCTAACAATGGAATAAATTTATATTTTCTTGAAATATTTATATATATATATATATAATATATATATATATATATATATATATTCAAGTTGCGAAAAGAACTAATTATAATGATTAACAAGGTTACATATAAACTAACCAAATTAATTAGAATGGATTTTTGAACCAATAATAATTTACTAATTATTATTTTCAATCCATGTTATTTAAAAATATTCAAACAAATTTTGCTAAAATGTTTTATCAATAACAATATTTTTGTTTAGATTTAGAAAAATTTATAGAGAATCTTTGGAAGTTTTTAAAATATTTGGAATTTATAAAAATAATTTTTATACATATTAAAAGTTTTATGAAATTAGTTTTAGGCTAAAAAGCCTTTAAAAACAAAACATGAGGGTGCCCGGGTTCGAACCGGGACCTCATGTTAGGGGCATTGTGACTTAACTAGTGAACCAGGGCCGCGACCTTGATTCATATTGGTTTCTAGATCTTTTAAGCCCAAGTAAGAAGTTTCCCCAAATTGCGAAGAACCCTAGAACAAGATGAATCAAATTGAATCCAAAATCGCGATTGATAATGAAATTAACCATAGGTGCAGGATCGTTTAAGGGTTTGAACACAATTACAACACAACAACACAATGAGGAGATTATCTAAACTCTAATCAAATAGTAAACTGGGTTAACCAAAAGTGATACAAAGAACACAAGTAAAGCAAGAGACAGAACAGGAGAATATGGTTTTCAAGGATGCAGTATATTGCTTTCTCAAGTTCTTTTACAAGTGTTACAAAGTATGTTGAAGATACAAGAAACTTGAAATACTTATACTACAACCTACAACCGGCTATACTATGAAAGCCAGCTGGATACAATTGACTAGACACTAACAAAATCAATTGTAGAATCAAAAGGCATATCTGCCTTTTGACCTTGTGACTATGACATGCCATAGCTCACATCCTTATACATTACAAAAAGGATAAAGTACATAAAGTGGAAAGTTTCAGACTCAAAACCTCAATGTACAGTTACCAAAAGCATGGACCTTCTCACCAACTCTTGTAAGTTGGTGACTTATCAGAGATGCAGCGGAAAAGGTGCTTTATGGAATAGTACATCAGATAAAGCATGTGTACTAAAATTCTTCGGAAGAAATCTGTCTTCATAGGGTGAAGCTTTGGAAGACTTTTTCTCTTGAAGCTTCGGAAGACTTCATGTTTGGCTTCGGAAGATATTGGTCTTGGCTTCGGAAGATTTTACACTTAGAATGTTTTCTAATGTATTGTGTAAAACTTCTGAAGCATTCTTCACTTCAGTACTTAGTGCATGTTGCTGAGACACTTTGGATGTTTTGGGTTGCCTCCTCAAATTTCTTTGGCTCTAACTGGGATAGAAAACAAGAGTGAAAACAAACATTTGCTTCATGGGTTTGCCCTCTTGTCTTTACCCCGGAGATAACATCTCCAATGATGTTTGTGGTAGGATGAGACTTGTGGATCCTTAGCTGAGGGATCACAACAAGTTGCTGAGATAGATCCAAATTTGAGAAATTTAGATCTGGTCTTGAAGATTGATCCTCCACATTATCACACCTATCAAGATTAACTTGATCCAATGAGTGTGTGACATCATTGATGTTGTCATCTATGGTATGGTTATTAGCATCAAGAAATTCTTGATCACTATCACCATCACCATTGTTGTCTTCTGCAATTGAGATGTCTTTATCTGGTTGAGAAGCCTCTGAGCTGGAATTTGAAGGCATGCCAGATGTATCAGCTGGATTTGTCATTGTTATGCTGATAGAAACCTCATTTGCTGAAGTAGTTTCAACTGGAGCTGAAAGTGTGTGAGTTGAAGGTCTTCCTAGCTTAAATCTTGGATCAGGATCACCTGTATTTAAATTTTCTGCAGATCCTAAAACATGCTCACAAGATTTATTAAAACAGTTGGTAACTAAATCAATATCAAATAGCCAATCCGGACCAGAACCAGCCACACTGGGTGTGTGCTCATTGAAAGTCACATTGGCTGACTCCTTAATAATTCTAGTTCTGAGATTGTATACTCTATAAGCTTTAGCTTGGGAAGAGTATCCAATGAAGTTTCCATCGTCTGATTTCTCAGCAAACTTGGCAACTTGATCTTTGGTATTCAAGATGGTGCAGGGACATCCAAATGACCTGAGAAAACAATGAAAGGTTTCCTCTTGTGCCAAAGTTCATAAGGAGTCTTACCATGTATCTTAACTACTAAAACTCTGTTTTGCACATAGCAAGCAGTATTAACTGCCTCTGCCCAGAAGGTGATAGGCAGTTTAGAGTCAGACAACATAGTTCTTGCAGCTTCAATAAGTGTCCTGTTTCTCCTCTCAGCAACTCCGTTTTGCTGAGGAGTCTTGGGAGCACTGTATTGTCTTGTAATACCCTTTTCATCACAAAATGTATCAAGGATTTGGTTCTTGAATTCAGTTCCTTGATCACATCTTATGGTTTTGACCTTGTGATCACATTGATTCTCAATCTTTAAGATGAAATTCTTTAGAATCTCAGGAGTCTCATCTTTAGTTCTAAGGAAGAAAACCCAAGTGAATCTTGTAAAATCATCTGTGATCACTAGACAGTATAAGGTCCTTCCTAAACTCATTACACTGGTGGGGCCAAGAGATCCATATGTAACAAGTGTAGGGGTGTAGTGATGGAGTTCATTTCCTTAGGCTTATGGGATGTCTTATGTTGCTTCCCTTTCAGGCATGCAACACAATGATCATCACTTGTAAACTCTTTCTTTGGCATTCCAGTTACCATATCATGCTTAATCAATTTATTCATGTTTTTCTTTTATGGCATAAGAAATACTCATCACTATTGGCTTTAGATAGAAAGCATGAAACTTCTCTAGAGGGAGATGTTTCTTGCAAATCCATCTTGTACATGTTCCCTTTCCTAGGGGCTCTGAGCAGGATGTGCTCATGAGGAATGACCACACCAGGCTTGAGAACAATGCACTCATGCTCAGTAAAGAGCATGTTATGTCTTTGATCATAAAATTGGGATACACTCAGAAGATTGTACCCAAGCTCCCTAACAAAGTTTACCTTTTCAATGCTGAGCTTACCATTTGTGACCTTGCCCCTTCCAGAAATGTAACCACCTTGATCTCCTCCAAAAGCAACTGGTCCTCCATCAATTCTCTCAAAATTATGGAGTAAAGACCTATTGCCTGTCATGTGCCTGGAACAGCCACTGTCAATTATCCATACGTTTCCGTTTGTCTTGAGCTGTTCCTGCACAAAGAAAATGATTAGTTACATTTGGAAACCCAAGCCGTACTTGTCTTGGGCTCAGTAAGTGTAATAGAAGGTAATGCAACAGTAATAGATCCTATGGTTGTACTGTGATGATCTTCAGCTATTGTTGATGGAGAAATTTCAGTCATTTGGTCTTTCTTAGACTTCCACACCACCTTTGGACTCTTGGACTTGACCTTCAAAACCTTTGAAGCTTTTGGAACTTCACAGGTTTTGATGACTGAACCTTCGGAAGATTCTGCAGTCACTGCAGCAGACTTCAGTGCTTCGGAAGAACTCCTTTCTTCCGTGACCAATTTTACTTCCGAAGGTAATTTTCCATTTACCTTCTTCTTTGATTTAGAGCTTCCGAAGGAAACAGACTTTCCTTCCGAAGCTTAAGACTTCTTGAGATTCTTTGAAGTCTTTGTATTGGTCATGTGGATGGTACTCCTAGGATTGTATGGGCAATCCTTAGCAATGTGAGAAGTATTTTCACACATGACACATAACATTTTCTTCTTCAAAAGAGTCTCCTTTTGAGAGCAAGACTGGCTTTGGTCACATCCCTTCTCCACCTTCATCTTGGTAGCTTCTGAGACAGTTCTTTTGGGCTGTGAACTGTTCTTGGAGTTTGATGGTCCAGGCTGTGCAGCAGTGGTACACAGCAGCTTAGTCTTCTTCTTTGCTCTGAGATGATTTGAACATGAACCAGGACTCTTAGATGAGGAGTCTTGGTTGATGTTTTCAGTCCTTACTACTTTGAAACCTGCAGAGATAAAAACTTATTTCTGCTTAGCATCAAAAGTAGCCTTGATTTCTTGAGCCTTCTTTGCTTTCCTTTTGCTCTTCCTGATCAAGTTCTTTCTTTTGGACTTGGTCATCACAGATGATTTCTTCTCCTTAGAAGGATAGTGGCCCTTGGAAGAATCCTCTTCTTCATTCTTCTCATAGGAATTCTTCACTATCACTTCTTCATCATCCTCAATTATAGGATCTATGAGAGGAAGCTCATCTTCACAAGTTCCACACCTAGGATATCTTACAGACAAGATTGTGTGTGGAGGAGCTATCTCATTTGATCCTAGTCCCTGTCTATTTTGATAGCACACTTTGTTATGCAGGGATGAGGATATCATGTTTTTGAAGGTCTCTTCTTCAAGAACACTTTTCTCTGCCTTGGCTTTGCTGATCACAAGCTTAGCCTGGCACTCAGTCAATTTGGTTATGAGATCTTGGATCTGAGTTCTAAAATCTGTATGTTCATGTTTTAGTACTGAAATGGTTTTCTCCAAATCTTCTATTTTTAACTTGTAATCATTTTCAGACTTTCTAAAATCAGATTTTAATATGTTTAATGACTCAAGATCGGATCTCATCCCTAAGTTGTAGGACCTGTATCTATTCACTTTAGCAATGCATTCAGGAGTACAGAGATGTTCCAATACCTTGGCTTCATCATGGTCAGCCATCAGTGCTTGGTTTGGAGAAGCATCTTCCACCTAAAAACTCCAGTCAAAGCCTCCTTCTTCAACAGCAACAGCAGCATGTTGCTTAGGCTTCCAGACTGAGGAGCTTTGTCAGTGTAGTTTGGTCTGGGTGGTGTTTGGCTGCCATTTGCTTTAGGTGCCTTACACTCCCTAGCAAAGTGACCCATAAGGTTATAGTTGTAACACTTAACTTTGCTTTTATCCAGCCCAAACTTTCCACTGGTAGCATTGCTTGGAAATCTTCTTCCTGTTCTCTTGTAGAACTTCTTGGCTCTGTGAGTGAGGAGAGCCATCTGCTGAACTATCTCCATGTATTCCAGGTCATCTGGATGAATGCAGTCCAGGTCTTCAAGAGTGAAGAGATAATTCCCACAGCTTTCATCAGTAGACACAAAGGCCTGAGAATAACTTGTCTCTTGGAATGGACTTCCTTGAGTAAAGTTTTCCTTGGTGTCTCTGGGAAGGTGATGAAAGGACCCTTTTGTGAGTTGTCAGGGTAGCATAAGAGATGATGTTGGGGTTCTATGCTGTCCCTTTCAACCACATGAAGGGCTGAACCCATTTGATTGTTGGAGTTGCCAGATGAACCTTGTATGTTCATCTCCATCTGGTATCCACTGAGAATCCCATATAACGCTGTCAGAGTAAGAGTTTTAAGGTTCTCAGTCCTCTTGATCACCACACAATAGTGTGTCCATTGCCTAGGAAGTGAGGACATGAACTTCCTTACAATGTCTCTGTTCTCAAGAGGAACTCCTCCATCCACTAGGGTATCCACAATCTCAACATGCCTGAAGTATTGTTGGGTCATGGTTTCACCTGCTTTAAAGGTGAAATTTTCAAACTGCTACTTCAGAAGATCTTTCTTGTTCTCCTTGGCTTCAGAGGAGCCTTCATACATCAGCTTTAGTGCATCCCACAGCTGTTTAGCTATTTTGCACTTCTTAAAACCTCTGTATACAGAGTTTGGGAGAGCAGTCTGAAGAGCAGTCATGGCCTTCCTGTCAATTTCTACTCTTTTTCTATCTTCATCTGAGTAGTTGGCCATATCTTTAGGAATCATACCAGCACCAGTAGCAGAGGGGGTGCTGGGTATGAAAGGTCCATTTTCAACGGATTCCCACATTCTTGAGTCAAGAGACCCGATGAAGCCTTCCATCCTCATGCACCAGGTGTCAAAATCATCAAGAGTGATTAGTGGGGATTTGTTCATGGTTCCAGTCTCCATATCAGTCTTTGAGATGGAAGCCATTTGAAGAGTTTAGTTTTTGTGTGTGTGAGGGATCTTAAGATGGTTAGATCGTATATCAAGAGCCTGAAAGCTCTGATACCAATTGCAGGATCGTTTAAGGGTTTGAACACAATTACAACACAACAACACAATGAGGAGATTATCTAAACTCTAATCAAACAGTAAACTGGGTTAACCAAAAGTGATACAAGGAACACAAGTAAAGCAAGAGACAGAACAGGAGAATATGGTTTTCAAGGATGCGGTATATTGCTTTCTCAAGTTCTTTTACAAGTGTTACAAAGTATGTTGAAGATACAAGAAACTTGAAATACTTATACTACAACCTACAGCCGGTTATACTATGAAAGCCAGCTGGATACAATTGACTAGACACTAACAAAATCAATTGTAGAATCAAAAGGCATATATGCCTTTTGACCTTGTGACTATGACATGCCATAGCTCACATCCTTATACATTACAATAAGGATAAAGTACATAAAGTGTAAAGTTTCAGACTCAAGACCTCAATGTACAGTTACCAAAAGCATGGACCTTTTCACCAACTCTTGTAAGTTGGTGACTTATCAGAGATGCAGCGGAAAAGGTGCTTTATGGAACAGTACATCAGATAAGCATGTGTACTAAAAGTCTTCGGAAGAAATCTGTCTTCATAGGGTGAAGCTTCGGAAGACTTTGTCTCTTGAAGCTTCGGAAGACTTCATGTTTGGCTTCGGAAGATATTGGTCTTGGCTTCGGAAGATTTTACACTTAGCATGTTTTCTAATGTATTGTGTAAAACTTCCGAAGCATTCTTCACTTCAGTACTTAGTACATGTTGCTGAGACACTTTGGATGTTTTGGGTTGCATCAGACTTAAGGAATCCTTACAATAGGGCTTTTGATCCATACATGAAATCGAGTATGCCACATTGTTTAGTTACCTAGATTGAAGTTTAAATCGATGAGAATGAACAAGGTAAAAGCCGCGGCGGTGCGCAGTTGATCCTAGATGATTTGGTTGATGAAATTCCAATTAATTGCAGGTTTAGCTTTAACACTGGATGAGAAACGAAATCCCTTTGTCATTTTGGTTTAAAATGCCCGAAAGGTGGGTTTCGACGAAGTTGCAGGTTGCGAAGAAGATGATGATTCGAATTCGTGTTTGGGTTTGTTTGAGGTGAAAATGAGAGTTGTATTCGATTATGGATTGATGAATGACCGTTTATGCCGAGTTAATTCGATTATTATTGAGGTTTAATGATTGAACGACAATCGAGTTTAAGTGTTTCGGTTTTGAAATTGATCGGGCCTGTAACCGACGTTTTATCACACTTAAATGTTGTATTCATGTTCGAAACGTGTTTGCGAACGTTTTAGGTTCATAATTCGTTCGTTTCTTCAAGTTTAAACGTGACCGGAGCTCGCCGGAGCTCCGCCGGCGTCGGTCGCCGGAAACACGAGGGAGAGGGAAAAAATAGTGCCTTTTAGTTACTTACACAATTAGTCCCTCAAGTTATGAATGTTATTATTTCATGCATAAACTTTCTATTTAAATTTTCCAAAATGACCTTAAGGCCCCTTAACTTATTAAATCCAAGTTTTAATCATTTCTAAGTTTAATAATTTTTACAAATTATTATTAATAACATTATTATTATTATTATTATTATTATTATTATTATTTTCATTATTACTACTATTTATTTATTAAGTAAAAAAAATAACATTATAATCTTTCAAGATAAAGAATTAAAAGGCAATTAAAGCAATAAGCATAAGTAATCCACGAGTTTCATATTTGACAACAAAGGTCCTTACAAGAATTTAACAAGGTTAACTTTAATTTAACCTAAAAATACAATGTTACAGTCTCCCCAACTTAAAAGAATTTCATCCCGAAATTAAGAATAAAGCTAAGAGAACAAATGCGGGTATCTCTCCTTCATATGATCCTCACCCTCCCAAGTGAACTCATCTCCACGTTTGTTTTCCCAACGGACTTTGACGATAGGTGTGGTAGTTGTTCGGGTCTTCTTCAGGGTGCGATCCATAATCTCAACAGGCTTCTCAACGAAATGCAATGACTCATCAATTTGATTTTCCTCTAGTGGAACATGCAAATTTTCATCAGGCAAGCACTTCCTCAGGTTTGAGACATGGAAGACCGGATGAACTCCGCTAAGTTCAGAAGGTAGCTCCAGTTTGTAAGCCACTTTCCCAATTCTTTTCAGAATCTTGAAGGGTCCTACAAAACGTGGGGCTAACTTACCCTTCTTCCCAAAACGTACAACACCCTTCCATGGGGAGACCTTAAGAAGAACCATGTCGTCGACTTGAAACTCCAACGGTTTGCGTCTTTTATCGGCATAACTCTTTTGGCGACTTCTAGCCACCTCGAGATTATTTCGAATTTTGGAAATTTTGTCGGTCGTTTCTTGAATAAGTTCCGGACCAGTGATAATATTTTCCCGAATGTCAGTCCAACAGATTGGGGAACGGCACTTACGACCATACAAAGCCTTGAATGGTGCCATTTTGATACTTGAGTGATAACTATTGTTATACGAAAATTCCGCGAGTAGTAAATGCGTATCCCAATCACCACCAAAATCAAGGACACAAAGACGCAGTAAATCCTCGAGGGTTTGGATTGTTCGTTCGGTTTGACCATCGGTTTGAGGATGGTAAGCCGTACTTAAATCCAATTGAGTACCCAAGAGTTCTTGCATCGAAGACCAAAAGTGCGAAGTGAAACGAGCATCTAAATCGGAAATAATGTGCAACGGCACGCCATGACGACTTACAATTTCGTCAACATAGATTCGAGCCAACCTTGTAACCTTGTACGTACCTCGTATGGGTATGAATTGTGCTGTCTTGGTCAAACGGTCAACAATGACCCATATGCTATCATGACCACGAGGTGTACGAGGTAACTTGGTTACGAAATCCATAGATATATGTTCCCATTTCCACATAGGGATTTCAGGTTTCTCAAGTAAACCACTTGGTCGTTGATGTTCGACTTTGACCCTTGCACACGTGAGACACTTGGAAACATAAGTCGTGATATCTTTCTTCATTCCAGGCCACCAATATTGACCACGCAGGTCAATGTACATCTTATCGGAGCCAGGATGAACGGAATATCGGGTTTGATGAGCTTCGTTCATAATGAAGTGTCGAAGGTTGTCACGATTCGGGATCCAAAGTCGATTCAAGAAGTACCACATGCCGTTCGGTTTTGTCTCCAATTGTGACCGAATGTTAGACATCAAATCTTCAGTCTCACGATTCGTTGATGTCCAAAGACTGGTATTGTGCCGGGGTCTGTACCCAAACCCCCGACTCATGTCCGAAGACTGACACAGCACCTGAGTACACGATTCGTTTCTCTTTCATCTCATCTCAGTCTCACGCACTACTCCCGACTCATGTCCGAAGACTGATACTGTGCCGGGGCCTGTACACAAACCCCCGACTCATGTCCGAAGACTGACATAGTACCGGAGTACGCGATCCTCTTCTCATTCATCCGGATCCTGTCTCATGCAACACCCCCGACTCATGTCCGAAGACTGATACTGTGTCGGGGCGTGTAACCAAACCCCTGACTCATGTCCGAAGACTGACACAGTACCAGAGTACGCGGCAAGGACATCTTTCGAGTCTGTTGCGACACATAGTCGCTCACCTCATACATATGCTTGCAAGCCTTTCATTCGTTCATTCTTTCATTAATGCATGCATTCATTCATTACGTTCCTCTTTTCATTATCTTCCACTTTACGTTACATAATACTTTCATTTTCATTCATTAACATTCAACGCAAAGCCATGGAAAGATAAACATACACAATAATAATAAGGAACATAAAGCATACAACATCAATCACACAGGGCAACATCGCACACCCAAAACATACATCATGCATAGCATATAACGTCAACATCAGACGAATCACGCACATCACATCACATAACTATACGGCATCGCACATCATCATGCGTCATATCATCATCACTAGCTCATCATCATACATCATCTTATACCGTCCATGCCCATCACATCATTGAGGAAATCCATCTCGACCATCACCTCTCAAAGTCCCTCAAAACTCCTAGGCGCATAAACCCTATTCGGGTGCACTAACACTTAGGCGTATGGAGCTCCAGCCGCATGACCTCCATGCGTATGAACGCTCCAGTCACATGATCTCCATGCGTATGAGGACTGTTCAGGCGCATCACCTCTTGGGCGCATGGGAACACTTAGTCGTATGCATTCTAGGCACATGACCTCCAATCGCATGACATTCGGGCGTATGGACCTCAGTCGCATGACCTTCATGCCAATGGCCTTCAGTCGCACACCTTCTGTGCGTATGAACCTCAATAGCATGACTCAAAGGCGTATGGACTCCAGTCGCATGACCTTCAGTCGCAGGGCCTTCATCCGCATTTCCTTTAGTTGCATGGCCCTCATGCATATGACTCTCAGTCGCACGAATGAACTTCAATCGCACCTCTTCCGTGCGTATGGACCCAGTCGCACGTCATTCGGGCGCATGGACCTCCATTCGGTCGCCTAGCCCTAGCTGATGCATAATGCAGTTCATCTCGAACTGCAGCCGCACCTTTCAGCCTCCAAACTCTTCCAAACCTCATTCAAGCTCAAATAAACCATTCTAAACCTTAAGGAAACATACTACAACATCATTCAAGCATACCCAAGCCCGAAATCAAGCCCCAAACGAATCATACACATACATATACATACATAAACGGGTATTCACCCAAAAACCAGAAAAATAGTTTTCAGATGTGTTCCAGCCCCAAAATCATTCAAAAACGTGTAAAAGAGGGGTCCTAGAACTCACCTTAATGATCACGTCGAGTAGAGCTTCAATTTGACCTGCTACACGTCGATTTTCACGCTCGGATCAACTCGAACCAAGCTTTTCTTCTCTTTTTCTCCTTTTCTCTGTTCTCTTTGGCTGAAAATGGCAAGTATGGGTCCCCCTTTTATACTCCCATTTATCAAAGTTTCTCTCGTTGGCGAGTTTGGTCCCTTGACGTTGGACTTTATTTCTTTTTCTTCTTTCGTTGCCTTCAAAGAAAATTTCCGGCGTTACACTTATAGAGTTTATAACAATAAAAATCAACAATCTGAGAAATCATCCAACATTGTTGTCAATGAGCACACTCCTTGTGTTAGGGGGAATGGCTCTAATTACATTTTTTAATTAGAATTGTTTCCCAACTATTCTAATCCATCATATGAGAATGTTTCAACTAGAACAGGTCCTCAAAATGATCTGATCAACTCTTTGAGTTGCCTGACCTTGTTCAAGTTCTCCAAGAGTGACTGAAGATCGAGCTCCAACTATCTTAAGATCAAGTATTATGACTCTTTCAAGAGATAATGAAGCTTCAACCAGTGTTCCTTCAAGAGACACTAAACAACACCTGATTGATAGAAGTAGTATTCTTAAGGAACATGCAACTGTTAATGTTGCTTCTTAGCCAATCATTGATGATGATGTTTCTCTTTCATTCAATCAGTCCTTATTGAATGACATTGAAACAACATTTGGCCCAAGTTTTCATACTCCTGAGCAAACTATGTCTAACTTGGATTTATCTTTGAAAGTGGAAGTGATTTCTAGACTAAGGATTCATAACACTCATCCAGCTAAGAACATCATAAGAGAAGTCTCTGAAGGTGTAAGAATAAGGGGACAAACTCATAATGAGAATGTCTATTTCTACTCATGCCTCTTGTCTCAGATGTAACCCAGGAAAATAGAAGAAGCCTTAAAGAATAGTAGGTTGCGTTGAGTCAATGCAAGAGGAGTAACCTCAATTCAAGAGACAAAAGGTTTGTAACCTTTGCCCGCTACCATCTGGTCAAGTACCTATAGGCACCAATGGGTTTTCAGAAACAAGAGAGACAATAGAGGCATGATCATTAAGAACAAAGCTAGACTGGTTGTTCAAGGATATACCCAAGAGGAAAGAATTGATTATACTGATGTCTTTGCACCTATTGCAAGACTTGAGGCAATTAGAATCTTCCTTGCTTATGATGATCAACATCAATATAGGGCAATCATTGGGTATCTGATATATCTCACAACAAGTAGATCTAATATCATGTTTGCTACATGCATCTGTGCATGGTATTGGGCTGTTCCAAAGGTGTGTCAACTAGTTGCTGCCAAGAGAATCTTTAGATACGTCAAGGAGCACCTAAATTAGGTCTTTGGTATCCTAGGAATAGCAACTTCAATCTCTATGGCTACTCAGATAGTGACTATGGTGGCTGCAACATCAACAAGAATCCACATCAGGAGGATGCCAATTTCTTGGTGAAAGGATCATCTCATGGCAATGCAAGAAGCAATCCTATGTCTCTACATCTACTGCTAAAACTGAATACACTGCTGCTACAAGTTGTTGTGCTCAATTGTTCTAGATTCAAAACCAGATGTTAGATTATAGATTCAACTTCATGAGCACTCCTATCCATATTGACAACAACAGTGCTATCTTTATTACTGAAAATCCCATGAAGCACCCAAAGACAAAGCACATTGGTATCAGGTACCACTTCATTCGAGATATTCATGAGAAAAACCTGATCAAACTAATCAAAGTAGATTCAAATGAACAATATGCTGATTTGTTCACTAAAACTTTTGATGAACAAAGATTTAAATATCTCATTATAGCTATTAGGATGATAAACATTGATTAGTCCATCTCACTTGAAAACCTTTTGAAATATGTAATGTCTTTTGTCATAACAGTCTAAGCCCTGTTACGTTAGGTTAAATATTTCTGAGTATGGGTTTTTTCTGAAGGGAAATTAACCTTCAGAAGTTTATTTCCAGATCTTCCGAAGCTAAATTTATCCAATGAAAATATTCTTCTCGGAAGAGTTTTTTAGTTTCCGAAGAAGCAATTGAATGCATATCAGATCTACTTTCGAAGCATATAAAACTCTCCATTCGAAAGGCACATTTTCCTCTCTAAAGTAAGAAATTTGCCTTCAAAAATAAAATTGTCTGTGGAAGAGGAGTACCTTCAGAAGAAGATTACCCTCGGAAATCCTTTATACTCAGAAGAAAACCTTATTGTGTAACGAAAATCTTTGGGCTCCACATAGTAAAAAGTAAAGATTTTATTAATGATGTCGGAATTTTTTAAATGGTTTTTAACCTTACCGCCACTGTCACATCTTAACCCAAACCATCTTTTCACCTTATCCAAAACCTAAAAACTGTTGTTCCACCCATTTAAATAATCTCGACTCTTCACTTTTCTTTTTTTTTACCAATTTACTACCCAAAGCTTCATTCATCCCAAATTCACCTTGCTCAAACTTGTTTCATCATCTTCTTTCTTACAATGGCACTAAACCCTTAACACAACCAAGTCACACTCCTTTACTCTACCAAGGATGCTGACTTCTCAGACATTGTCTTCTTTCATACCCCATCTACCTACTTTACTGCTCTGACTTTGAACGCCATTGTTTACTTGAATCAAATGGAAGAATTTTTGGGGTGATGGTCAAATAGCACTCCTAAATGGAGTTAGGGTTATTCAAACGAGCATTTCTAGGCAGGAGTTGGTCAATACTGAACAAGTTATCTGGGAGCATCTAGAGATACATGATGAAGGCACTCCAACTAAGTTCCTCAAATCAGACCTTGATGATACCTATCTCTAAATGGGATATGGTGGAGATGTGAGTAGCTCCATAGTGTATAAGTTCAATTTCTCATACACTTGGAAATTTCTACTTCATGTTGTTCTCTATTGTCTGTCTAAGAAGTCTAGGGGATGGGATCAAATCCCAGATGAACTGGATTGCCTAGTTCATGGATTAGTGAAGAGCCTCCGCTTCAACTACTCAAGGTTTGTGCTGACTAAGCTCATGGGAAACCTTCAAAGGACACATTCTTTATGTATCCTAGGTTCATCACATAATCACCTGTGAGTTGGACTAGAGTAAGCTTGTCTATGAAGCTACTCTCCATGTCCCTCAAATAAGGCCAACCATCTTCAAAATCATGAAGAGAGTGTCCACCAATTTCACTGGAAGACATATGATGCTTCTTCCAGGTATGATTGAGCCAATGGCTTCTTATGACATCCCTATTCACCTCACAGGTGATAAACACACACTAGCAACTACCCTTACTTTGCCAGATCTTCCTGCTCACCCCATCAAACACACATATCAGAGACTCAAACGAACCCTTGCTTAGTCTACTCTGATTGAGCAAGCCCCTCCTATTCAAACCAAAAAGACTAGAGTGGAAACATGGGCTCCCACTCAGTTAGAGGTCTCACCTTCCTTATTATTTGACCTTAATATGGAATTTGAGTCTTCTCGGTCTCAATTCTCTGAGCCCCAAACCCAGGCCACAAGACCTAAGGATGTGTCCCAACACTCTCCTTAGAAAGCAAAAAAGTGACCTCTTGTCTCTAGCACACATTAGTTAAAATAAACTGAGGTGAGTCCCACAGGTGTGGAGGGGAGTCATGTAGATTCAGCTGCCACTACGAAAGGAAACTTATTGGATCCTCATGCCAGTTATGCCATCTCTGAGACTGAATCTACGAAAACTGTTCCTTTTGATGACTCTGAAAGAGACATCCTCAGGCAAGGGAAACCAAGATTCCAGGAAACCACATCTGGTGGTGAGGGTGAACATACAAGGTATGTTACCTCATCTCCCTGTGATTCTTCAAAAGAATATGAGGGTAGTATGCAACTAACCATTCAAGACCTACTTTCTAAAGTCTCAAATCTTGAATCAAAAGTTAAGACTTTAGAGGATAGGTCTGCCGCTCAGCAACTTGAGATTGAAAATCTCAAGGCTCAACTAGCTGAGAAACAGATTGAGAGATCTGTCGGGCACGTACCTATTCAGGTCTCATGGACCTCTTCCTCTAGCTTATCTAGCTCTGAAGATCATGCTAACAAAAAGGGGAGAATGTTCAGAGACAAACAACAGAGGAACCACAAATCCAAGATTTAACTTCTCTATCAGCTAGATACCCTGCTCCCACAACAACGGTCTCTCTTGAGCCTCCTCAAGTTGTCCTGCAAATGGACCCAACAATGCTCAGAGATCTCAACAGGATCTTCTCCAAGTTTCTATTCAAATCTTCTTTAGATCAGCCTAGCCTGCTGTAACTATGAAATTCATTGGAGCTGAAGAGCTTCAAAGGCTATGTGCACCTGCTGCCACTATGGAAGAAGTTAGTCAAACTAAGACCCAAATGGAACCTGAGATTCATTTCGAAGGGGAAATGAGGACTGATGGCCCATCAACTAAAATAGTTGGGACAGATAGTGGATTCCATCAGACTTTCGAAGCTGAATTCAAAGCCTCGGGAGAACAATTTCAATCTTTCGAAGCTAAGATGGAAGTTGCGGAAAGCCTGTTTTATTTGTTCGAGGATCTAATCATCACAGATGCAATTCTAGAGATGGCATCAGAGGTGAATAGTGAGGAATTTCTCAACCAACCCCTAGCTCAAACAACTTTAGT
Source organism: Flaveria trinervia (assembly GCA_025506515.1). Classification (NCBI taxonomy): domain Eukaryota; kingdom Viridiplantae; phylum Streptophyta; class Magnoliopsida; order Asterales; family Asteraceae; genus Flaveria; species Flaveria trinervia. Next base: position 20,404,217 of record CM046445.1, read on the forward strand.
ATCTCCTCCATCCACCATGTCTCAACCTGAACCCTCCATCCAAGAACCACCAAAGTCCAGCACTTCTAAAGACGTTAAAAGCAAGAAGAAGATTACTACGGAAGAGCTTCAGGAGGAGGAGAGAATTGAGAAACTTAAAAAAGAAAAGGTAGACTCCCAACTGGGAAGTTGCTAGTTACCAGCTCCAAAGCAGCTACAGCCAACTAGGAGGTAATTAACAATAAGAAAAGGGTGGAGATCATTGACAAGCTCATCAAGCTTGGAGCTGTCACTAAAGATATATTCCTACTACCACTAGAGGAGTTAGTAGAGCTAGAAAAGGCAACCATTCTAGAAATTGAGAGAAGGAGGAAGCATCAAGGTTGGTTTTAGAGGAGGAAAGAGAAAGGAAGAAAAAGGAAGTTGATCTGCAACTTAGGATGGAAAGAATAACTTTCTTAACCTCCAGGAGTTTCTCTCTTCAAGAACTTTCTCCATGCAACATGACACAATCCTATGACTCTTCAAAAATGAGCAGGATCAAATGGAGAAAGAGAGGAAGAAAGCTACTAAAGAGAAGATGGGGGAGAAGAAGAGAAAGGAAAAAGAAGCTGGGGTCATTGCTGCCAAGAAGATAGGTGAGAAGGCCTAGATGAAAGATTATCTTTGGGCTCATGGCTTCTCTGGTAGACAAGTGGGACCCATGTTTGAAAAGACACGTTAGCGACATGTCAGTGACATCAAAGTTGACATTCGCTCTAGAAAAAGGAAAGAGATGTATAAAAGAGGGTAGGGGATGATCTTCAAACTAACACCTCTACCCCAACCTACAACCCAAACTCAACCCAACCTCAACGCGAGCCTTTCCCATTTCCATTCCTTATCAAAACAAACCCACTTCTAAACCTTACACTTCTAAACCCACACCAACCATCATACCTACCTCATCACCATAACCACCTCAACTAATCATCCCTCAACCTAAAACACTTCCCATAACCCAAACACCACCACCTACCCAACAACCATCCAAACCATCCCCTCAACCTTCTAAACATCTCTCCACAGAGGAGTTTAAGGAGATTAAGTTGAAGGTCAACAAATGCACAACCTTGAGCCACATCTCTTGTGAGGAGGATTCTATCAAGCTAACTATTGTTGATGGATCCTCATGTTCCCTCATAAGAGATCAATTCCTTAATCTGCCAAGAGAAACATTAGACCAGGATGTTAAATGTTTTGGCCTCAACTCAGATTCACTTAATGATAAAGAGAAGAAGCTAAGAAGGAAGCTTGTGACTCTGCTGGATACCAAGAAGGGGGACAAAGTACCTAGCAAACCCCTCGTGCCAAGAAAGAAGATTGTCCAGTGGAGGTTTGAAGACTCTTCTCACAACTTTGTTGTTGAGAGAGAGAGAATGGCGAGCTAAAGGTGCTTAATGTCTCATCTCTGCTACACTTGAGCAGATTTGATATTACTGAGTTAGCAGAGAAGCCATTCTCCAACCCCTCAAACTCTGAGGTAGCTGCCCACATCAAAAATCACCTAAGCAGCCTTCACCTTGTTGAGCTAACCACTAGGACAAGGATGGAAGAGGAGCTAAAACTAAAAATGGAGGAGGAGAGGAAAGGATCAACAACCAAAGGCAAATCGTTTCTCCAAATAGTTGTAGATCCTAAACTTGAATCCATTGTTAGATGGGAGTATGACTATAACTCTCGTCAACTAACTCTCTCCAGGGGGCACAACAAAGGGTGAATTCCATTAGGAGTGATAGACTAGATCTCCTATCCACTAATATCTTGCATAGACTTTTTAGCATAACTTCCGCACATAACAACGAAACAAAAAATATCTCCCGTCTCTTGTGCAAAAGGTTTTGAGAAGTAGAAGTAGAGGTTTTAGTAGCATCAGCCTAGGACAAGTTTGTTGGATATTGAAAGGCTGGTGCAACCAAAACCAAACACTTAAAACTATTTTTGGTGAAACTTATAATGGACTTCCGAAGCTAAGTATCGACTTTCGAAGGAAATGGAGTTCTTCTGAAGACAAAGTACAAGATCATCTTCCGAAGAAAAAACTCCAAGTTCGAAGACAAAGTCTTCTCTTACGAAGTCCAAGACTTAGAAGAATTCAATGACAAATGACTTCTGAAGTAGAAGTCCCCAAGCCATGGAAGAAGCAACCTCTTTCGAAGTATAAAAGGCTTTGGAAGAACTTGTTCTTCCGAAGCCAATTATCCTTCGAAAGATGCTTCTATGGACCATTAGACATAAGTAAGGTTCTCTAACACTCCGCTGCAGACCTCTAATACTGCATGGCGTTTTCCCAAAGGCCATGTAATTGACCATACTTTATTCTAGTGTTCACCTTTTTTTGATAGTACAGTTACTAACTTTAGTTGGTGGCAAAAGATAAGTCATGGATATGTCATGACTACCATATCTTAGATAAGACATTATCTAAGATACCTAAACTATAGCTTGTAGTATGTACTTTAGTTATGGGATTCCAGCTGGTATCAAAGTATAACCAGCTGGAAGTGATAGTATATATAGTTTCTCATTTGTAACTCATGTATTATGCTTGTAAGAGTCTTGTAAACTTTGAGTTGAGAAGTAATATATACAAGTACCTTAAAACTTATTTCTTTGTGTTCTTAAGTTACTTAGTATATTACAATCAACTTTTGAGAGATTCTGCTTCATGATAACCATGTGAGTATAAGTGAGTTTGAGAGAAAAACCAAGTGTTTAGTGACACATATCGATCCTGTAGAAAATTTCCTAGATTTGAAATCCCTTGCAGCCTAAGCTACCTACTCTCGCGAGAACTTACAGCTTTCCTTCCTAAACCCAATTTATCACGTCTAAAATTGTAATAACATGTTCACCTCCATAACAACAACATCACAAGCATAAACAAGCAATTTAGTATGCATAATAGCCATAAAATGTAAAAGCTTGCATAAAAAGGGGGCTAGGGACACACCTTTGATGATTCTAACACAAAACCAACTTTCCCGAGAGCTTTTCAAACGGAGACTACATATTCATGCATTATATTCATCAATAATCATTCCTTGATACATAGAAGAACTATTACACGAGTTACATACCTTGAACACCTCAAATATTTGTTTTCTCTCTCTACTTCGCATCTCTCTCTCTCTAATAGCAGCAGCTCTTGTGTAAGAATAGGGTCAACAGTTGCTCTCATCTACTTATCAGATCACCATAAACTATGCCTGGTTCTCGCGCGAGAACTATTTTTCCACGTGAGAACCACTTTTTCACGTGAGAATTTTCATATTCACTAATTCCTTTGAAATTTCAGAGTGTTACATGTTTACACCTACAACTAACAGGTCATCGCTTGTATTATTGCTTGAAATTGTATTTTAAACTAGAAAGTGGTACATTTCTTTACTTGAACTATGGTTGCAAAAGTCGTTAGGCGTTGCCAAGTCGGTCAACTAGAGAGTTGCGTGTACTCGACCTAGGCGGGAGTACTTAGGGAGTACTCGGACATGGTAAATTATAAAGAAATTAATTTTCTGTAAGGCCCCGTTCCCGGGATGCCTATAGCTGGTAATTCACTACACATAAAACATATACTTTGCATTTAATCATCAAAACATTACAGCGGAAACATGAAACAAATGGCATTTCATTTCATCATAAAAACTTTTGCAAAATAATGCATCGTTTGTCGGTTACAAAATTACATTGCTTACATCACAAAAGCTTTAAATAAATGGATGCCATCCAAAAGAGCTGAGTAGCCGCCTCGTGCCATCCTCAGCAACGTTTACATGCCAACTAAAAATGTATAAAAGTCAGCGTTGCTGAGTGAGTTCTAGTTTTATAATAAAACATACATAAAATTGTTATTTATTTCCTTTCAGAGCCATGCTATACGTTTCATTCGTTCGTGATCATACATCATACGTACATACATATAATATCATTATTATCTTCCATTACGTTCGTTAACCACCGTTCATTCATTACATCTCGTGACATCTACATTACCCTGAACATTATGCACGAAGCTGGTAACTGGGCCTGAGGTCTTTCATAGACCTCGAACATTGTGCACGAAGCTGACTCCAGTACCTAGGGCAAGTACATTCACCATTTATCTTTTCTCTTTCATTTCGGATCAACGCCATCTGCTATACCCCGGATATTGTGCACGAAGCTGGTTACTGGGCCTGAGGTCTTTCATAGACTTCGAACATTATGCACGAGGCTGACTCCAGTACCAAGGGCAAGCAGCAAGAATCCCATACATATGCTCAATCACAAGGATTGGACCCCAGTATGCATCCTTCTAGGATAGCTAACCGGCACACAGTTGAGCTAACACCCTTCATTGGGTCTGGACCTCCATACATTTGCTTGCAAGACTTTTTACGTTCATTCATTCGTTAATACATGCAGTCATTCATCGTGTTCCTCTTTCATTATCTTTCACTTTACGTTACATAATACTTTCGGTTTATTCATTAACATAACACGTAAGCCATGGAAAGACAAAGATTTATCATCATAGGAACATAACATAACATATCATTCATACATCATCATACAGGGCATCATACATACATAACATACATCATGCATAACCATGCAACATCATCATCATACATAAGCATCAATCACAATGCATATCATGCTCCTCATACCATCTATGACCCCAAAAGTCAACTTATATAGTCCCCTAGGAATCTCCCAAGTCAAAGCCTACTTTACACATTTTCACCAAAAATCAGAAAAATATTCTAAGTCCTTAGGCGCATGGGCACTATGCAGGCGCATGGACACTATGCAGGTGCATGGGGAACACTTAGGCGCATGGGCAACTTCCAGGCGTATGGGCACTACGCAGGCGCATGAGCCACTTGGACGCATGAGCACTATTGGGGGGCATGGCCCTACACTTAGTCATTTGACTACATTTCTAGGCGCATGGACCACTGTTCAGGCACATCGGCTATACTTAACTTTTCTAAGGCAAATTTTGGGCGCATGAGCTACTGTTTAGGCGCATGGATTACACTTAATTCTTTCTAAGGCAATTTCAGCGTATGAGCCTCACCCAGACTCATGAGCATTCTCTAAAACATAATTCTAGGATGTTTTCAACCCCAATCCTCAAACTCATCTGTTCTAAGCATAATGTGGCTATTCTAAACATGAGTAGCCTACAAACATTCAAGAACCAACATCCAACATACACAATACATATGGGTATTTGCACTTAAACTTTGTAAAATCATTTTAATACGTTTTCAGCCCCAAAGATAGTTTAAAACATGTAAAAACTAGGGTCTAGAACTCACCTGGTGCAACTTGGGTGTCCTTCCTTTTAACCCGCTTGCAAGAGTTCAAACACCTAAAAACAACACCAAAAACACACACACCTGAGCACAAACACAACCCATAAGCACATAAACACTTAACCGGGATAAAACCCGTCATAAAAACATAAAAATCTTGAATTCTTTCCTTGAATTCACCTCTCTTCTTCCTCTTCTTCTTCAACCGATAGCTTTCTCTGCTTTCTCTCTCTAAAATCAAGAAAATATGGTGGAGTGTGGTGAGGGTGGGTGGCCATGCCCACCTTTACACCGACTTTTGAAAGTTTTGCCCTTTTTGGAAACTTTTAGTCCCTCCACTTGGACTTTATTGCCTTTCTTGCTTTGATTCTTTATACCTTGTCTTTTAAAAATAACCGGGTGTTACAAGTCCACCCCCCTTATATAGGTTTCGCTCCAGAAATCTGTTATTCCTCGAACAGATGAGGATAATGCTGCCTCATCTCCTCCTCAGCCTCCTATGTAGACTCGGATCCCTTCCTGTGCATCCACTGTACACGTATAAGAGGAAGCACTTTATTCCTCAGCCTTTGTCTTTACGATCGATGATTGCCACTCGTTGCTCCACATAATTGAGCTGTTCGTCTACTTCGATATCCTCCAGTGGGACAATCAGGTCTTCATTAGCTAAGCACTTTCTCAAATGAGATACATGGAATGTCAGGTGAATTCCACTTAAATCATCTGGTAAATCCAATCTATAGGCCACCTCTCCTACTTGAGCAATAATTCGGAAAGGTCCTCTGTACCTCGGGCTTAGCTTAACTCGTTTCCTGAATCGGATAATTCCCTTCCAAGGTGAGACCTTCAACATAACCAGGTCACCCACCTGGAACTCGATCGGTCTGCATCGTTTATCAGCATACGACTTCTGTCTATCATTGGCTGCCTTCATGAAGGTTTTAATCTTCTCAAGCTTCTTAGTCATAGCCTCGATTACCTCGACGCTCCCCAATTCCTTTTGACCAATATCACCCCAGCAAACGGGTGTTCTGAATCTCCTACCGTATAGCATCTCATATGGTGGCATGCCAATGCTGGCATGATAGCTATTGTTGTACGAGAATTCGGCTAACGTTAGGTGGTCATCCCAACTTCCCCCAAAATCAATCACACATGCCTGAAGCATGTCTTCTAGTGTCTTAATGGTCCTTTCTGACTGACCATCAGTTTGGGGATGATAAGCCGTGCTAATATGTAACCTCGTCCCCATAGCATCATGGAATTTCTTCCAGAATTTAGATGTAAACCGGTGTCCACGATCAACACAATGGACACCGGCACACCATGACGAGTTACAATCTCCTGATGAACAGGTCAGCCACCTCTCGGATGAATATGTCTCGCGGATCGGTAGGAAGTTAGCACTCTTCGTCAAGCGGTCAACAATCACCCATATGGCATCGTATCCTTTCGGAGTACGTGGCAGTTTCGTAATGAAATCCATGGTGATGTGCTCCCACTTCATTCCAGTATATCCAAAGGTTGGATCTTCCCATTCTCATGTTCCATCTTTCTTCATGTCTTAGTACATCTTGGTGGCACCAGGATGAATGGAGTATCGAGTCTTATGAGCTTCGTCCAAAATCCTCACACGTAGATCCCCGAAACGAGGAATCTACACCCATCCAAATCGAGTTTTAACACCAAGCGTGTTCTCACCCAATTCTCCAACCAGACCTCTCATTCCTTTAAAGTTTAGATGATCTTCTTTCAATGCTTCATCTTGAAACTCCTTGACTTGCTTCATTACATCAGAGGTCATGATCAGTTGGTATGCTTTCACCCGAATCGGCTCGGGCCTCTCCTTCCGGCTAAGAGCATCATCCACCACGTTAGCTTTGCCCAGATGGTAATGGATCTCACAATCATAATCCTTTATGTGCTCCAACCATCGTCTCTACCTCATATTCAGGTCCTTCTGCTCAAAGAAGTACTTTAAGCTCTTGTGGCCGGTGAAGATGATGCACTTCGTTCCATACAGATAGTGCCTCCAAATCTTAATGCAAAGACCACAACTGCTAGCTCCAAGTCATGACTGGGATAATGACCTCATGAACCTTTTGTTGTCGGGATGCGTAGGCTATAACTTTTCCTCTTTGCATTAACACACACCCCAACCCTGAGTGAGAAGCATATGAATACACCACCAAATCTTCGCTTCCATCGGGTGATGACAAGACAGGAGCTTGAGTCAACCTCACGTTTAACTCCTCGAATGCCTGTTCTTGAGCTTGACCCCACGTAAACTTTACATCATTTTGGGTCAACTTGGTCAGTGGAGAAGCGATCTTGGAAAAGTCTTGGATGAATCTTCTGTAGCCCGCCAAACCCAAGAAACTATGAATCTCAGATGGCCTCTTTGGAGAGTTCCATTGCATCACTGCCTCTACCTTAGCCGGGTCCACCATAATCCCGTCGGGATTCACCACATGACCCAAGAACTGAACTTCACGCAACCAAAATGCGCACTTGGAGAATTTTGCATACAACTTCTCCGTTCTTAACGTCTCTAGAACCTCCCGAATATGGCCGACATGCTCAATCTCACTCTTCGAATAAATCAGGATATCATCAATGAACACAATCACTGATTTATCTAACATAGGCCGACAAACACGGTTCATCAGATCCATAAAAGTAGTTGGCACTTAGTCAAACCAAAGGACATGGCAAGAAACTCGTAGTGACCGTAGCGCGTACGAAAAGCTGTTTTAGGGATATCCTGCTCCTTCACTTTCAGTTGATGGTAACCAGATCGAAGATCTATCCTCGAAAACCAACTGGCGCCTTGGAGCTGATCAAAAAAATCGTCTATTCTTGGTAGGGGGTATCGGTTCTTCACCGTCAACTTGTTCAACTGTTGGTAGTCAACACACATCCTCATACTATCGTCTTTCTTCTTCACAAACAGGACCGGAGCACCCCAGGGAGAGATACTCGGTCTAATGAACCCCTTATCGAGCAGCTCTTGCAACTGCTCCATTAGTTCTTTCATTTCCGTGGGAGCTAACCAATACGGTGCTTTGGCAACGGGTTGAGCACCAGTATCAAATCAATTTTGAACCAAACCTCGTGATCTAGTGGCACCCTGGGTAAGTCTTCTGGGAATACGTCCGGAAAGTCGCACACCACTGGTACTTCGGATAATTGCGGTACCGACGCATCCACATATTTTATGTATGCCAAGTAGGCAATACATCCACGTCTTATGCACTTTCCCGCCACCGCCATCAAAATCACCTTCGGGAGCGTCGTGACGCGATTACCATAAACTGTCACCTCATTCCCGTCAGACGTTGTCAATCGGATCATCTCTTGCAACACACGATGTTTGCTTCATAGGTTGCTAACCAGTCCATCCCTAGTACTACATCAAATCCACCTAGGGGTATCACGTGTAACCTAGCAGTAAACCTATGGCCTTCTAGTTCTATGGCACAGTCCTCTATCACATCAGTAATTCTAGTGGACTTACCAATAGTAGTTTCTACATCGAATGGCTCCCCAATACATCTACTCTTATTGGGAAACTTAGCCCAAAAGGCAGCAGAATGAAACTCCTACTAGCACCAGAATCAAACAACACAGATGCAAGAGTTTGGTTTACTAGAAACATACCTGACACCACGTCGGGGTCTGTCCTAGTCTCCTCCCGAGTGATCGTGAAAGCTCGGGCGCTTGCCTTCTGTCCTTCTCCTCCCGCCTTCTTCACCCCGGAACCCTCGGCCCTTGGCTTCTTACACTCCCGCACTTGAAACAAATATTTGACCCCCATCTACAATCTCTAGCCAATCTCTAGCCATATGGCCAGGCTTCCCACACTTGAAACAAATATTTGACCCCCATCTACATTCGCCACCGTGCTCCTTCCCGCACTTGCCGCACTTCTTCAACTTAGCACCAGCGTGACCACACGTCGGTCACCTACCCTCGCCACCTTATTGTTTGGAGCGGCTCTACCACGTCCAAACTGTTTCCCATTCCAGTTCCTCCCATCCCTACTCGTCTTCTTCTCTTCAGCCACCACCACCCTACGCTCATCATATAATCTAACAGCCAAATCAACCGCCGACCTAAAAGTGCTCGGCCGGGCAGCGATCATACGCCTACGGATGTCCGCCGGAAGCCCCTGGATGTATCTCTTAATCTTTCGTGACAGTGGTGTCACCTGATCGGGCACCAACCGTGCCATTTTATTGAACTTTGTGGTGTACTCTTGGTGTGTCATAGTTCCCGCCTCCAGTTGCAGAAACTCTCTCTCAACCTTGTCCGTTTCTCGGTGAGGACATAACTCCTCGATCACTAACTTCTTCAACTCCGACCATCTCATTCTCCCGATCGCCTGACTACCCTCGGCTTGGACTATATTGTCCCACCAGCACAGAGCCGAGTCTACAAATGAATGGATAGCGAACTTAATCTTCTGGTCTTCTCAGCACTCATTGATAGCAAGTACCGCCTCCATTTCCCTCACCCACCGGTGAGCAGCAGCAATGGCAGTGCTGTTTCCATCGAAAGTAGGGGGTTTGCATCTCTTAAACACCCTGTAGTTGCAGCCTCAGGTCACCTCCGGTGCACGCTCTTTTTCTTCTTCGTCCTCATCATCAGAGAGAACCGTTTCCGGCTCTGGTTGTTCCCGTCCTCCCGAGGACCTGTTCCTTTCCTTTCTTTCCCGTCTCTAACCGCCTTGATAACTCGGTCACCACAGACGGTAAAATCATCTACATGACTTGATGAACTTCCTCCACCACCGCCTCCTTTACTAAGGCTCTTAGATTGGCGCTCTCGTCGCCACCCTCCGGATGAGGAGCCTCTGGTTCTACATGAACCACTTTCTCGACTCTGGGTCTCCCTCTCTTGGGTCGCGTTCAGCACCGTGACCTCCACCACGAGAGGCCTGCGAAGATCTAGCACCAACCATCTACTAACACACTGAAAGATTCAAACACCAACACGGTCATTCAAGGGAACAGCTCAGTTTATGTCAAGTATAGTAAGTCCCTAATTATAGTGGCCAGTTGTGATAAGCTACTTACTTTACTCTTCATACCCCGAGCATTACCTGTCCTAACTACACCAGTATTTAAATCTACATACAACACATAACCACATACCATGCGCACATAAACCGGTTAACATTACGAAAATACCTGATGGCACGCAACTACCTAGATTGGCATCCCATTCCCATTCCGTCCCATTCTCAGTTTAAGTTAAGGTTTATTTTGAAAATTTACCCATTTCACTTAAACTTTGGCTCTAATACCAACTTGTAAGGCCCCGTTCCTGGGATGCCTACAGGTGGTAATTCATTGCAGATAAAACATATACTTTGCATTTAATCATCAAAACATTGCAGCGGAAACATAAAACAAATGGCATTTCATTTCATCATAAAAACTTTTGGAAAATAATGCATCGTTTGTCGGTTACAAAATTACATTGCTGTATTACATCACAAAAGCTTTAAATAAATGGATGCCATCCAAAAGAGCTGAGTAGCCGCCTCGTGCCATACTCAGCAACGTTTATCTGCCAACTGAAAACGTATAAAAGTCAGTGTTGCTGAGTGAGTTCTAGTTTTATAATAAAACATACATAAATTTGTTATTTATTTCCTTTCAGAGCAATACTATACGTTTCATTCGTTCGTGATCATACATCATACGTACATACAGATAATATCATTATTATCTTCCATTACGTTCGTTAACCTTCGTTCATTCATTTCATCTAGTGACATGTACATTACCCCGAACATTTTGCACGAAGCTGGTAACGGGCCTGAGGTCTTTCATAGACCTCGAACATTATGCACGAAGCTGACTCTAGTACCTAGGGCAAGTACATTCACCATTTATCTTTTCTCTTTCATTTCGGATCAATGCCATGTGCTATACCCTGAACATCGTGCACGAAGCTAGTTATTGGGCCTGAGGTCTTTCATAGACCTCGAACATTATGCACGAAGCTGACTCCAGTACCTAGGGCAAGCAACAAGAATCCCATACATGTGGTCAATCATAAGGATTGGACCCCAGTGTGCATCCTTCTAGGGTAGCTAACCTGCACAGAGTTGAGCTAACACCCTTCATTGGGAGTGGACCTCCATACATTTGCTTGCAAGACTTTTTACGTTCATTCACTCGTTAATGCATGCATTCATTCATCGTGTTCCTCTTTCATTATCTTTCACTTTATGTTACATAATACTTTTGGTTCATTCATTAACATAACACGTAAATCCATAGAAAGATAAACATTCATCATCATAGGAACATAACATAACATATCATTCATACATCATCATACATTGTATCATACAACATAACATACATCATGCATAACCATGCAACATCATCATCATACATAAGCATCAATCACAATACATAACATGCCCCTCACACCATCTATGACCCCAAAGTCAACTTATATAGTCCCCCGGGAATCTCCCAAGTCAAAGCCTACTTTACACATTTTCCCCAAAAATCAAAAAATATTCTAAGTCTTTAGGCGCATGGGCACTATGCAAGCACATGGACACTATGCAGGCGCATGGGGAACACTTAGGTGCATGGGCAACTTTCAGGCGTACGGGCACTATGCAGGCGCATGAGCCACTTGGGCGCATGGGCCACTTGGGCACATGAGCACTGTTGGGGCGCATGGCCATACACTTAGTCATCCGTCTAACATTTCTAGGCACATGGACCACTATTCAGGCGCATGGGCTATACTTAGACTTTTCTAAGGCAAATTTTGGGCTCATGAGCTACTATTTAGGCGCATGGCTTACACTTAATTCTTTCTAAGGTAATTTCAAGCGTATGAGCCTCACCTAGACTCATGAGCGTTCTGTAAAACATGATTCTTGGATGTTTTCAACCCCAATCCTCAAACTCATTTGTTCTAAGCATAATGTGGCTATTCTAAACATGAGTAGCCTAGAAACATTCAAGAACCAACATCCAACATACACCATACATACGGGTATTTGCACTTAAACTTTGTAAAATCATTTTAATACGTTTTCAGCCCCAAAGATAGTTTATAACATGTAAAAACTGGGATCTAGAACTCACCTAGTGCAACTTCGGTGTTCTTCCTTTTAACCCGCTTGCAAAGAGTTCAAACACCTAAAAACAACACCAAAAACACACACACCCGAGCACAAACACAACCCATAAGCACATAAACACTTAACCGGGATAAAACCCGTCTTAAAACATAAAACCTTGAATTCTTACCTTGAATTCACCTCTCTTCTTCCTCTTCTTCTTCAACCGAGAGCTTTCTCTGCTTTCTCTCTCTAAAACCGTGAAAATATGGTGGAGTGAGGTGAGGGTGGGCGGCCATGCCCACCACCAACTTTTGAAAGTTTTGCCTCTTTTTGGAAACTTTTAGTCCCTCCACTTGGACTTTATTGTCTTTCTTGCTTTTATTCTTTATACCCTGTCTTTAAAAATAACCGGGTGTTACAATTTAGAAATTATATATATGTAACATAAATTAAGTTTACAAATATTTATTACATATTACGTGAAAATCATATATCAAAAAAATACATTCACACACTATAATATTTTAAAATATTGTTGATACATGTATGTGCCTAGATCATGATATGAAATGTAATAGATCTTGTTTATCTGATTTGGATGTAATTTGATATGATTAATGAAATGATATTGATTGTTTTGATTTGTAATGTCTAATATTTCATTAATGAGTCGATACTGAATTGGTTAATTAGGTTAGTGATTGTTTGAATGGTTACACATAATGTTTATTAATTAATACATTCAAACTTAACATAATGAAGTTCTCATGCGAATGGCCCATGCGAATGAACCACACACATGAATAACTTCATACGATTGACTCAGTCGCACGACTGAACCAGGAGACTGGATCAGTCGTATGATTGATACATAATATTGGCTCAGTCGCACGACTGAACACTCAGTCGTGCGGATGGATCAACCGTATGGTTCAATCACACGACTGAATCATACTAATGGTTCAGTCGCACGAATGAACAATACTAACCTATATATACAACCCAATTCGTGGAAAAACAAGGGAATTTAATTCTATTACGACTCCAGACTTACCCTAGCGGTCCAGAAGCCTCCCAATTCGTTCTCCAAGTTCATAGAACACATTAGATGGATTCCCAATCGATTTCTAATGTTAGTTTCAATTCTTTATTAATTCTTCGTGTGTTCTCACTGATTGGATCGCCAATCAAATAGGATTCCGCACTATTTGATCTGGTTTACACGCTAATCACTAGGTATTTCGTTTGAATACCAGGTCCTAACAATTGGTATCAGAGCCTTGGCTCTTGATTACGTGTGATTCAATCATGATTGATAAAAAGTTTGTGTTTTTGCACCAAAAACGCAATCTTTTGTGTCAAAAGTGATCTTGGACGTTCCCTGCTCATCAAAGTTTGGTTTCTACGGACTTAGGCGATTAGACCTTGCGAAATTTCGAATTTTTACGGCTAAAACACGTTTAACCTAGAAATTTTCGCAAAACAGCAGCTTGAGTCGTACGAGTGAGCCATTCGCACGACTGGACCTAATTCGCATTACTCAGACGCACGATTGGACCTAGTCGCATCTCCATTCGTACGATTGAACCATTCGTTCGCAGTGTTCATACGCATCAGCTTCATTCGTATGACTGAACCAATCGCTTAGTTCAGCCGAATGATTGAACCATTCGCATAGTTCATTCGCACGGATAGCCCAATCGCATCCTTCAGTCACACCAGTTGATAGTTTGTTTTAGTAGACTTAAAGTTATTCGCCATGGAAGATCAACTGTCAGCATTTACTGCTGGGAAGGATTCGAGGATCCAGAATCTGCTGTTACTTGAGAGTGAGGTGGGTAATCATAATAAACCACCAAAGCTCTTAACGTTGGATGAGTTTCCCCACTGAACGTTTTGAGATCTACCTCAATGGAGTGGACCCGAATCTGTGGGAAGCTATCGAGATTGGGTATAGTACGCCGGTGGGAGTCGATGGAGTAAAGCTAACCTTAGGAGGGATGACAGATGCGCAGAAAGTTAAATATAATGCAGAGAAGAGGGTTTATGCATTGATTACACAGTCTATCCCTAAAGACATTTTCCACTAGTACTCAGAGAATAAGCAGTCTAAGAAACTATGGGATGAGCTGGAAAAGAGGTACGACGGGAATGCTTCGTTGAAGGCAATCAAGGTTAAGGAGTGAAAGAAGGAATTCGATAACTTCTCATCGATGGGAAACGAGAGTTTGGACGATGTTATATATAGATTCTACCATCTGATGAGTGAACTGCATACACATGGGGTGGCTACTACTATGGAAGAGAAAGTTACTAACTTTGCAGACGGATTGCCGGAAAAGTGGGCTTCATTCGTGTCCAACCTGAGACATAATGAAATGCTGGCAAAGCTGGATATAATGACTTCATTCTAAAGTTGCGTGAAGAAGCTCTTAAGATGAAGTACAGATCTCAGAAGTCTTCGTATACTCAGAATCCAACTTTGTACAATGCCACGCCTCAAGCTAAGACATCTGGAGCACCTCTCCAGACTGCATTTGTGTCTAGCTCATCAGGTCCTTCACCTGCTTCTCCTTCAGGATCAGACACGTTGGGGTCTTCTTGTATCCATCATATTGGATCTGAAACAAATGCTACTAGACTGAAGACCGAGAATCTCGGTAATGTGACAGTAGAAGTAGCTCGAGAACACATGGATCTTTTAGCTGCAGTGGTTCATTCTTATGATGGACTAGTTTCTGGGAAGATTGGAAACTGCCATCTGGCAGACGAGGACTATGAGTAGGTGGACGAAATGGAGCTTGAGAGAATGGACATAATGTGTGCCTTAGCTAGTGCTGTCCGAAGGGCGAAGAAGTTTGTGAAAAAGACCGGACAGAACTTGGTAGCTACTAAGGATACCACATTTGGCTTTGACAAGAGCAAAGTGACCTGCTTTAACTGTGGAGAGAAGGGGCACTTCAAGAGAGAATGTTTTAAGCCAAAGAAGACGGGTAACGGGAACGGACTGGAGCTTTAAGTTTGTCTCTGCAGGGGAATCAAACATTGCAAGTGTAGAAGATCTAGCAGTTGAGATAGCGATGTCAAATATTGAAGAGACAACTACAACTGAGGTCAGCTACAAGCCTAAAGAGGAGACTACCACAACAAAGACAGAAAAGACAGAATTAACAGAACCAGAGACATCTGATGCTGCGTTGATGGCTAACTCTTCTGAACCAACTCAGGTAAGTACCACTGACCAAATGTTTGATAATCATGCTTGTTCTGATTGTAATACGTTTAGAAATAGCATAGATGAGAAATTTACTAGGTTATTAGATCATAATGATAACTTGGTAAAAGATTTGCAACTGTGCACTGAGGCTAATAGAGTATTAAAACAAAATGAGCATAGTTACAAGAAAAGATAGACCTTTTGACTAAACAGCTTAGGGAAACCGAAGTAGTTGCAGTTAACCAAGCTAATGACATTAGGTACTATCTAAACTCCCTAGAATACACTAAGAAGCAAAAGGCTTCTAGAAGTAGAAGTAAACTCATTAAAACAGAATCTGCACAGTTGGATAAGTTCATCACACATAGCCAACACTTAGTGAGAGAAAGAAACAACGGGGAGGGTTTGGGTTACAAAGTGGTTCCACCACCACCTGAGACCTTGATGAACAGTAAGAGTAGACCAGTAAATAATAACCCCATCAAGGATCATGTTAGTGATCCAGATTCCTCATGTTCATCTATTGAATCTGGAAACAAACAAAAGGAGGCCACTTCAAAGGCAAAGTATAAATTGCCTAGCTTTAATCTGGAAAAGAATTTGAAAAGGTTAACTTAAAGTCTGGGTCAAACAGAGTCAAATCAGAACCTAAAAAGACTTCTAATGTTAATCTTTCACATGTTTTAAGTCAAAACCAGTTAACCAAAGGAAAAAGATGTTAAACATGTTAAAACAGTTAACTATGTTAAACAAGAGAAAACATCAAAAGAACCAGAGTCAAAACCTAAAGTGAGTGATGTTACTAGAGTGTCACACACGTCTCCACAAAGAAAGTTTAATCATAAAGTTGATAGCAGGTCGTGCTACAACTGTGGAGAATATGGACACATTGCTTCCTATTGTCCTTATTATCAGACACCTAGGAAAAAGATTGAACTTCAGGACTCAAAACCTAGGTCTTCTAAGAGGAGTTCTTTAACTCCACCTAGAAGAACTAGGGGACATAAAGTTCAATCCTTCAGCCAGTCAAATGTTTATCACAAACAAGCATTGCACAAATCTGTATTGGAAAGAAAAGTCATCCTCTGTGTCGGTAATGATGACAAGAAGGAACCTGAGCTACCCTCACTCTCTAAGGGTCAATGGGTGGAATTCATGATGTGTGATGCCTCTGGGAAACCCAAGCCAGTAAAGGCTTGGGTTCCTAACCTAAACTAACGGTTTTACTTGGTATGTGCAGGGTGTTCACTACAGTGCTGAAACCAACACGTGGATTGTAGACAGCGGAGCATCCAGGCACATGACAGGAAACAGGGCTCTTTTATCAAACGTAAGGAAAATAAAAGGAGGGCATGTTTCGTTTGCAGGAAACAAGGGAGGCTATATCACAGCTCAGGGACAAGTTGGAAATCAAAAGTTAAGTTTGATAGGGTGACTACATCAGCAACTTCAAAACAACTTACTTTCTGTTTCCCAAATCTGTGATAAGGGATTTAAAGTCATCTTCGACAACAAGAAGTGTTACGTGCTCAAGAATATTACGTGATCCCAGAAGACAAGTTTTGATGACTGCTTCAAGATATAAAGACCTTTATGTTTTGGATCTGTCAACAACTGCTACAACGGATCATGAGGTTTAGTGTTTTCTATCTAAAGCTACTGAGAAGGACTCCATCTCCTGGCATAGAGAATGGGTCACATCAATCAACGGAAGATGAATCACTTGATCCAGAAGGATCTTGTGAGAGGAGTTAACATCAAGAATTTCAACTTCCTGATTTTTGCGTAGCTTGTAAGAAAGGCAAACAGACGAAGAAGTCTCATAAGGAAAAGAAAGTTCATCCAATAGAACTTCCTCTTGACCATCTTCACATGGATCTGTTTGGCCACTCAGTACAAAGAGCATTGCAGGCGACTTGTACTGTTTGTGGTTACTGATGACTACTCAAGATTCTATTGGGTAATGTTTCTAAAGTCCAAATCAAAAACATTGAGTCATTCAGGAGTTAGTGACCACACTGGAATCTCTCTACAAGCTAAAGGTAAGACAAGTTCACTCAGACAATGGAACTGAATTCAAGAATCAGTGGATGGCGGATTACTACAAGGAAAAGGAATTGTGCATCAATTCACTTCTGCATACACGCCTCAGATGAATGGTGTTGCTGAGAGAAAGAACAGAAGCTTGATAGAAACAGCATGGACAATGCTGGCATACTCAAAACTACCTATCCAATTCTGGAATGTGGCAGTCGCTAATGCGTGTTATACACTAAATCGAGTTCTGATAGTCAAGCGCCATGGAAAGACATGTTATGAGATACTACAACGACGTAAACCGAATCTAGAGTATCTCGAACCATTTGGCGCGCCGTGTACACTCCTGAAGAAAACACTAGAAGGTAAATTCAGCGAGAAGGCGGATGAAGGAATCTTTCTAGGATACAACATACCGAACAAGAGGGTTTATAACAACTCAACGGGTCTAGTAGAAGTGTGGTGTAATGTTAACGTTCAGAGATATACCACACCACCTACTGGCAAAGGACCCGCCTACTTTTTCGACTATGATGGATTCTTCAAGTCCTTCAACATCCCTCTCTCTCCCTCGATGACGAGTTAGCTACACGGATGATGGATGATAATTGAATACCACATCTAGCTCACAGGGAGAATCATCTACTCACTCAGTCAGGGGGAGTAGTCGACGACAGTGACTCTTCCTCTGAAGATGAAGCTGAAGAAGATGACCAGAACAGTCAGGAGGAACAGGCTCCAGTTCCTGAAAATCCACAAGCATCTACCAGTGATGCACCTTCGACTTCAGAGCCTCAAACTCCAACTACCTCAGATGCAGAACCAAATGTTCATAATCTTGGCTCTGAGGTAGCTGTTCCTACTACTCCAGGATCACGTCTAAACGTCTATCATCCCTTGGACAATGTCATTGGGGATGTCAGATCAGGAGTACAAACCCAAATCAGCTGTACTCAGCTGATTATGCCTCTGTTATGGAAAAGGGTTACATTCATGATGGTGCTTATCGGTGTTTTGTCTCGCAGTTTGAGCCAAAATACGTAAGTGATGCATAAACGATGAGGCATGGGTGATGCCATGCAAGAAGAACTTCTTCATTCAAGAAGTTAGGAGTATGGACTCTGGTTGATAGACCTAAAGGTGCTAAGGTCATTGGCACCAATGGGTCTTGAAATGCAAGAAGGATGACCAAGGGGTCATTATCAGGAACAAGGCTGATTGGTGGTTCAAGGATTTGCCAAGTCGAGGGAATTGACTACAATGAAGTGTTTGCACCTGTGGCAAGGATGGAAGCCATTCGCATCTTCCTTGCCTATGCATCGTACATGAAGATTAAAGTCTATCAATTAGATGTGAAGAGTGCATTCCTTCATGGGGAAATTCGAGAGATAGTGTATGTCAGTCAACCTGAGGGATTTGAAGATCCTTATCATCGGGACAAAGTTTACAAACTTGACAAGGCCTTATATGGGCTGCATCAAGCTCCTAGGGCCTGGTATGAGAAACTCTCAACTCATCTTGTGAAACGCGGATTTTGCAGGGGAGTTATTGACTGCACACTGTTCATCAAAGAAAAAGATGGAGACCTACTGCTAGTACAAATCTATGTCGATGACATACTCTTCGGTTCAAAGAACGAAGAATTATGCAAAGAGTGTGAAGCAGTTATGAAGAAAGAATTTGAGATGAGTGCTATAGGGGAGATGAAGTTCTTTCTCGGGTTACAGGTGGATCAGACTCCAATGGGATATTTCTACATCAGACCAAGTATGTAGGAGACATTCTCAGTCGTTTTGACATGGAGAATGCTTCTGCTGCTTGGACTCCACTTGCTATGAATCACGATATAGACCTGATGACAATGGAGATCTTGTAGATGCCACAATGTACCGAGGAATGATTGGATCCCTCATGTATCTCACTGCCTCAAGACCTGATATCATGTATGTACTGTTTATGTTCTAGATATCAGGCTAAGCCTAAGTCAACCATCTGATCGGGTTAAAAGGATATTTCATTATCTGAAGGTACACCCACACTTGGGTTGTGGTATCTCATTATGATGACTTTGAGCTCACGGCGTATAATGATTCGGATTACGGGGGCTGCAAAATGAATTACAAGTCTACATCAGCAGGGTGTCAATTTTTTGGGAGAAAATTAGTTACCTGGCAGTGTAAGAAGCAGACATCGGTTGCATTGTCAACCTGTGAAGCCGAATACGTTGCTTCTACAAGTTGCTGTTCACAAATCATCTGGATTCAACAGCAAATGCGGGATTACGGTTTAAAGTTTTCTTCTACTCCTATTTTGGTTGATAACTCTGCTGCAATTGCAGTAACTAAAAATCCGGTACAACATCCAAAAACCAAACACATCGGTATTAAATACCATTTCATAAGAGACTGTTTTGAAAAGAACTTAATAGATGTGGTAAAAATTAATACTGATTTTCAACACGCTGACCTCTATACTAAAGCCTTTGATAAACCACGTTTCCAATATTTGCCAGAGGTCAACGGCGTTAAAAAAAAGTGATGTTATTCCTGATGATGATCATGTGTAGTCCGATGTACTTTAGTTAATTTTATTTATTTATTTATTTGTTTATTTTAGTCTGTTTAAATTAAACTCATGTTATTTTGCTGTTTATTAAATCCTAAAATAATTAAACCAGTTTTGATTTTAGTATTTTAAGGGGAGAATAAGTCAGCAAGTAACATTAAAAAAAAGGAGGGAGAAGGAGTGGAAAGTTGATATAAGGTAGATCGTATCTGTGATACCGATTCAAACTCTTTGGAATATGATAGTACACAGGAACAAATCAAGAGGGACTTTAAAAAAAATTAATTTAGAAAAGATGCAAAAATTCAAAGTATAAGTCTGTGTAGTCTAAGCAATATAAAAGGAAGATGATAGAAAAACTGGTAACTCTTAAGGTAACACAACGAGAGTAGACCTAGAGGTTGCTAGACCATAATTGATATGTCGGTAGATTCAACACAATAGATGATTAGACCTGACTGGTGATCTCAAGATCAAACTAAGTTGTTCAACTAACTGTGGGCTTCCATCTTATCACTGGTTAACAGAATCAACAATATTCCAATAAGGGGTAATGAGTATGTAAACGCCACAAATATGGGCGGATGACCATAAATAAAGCAAAGCACGAAAAAAAATGAAAGAAAAATGCTATCAAGCTATGACTTATGTTGTTGGTGCATTTTGTGCAAAATAAAATTAAGCTGCTGTAACAAGGAGATAGGTTGTGCCTCTCTGCTGTGCGATGGCACTGACCTGAGGATAAGCATAACCTAGATATTCTAGAATTCATTGTTGTTTTCCACCTCTCTGCTGTGCGATGGCACTGACCTGAGGATTGGCTTCTCTTTGAAAGCTCTAAGAATAGTCTCCTCTTGTAAAAATACCCGTAGACCGCTCAAAAGCTCCTGAGGAATGTTGACTACCATAGAAGTGTGGGATCCACAAATGTTAGTTGAAATAATTAAACCTAAATCTATCACCAGTCTGTGTCAAAAGTCTGTGTATGGATTTAAAAGGACAACCATATTGACAATCATTGTGGCTGCAATTCTTGAAAGTTCAAATCAATGTGGAAAATAATAGTTCCAGTATGATTTCCTAAGAGTGCTAACGACTCTGGATGAACACCAAGAATTGAGCATCAAAGTTTTTGATAACAAGTCCCAGATGATTTGAACGTGCCTGTATGATTCCAAATTTGAATTGGTCCAGGTGTGGTCAAACTAAATTGAAGCTGCCTATTCCTGGAACCAAATCCAGTAGAAGTCTATCTTAGGATTTATCTCTCAAAAAGTCAAAAACAAGTTTTATTTTTGTATTTAGGTTAAATTTCTAGTTAGTTAGCCATTTAGTTTGTTTGATTGTCGGACTATATCATGAAAATCAGTAAGGGATCACACTCACTAACCAGGGTCATGTTTGAGATGACCCATGTGTTTTCAAAGTTAAAAGGGTCATGTTGAGGTGACTAAATGTGTAAAAGGATCACGTCTGAGGTGATCAAAAGTTTTTCAAGTTAAAATGATCATGTCTGAGATGATCAAATGCTCATAATGTGTTATTTCAATAGGTAAAAAGGGTTTAAGTGCTAAATGTTGATAAGTGTAACCCATTCGCACGACTGGATCATAAGTATGGACCAACCATGCAATGGATCCCATTCGCACGACTGGACATGAGATTGAGACATTCACCCGAATGGCTTATCAGAATGATCCATTCGACCGAACGAATGAAAGGGTGCGAATGATTCAGTCGACCGACTGAACTGAGGGTGCAAATGAAGGGCACAAATGAGTCAGTCGACCGACTGAGACAGTCGGTCAACTGAATGCGACTGACGGGGACAATCGGCGACGAGCCTTAGTCCGCCGAATGAACTGAGCGAATGAGGCCAGTCGGCCGATTGAACTCAGCTTCAGTATTTAAACGGCCATAGTCGATCGCATTCCACTCATCACCCTCAATCGCTCCTAAATCGCACCAAGTACCGTTACTCGCCAAAATTTCTCTAGACCTTGTTTCACATTGCTGTTGATCTTCTGACGTCCGTTGACTTATATACAGGTAGATGGCATTGATATCGCACCGAAAACAGAAGGAATGGAACCCAATTTGATGATATTCGAATGAAAACAAGAATGGACTAGAAATGACCTAATGACAACCTAAACTATGCAAAATGTTAAAATTAAGTTTAATAGGTTATTAGTGTCTAATGGCGAGTCTATTGAACCGGTACACCCATGTTAATCACTTGTTTTGGTCAAGATTCGAACAGCAGCGCGCTGAACAGTGGGACAGGCGACTGGTCGTCCGGATGAACTCTAATCACACGCTTGAAACTTGCGATTGGATCAATCAGCCGAATGAACCATACGAATGAGCTCAGTCGGCCGACTGAACCAATCAAGACTCAGTCAGCAGATTGAACTCAGTCGCATGTCTCATTCACCCGAACGAGCTCAGTCGCATGAAAGAACAACCGACTGACTTCAGTCGCATGATTCATTCGCACGAATGAAACAGAATGAATTTAAACATTACACATTAGAACTGAATTTTGATGTATTATGTACTAATGGTTCTGTGTCTTGTGTTCAGGAAAATGGTGATAGATGGTCCATTAATCCAAAGCACAACATATGTGCTCACTTGGATCATACTACTCGGAACAGGGCCGAGTTCACAGAGATTATAGCTTTCCTTAGACGTTCCCGGATACATAAGGCTATATCTACACCTTGCACCCTACAGGTCATTACACCAGGCATTCTGGGAGAATGCCTCAGTTGATCGCTCTCGTGAGCCGTACAGTATACGGAGCTCATTCTGGGTCATGATATCGAGGTTACTGCTGCTGATATCCAGAGAGTTCTTGAGTTTGGGGACGATACGAATCACCCCACCAGATTACATCCACTGACTGTGAGAGGCTGCTTCCTCAGGATCAAGTACGCTGGGGACATAAACTCAGGTGTGCTCAACAAGAGCAACCTGTGCCCCCAGTACAAGTACTTGGCGCATGTGATCCTAAAGTGCATTGCTTCGAGGAGGGGTGGGTTCGATGATCTATCAGACCAGATTCAGAATGCCTACGTGGCATGGTGTTGAACCACCCTTTCAGCTTTTCGAGTATGATCTTCTCTATTTGGTGGAGAACCTGGAGGCAAAGGGGAAGGAAGGATTTTGTATGTACCCCAGGTTTCTACAGCTAATCTTCAACGAAAGCTGCCACTTCCCAAGGAGAGTCATGATGCAGTTGCTTTGGAGATTATGGATGACACAACCTTGGGTCGGATGAGGGTGTATAGGGGCAAGCAAGTGAAGCCCCAGGTGAAGAGTTGATTGGCCATTGGCCAACGAGAGATATGTGGCGCCGGGGGAGACGCAAATGGCGTCATGATGACAATGATTCTGATGACGAGAGGCTACTGCTCCCAGAGCATGACTCTGATGATGACGACAGTGGGGACGCTGGGGATGATATGCCTACTCCACCGAGAGGCTCGTTTCTGATGTTATACCTCCAGTGTCCACCTCAGCTAGAGACATAGCCGAGTCTGCTGGTTTCCATCAGGATTTGTTCCTGGTGAGGAGAAAGAGGAGTCGGAAGAGAGCCCTTGACCGTACTGTGGGAAGCAAGGTTGTTCCCACAGAACATGGGCTAAGGGTGGTTGGTGAACGCCCAAGAGACTCAGGAGAGACAGCCACTGATCTGAGTATGCACGGAGTCAGCTAGCAGGGTTGTAGGGGGAGCATCCACCTCAACGGGAAAGAGGAGGAAAAGGATGGCTCAGCACCATGGTCAGAAGAAGAAGAAAAGACGACTCACCTTCGTTACCACCACAGCCACCACATCTGCTACCACCACTACCACTTCCATAACCATACCATCCACACCACGGCCACCACAGCCACCACAGCCACCACAGTTACTACTACCACCACCACTCCCACCACTGTACAGATTCCATCTACCCCCATATCTTACTCCACATCACTCCACTCACGACCCTCTTCACTACCACCACCACCATACCATTCACAGACCACCATCCACACCACAGCACAGCACCACCACCACCACCACACTCCCACCACTATACACCATCTACCACCCATCTTCACTCCCCATCACTTCCATCTCAGATCATCTCACTACAGCCACCACCACCACCTACCCCCAAGTTGGATCTCAGCCATCCATATCATACTTATGGATCACCTCTACCCTAATTGGGGTAGAGGAACATCTGTCTGCGCTCAACAGGGGTGATGCGCCTATTAGATGCAGATGAGGAGAAGGCGGCTCAGATCCGCCAGCTTGCTGATCTTACTGTGCTCAGTCTCACCAGATAGAAGAGCAGGCTCGAGTGATAGAGGAGCAGGCCCAACAGATGGCTGCTCAGAGCCATGAGATAGCCCAACTCCAAGCACATAGTGTCACATCAAACAAGAGATAGAGGAGTTGGAGGAGGCGAAGAAGACGATCATGTTAAAGCTAAAGGGATCTAAGGAGGAGCCCTTGAAGATCAAAGAGGGAGACGGAGATGATGAGATGATGATGAGGATGAGACAGAGGAGGATGAGGGGGCAGAAGAAGAAAGGACAGAGGGAAGGATGATGATGATGATACAGCAGGAGGAGATGCAGCTGCATCGGCCTCTGCTTCAGGTCAAGAAAGGAGGTCTAAGAAGATCAAGACCAACCAGCTTCTTCCTTGCTCCACCAGTGACGAGACGATGATACAGGACAAAAGTAAAGATTAGATGTTTATGTATTTATTACTTTTGTATTTGAATCATGTATTGAAACCTATGTATTCAATGTTTAAATTAAGTTTAATGCATTTTTGTTTTATTAATTACTAATGGTTGATATGTTGAATGTGTAAATCAAACAGATCCAAATTACCAAGGGATGAGTTTGATGTTGCTCCCCTTCAGCAGGTCAAGACTCAGCTAACAATGATTCTTGATCTGCAAGGGATCGTAAGGAGTCGGTGAGTTATACCCCTGAGAAGGGGAAATAATTCACGACCTATCAAACGGCAACACGCAGAGATCTTCAAGCTCATCCAGATGAGATAGTGAAGGATGCTCCGACATGAACTCGACCAGTGACGAAGAGCTCAACGATGTTGATGAAATCGAGATTGAAGATGTCACTGCCGAGCACTACCCTCAGTACGCTGACAATGAGGGAAATGTGGTCCCCAATCTGGGTGAATCCCTCGTCAGCGATATTTTTGAGGTGTTAGACAAAATGGAGCAAGAGTCGGAGAAAGTAGAGGAAACGGCCAAAGCCTCACATGATGATGTCGATATCCGAAAGGCTGAGTGGGCTGCGTGTTTGAAGAAGTTAGAGCCCAACACGCTGCACTGAAACAGGATGTCTACACCAAACTCTACAGAGTCAAGAACATCATAAGGTGATGGCAGGATCATAGCATGGGCGTATTTTGAGGTTCTTAACGTATATGCAGTTAAGAGGGAAAAGGGCATAGAGTACTTCAGATTCCTACATGATCTGAAGACTCTACCAGGTTTTGAGCTCAACCAGCTGGCCAAACTGAAGCTTTTGTATGCTGACCCGAGGAAGATGTCAGGGTGGTTCGAGGCTGCCCTAAAGAAGGAGTACCACACCAGGTGGGTTAACTTCAGACCGTAACAGCCTACAAGGTATATCAGATGGTTTGAGGTTGATGCCATTACTGGAAAGTCGAAGATAGTGTTGAAGTGGAGTCTTCCATGCACAATGTCAAGAATCCCACTCAGGGAAATGCCACAAGACTTCACTCGACACTTTAAGTGGTGGTACTACGATTGGAGAACAGCCGAAGCGGTCATAGTCCTAAGCAAAAAGGGTCAAATGGATACGATCAGGGTATTCGACCCAATGTGGCTTACCAACTTGTCAGCAAATGATGTCTACACGCTATACAAGTGGCCACTATTCTATGATATGCAAGATATTGTACAAGCCCTCCAGTTCCAAAATGTCATAAGACTCTGCTTCACGTTTGAGATTCATGCGGGAGTCACAAAAGAGGACAAGTACAAGAATGTGAGGAGGTGATGCAGAACAAGACATTAGAGAGATCTAGGTCCAAGGGGGAGTTTGTGATACATGTATGTCCCTAGATCATGATATGAAATGTTATAGATCTTGTTTATCTAATTGGATGTAATTTGATATGATTAATGAAATGATATTGATTGTTTGTGATTTGTAATGTCTAATATTTCATTAATGAATCGATATTGAATGGTAATTAGGTAGTGATTGTTTGAATGGTTACACATAATGTTTATTAATACATTCAAACTTAACATAATGAAGTTCTCATGCGAATGGCCCATGCGAATGAACCACACGCATGAATAACTTCATACGATTGACTCAGTCGTACGGCTGAACCAGGAGACTGGATCAGTCGTATGTTGACACATAAGATTGGCTCAGTCGCACGACTGAACACTCAGTCATGCGGATGGATCAACCGTATGGTTCAATCGCACGACTGAATCATACTAATTGTTCAGTCGCTACGAAGAACAATACTAACCTATAATACAACCCAATTCATGGAAAAACGAGCGAATTTAATTCTATTACGACTCCAGACTTACCCTAGCCGTCCAGAAGCCTCCCAATTCGTTCTCCAAGTTCATAGAACACATTAGATCGTTCCCAATCGATTTCTAACGTTAGTTTCAATTCTTTATTGATTCTTCGTGTGTTCTCACTGATTGGATCGCCAATCAAATAGGATTTCTCACTATTTGATCTGGTTTACACGCTAATCACTAGGTATTTCGTTCGAATACCAGGTCCTAACAAATATAATAATCATTTTTTAATATATATACACCTAGTAATCATTTAATACATATTCCAAAGTAAATTATTGAAAAAACAACAAAAATACAACAACAATGGGTGAAAATAGCGAATTCAAACAACAAAAGTTCAGTTGGACTGAGTAGGATGAGTTGGGTCGAGATGTCCGAGTTGGACCAAGTTTGTGTTTTAGTTTTTTATTTTATGTTATTTTTTGATTTATAATTTTTTTTAATATTTTATGTTAATTACGTATTTACATTGAAAACTAGTGGTTGAGATTGATTCAAAAAGTTTTCACAAAAAAGTAAGTTCTCATTTGATCCATCCCCTATATATATATATATATATATATATATATTATATATAATATATATTATATAATATATATATAATATAGGAGGGTTCCATTAAAACCATATTATAAATGAAAACCATGAAAACAAAGGGTACGTATATGTAGGGTTATGTATATGTACGTACGTGTTAACCAGTGTACGACTAAAAGTTACGTACATATAACTCATACAAGTTACATATACGCAAGTCATTTCGTCATGATTGTCAATCCTTGGAGGTTAAACTATAATATATAATGAATTCAAAAATAAAGTTGAATTTACTTAAATATACTTTAAACAATAAAAATGTTGAATCGATTATAAATTATGTGACTGAGAAGTAGTGGTTTTCACGGCATTTATCTATAAACATGGTTTTCATTTGAACTCTCCCTATATATATATATATATATATATATATATAATATATATATATATATTATATATATATATATATATATATATATTGGGGAGGTGGCAAATGAGAACTAACTTTTATGAGAACTCTAAGAACCAATTTCAACCACGAGTTCTCAATTGCAAAATGTAATTAACAAAAATATATTTAAAAAAATATAAATCGAAAAATAACATAAAAAACATACAATGTTCCCCTACTTTCCCTCTTTCATAAAGAAAAATAAAAAAAATCTTGTTTTTTTAACGAAATTCGTTTTACAAATGTGTAAATCTAGTGTGTAAATCCAGTACAACACATGTGTATAACTAGATTTACACATATGTAAACAACGGATGTACAATTTTTTAGAAAATTATATTAATATGGTAGGCGTTTGAAAGATAACAAATTATATTATATTTTATGGTGTATTTTTTTTGAAAAAATGATGTCGTGAAAATGCAATTAAAATATGTGTATATATATATATCATAAATATTACTTTTACTTTAAATAGTTTATGTTAATTTTTTTATAAATGCTACTTGTATTTGGTTTATATATTTGTTATTGATTTTAAGATATTATGAGCTCAACGTATACATTTCTTCCAAAACTTAAAGACTACAAGTAAAATATATTTAACGAATTTGATATAATGTAACATCAAACCTATTTTTATAGATTATCTTTAGAGCCGACCAAATCTATTAGTTGTACAAATCGTTTATGAATCTAAATAAACAAATAAATATATTATACATCTAATGGTAATTAAATAGGTTGGAAATTGAGATGGTAGTAATTACGTTCAAATGTTGTAGGTGGATTTTATTTGTTGAATCATTTAATATTGATTAATTCATTTTATTTTAGTTCAGTTTATTTGAATCTATATTTAAAGCCACAGATAATAATTAAAATGTTGCAGAAACATGAGCTGAAGATTTAGGTAAGAGGATTTTACCCACTTGAATAAAAGCCTACTACAATACTTCTTGATTAAGTTGGATTTGATTAAAAGCCTACTAGATTTTAAGAGAGTATGTTTTGTATTTCTTTCATGGTGTTAGTGTTTTAAGGTTTTTAATTGGATTTGATTAAGTTGTCATTTGTCTTAGGGTTGAAGAATATAATCTTAAAAACATTGTAGTAGAAAACCTAGGATTTATCTTCCATTAGACATTTTAATAAACTTATCGTGTGCTACACACGTATCTTTAGTTTACTTAAAGAGTACCAACATAACTAGTTAAACCTAGATCAATATTTTAGAGATAGTTATATGATTCATCACCTTTATGTCATTATATATTTGTTGGATACCTACCCTGGTAGTTATTTTGCATATTTGATCGTATTCAAGTTTCCAAGTCTGAGCTCATATTTGTTAATCTCATTCGTCATATTTGATGATTTAAAAAAACGATCCGAGTTGAGGTTCTCGCCATTTGTGTTTGTTTTTCATTTTTGTCTTTGTATATTTTTCTAGATTTAGTTTTTTATTTAAGCTCTTTTTATTTATTTTATTTTTACACTTTATTTTATGTAGTATCTTTTTTTTATGTCATATATTACTTTTAGCAAAATGTAAAGACAAGAAATTAAGTGTTGGATGCTGTCAAGAGGAAGAGAGAAACAAAGGCAATGATTGCTCACATAGAATCTAACCACAATGTTTTAAAGTGGATGCTGTCAAGAGGAAGAGAGAAATGATTGCTCACATAGAATCTAACCATTAGAAAAACCAAGTTCGTAGGGTTTACAATTTAATGAGTAATTTTTTGGGTTATAATGATTCATTTGGAACTATGACAGAGCAAATCCCATAGTCGTTGACAATGATGGACGATGTACAACAGTCATTTGACCCTTACTTTATAATCAACTATCTAGCCTTATGTCAGTTCCATGTTGTATGTCACACTTGTTGTGTAATGATAACATGATACAAGATTAAAGGGTAGATAATACATACAAACATGATCTTAGTGATGAGATGGAAGTGGTTCTCTTGAGCCTCATCAAGCGGGAAACTATGGGTGATGGTATTTCATGGTGGAAAGATGAGTTTTAGGGGGTGTTTGTTTTTTTGTCAAAAGCTCTTCATCATCTCTTCATCTGCGCGCACGCAGACACGGGAAGAGTTTTTTAGTTTGCATACTGTTTGGTTTTTGGAAGATGTTTTATTAAAAAACGTCTTCCTGGCGTCTACACGGAGAAGATGTGGTACAACCACTTCTCATGTCTTCACAACCTATTCTAGCCTTCTTCCTTCTTATTTTTCTTCCTTCATTTGACACCCTCAAACCACACCTGCTCCACACCACGCTGCCTCCACATCGGAAGTGCCGCCGCTGCCTCCACCGTCACCCTTCGCCCCCCATCACCTCCCATCGACCCCTTTTTCCCCCATCGACCACCTTCTTCCCCCATCGCCCCCCATCGCCCCCCATCGCCCCTTTCTTCCCCTCACAGCCACCTCCCTTTGACCATCTTCGACCCCCTTCCACTATCGCCCTTCGCTCCCCATCACTTCCTTCTTCCCCCATCGACCCCCTTCTTCTCCCATCACCCTCTTCTTCCCCAATCGCCCCTATCGACCCTTTCTTCCCCCTCGCAACCACCCCTTTTCCTTTCGTTCGTTCGTCATTACATCTTTTCCTTTCGTCAAAACCATGAACTTTACCTTTCATGCTCATGGTACTAGGCCTAAGCCTATCATAGTCTTGCAAGCCTTGTATGTCAGGAAACGCCTTTAAAAGGTGTTAGCCCACGGTGTGCGGGTTTGCTACCCTTCATGCTCATGGTATGTCACACCCTCAAATTCCACGTGCGGGGTTTATCGTGAGGCGTGTGACAAACCAGGATCTCAGACACGGTCATATCAAACGACACTAAATGAATTTAAAAATAAATATTTGACTTAAATCAGAGTAGCATAAAAGAAGTGCGGAAGCATAAAACTGAAATGAATAACAGTGCGGAAGCGAATAACGAAATGTAACGATACTGAAAGTTATAAGTGCTAAGTCAAAACAAATGTTCAATGCAAGTAAATATGTTTGATGATGCATGTCTGAGTGCGTTCCTTACTCGTGCATCATAAGCTTAAGCGTTCCTGTTACCTGAGAAAACATGCTAAAGTGTGTCAACATAAAGTTGGTGAGTGCGTTCCTTACTCGTGCATCATAAGCTTAAGCGTTCCTGTTACCTGAGAAAACATGCTAAAGTGTGTCAACATAAAGTTGGTGAGTTCACAGGTTTTATCACAGATAAAAATGTTTGTAATTGTTTGAATGGTAAAGTAATTAAAGCATATCGATAGGTAGCTAGCCTATAAACAAGTTACTTAGCGTTTCGAACCGAGGCTGACTGTTTGTATGTTCGTATGTTCGTATGTTTGTTGCCTTCCCGTCATGTCTCACTAGACAATGAGAAATGTTAGGTCAATAACGCACCTGTAGTAGTACTACTCCGGGCGGGGTTTGTCAAACCCAGTAGTACTACTTAGAATTACCTCGCTACACACAATCTAACGGTTCGAGAATGTAAGGACTTTTCAAGAATGTTGCACTAATGTAACAGGCGATATCAATAATACTAAAACCATTTTGTAAATACGTTTGCATGTTTCCTCCCTCCAAAAGGAAAGAAAGTAAAATAGAGGCCGTGAAGACTCACCTCCAATGCGTGGCAATAACAAAAATGTAAGCACAAAGAATCAGTGTCCAATAACCTGGGTTTATTTAATATATAATTGAGATTAAATATTAGAAATGAATTATTTGTTCGGAGCAGAATGGTACTGTTCGTGATCACAGTTCAGTTTGGATACGGTGCGAGTTACCCATTGACCCCGTCCTCACAAGCAAACACAAGCATACACAACTCACACAAGCATATAAATCAATATTCACGTATAACCCAATTATAAATAAAAGTCCACTACACTATTATATATATATACATACATATATATATATATATATATATATATATATATATATATATATATATATATATATATATATATATATATATATATTTACACACACACTAACCTGGAGAATGCAAAACACACATCTATATATGCATATATACCAACGTACATGCACACAAGCCCATTAATAAAAACAACACACCACCACTTCACAATTGTACCTCATACTTTAATCAACACTCACACATGAAAGACCATAGTACACACCCACTGTCACAAACACATGCAACACAACACCCCATACGCCTACCATACAAACTTATCCATGCGCCTAATCATACAAACTAACCCATGCGCCTAACATACAAGTCTCATGCGCCAAGTCTCATGCGCCTAATCATACAAACTAATTCCCCCATGCAACAATCCTCCATTACATTAAATGCACACATATATATATACATATACGCAGGACCACTGTCGAGGACCCTTCCATAACCAACCAACGTATACACAAACTTCACATATATACATACACCATTGTACCGTACACAAACACATACCGTGCGCACCCGTCCCACCCTCGGCACACGACAAAACGTGCATACCCACAAAAAACGTGTACATACACAACCCAAAAGCAAGTCACATGTAATCAACCGAACGTTAAACCATGAAACGTTGAGATCGGACGACCGAACCGTAACCAAAACCGTACAAGTGAAAGAACGAAAGAGACATACCGTATAGGTTGTTTCGGTCGGTTTTCGTGGTTGTCGAGTGACGTTGATTACCGGGTAATCGTTGTTCGATCGCGTAGAAACCGTAATAGGAAATTGCCACCTGACACGAAACGTCGTAGGCTAGAAGTTACGAACAACGGCTGCTGGAGTCTTGCACACGGTGACGAGGTGGACGTTTAGCAACGATCGTCAAAGATGGATGCGGAAAACGGTAGTGGTAGGGTTAGGGTGAATTAGAGTTGTGGTTTTTTTTTAAAAATGTCGATGGTGGTTATGGATATAAAAGAAAGAGATGTTGAAATTTGCTTATTAGTCCTCAAAGTTTTATTATCTACACATTGAGGTGTTTCATAAGTTTAATTAGTTTAGTGTTTACTTATTAATAATAATTATGTAAACAATCAAAATTTTATTATTTATTTATTTATTTATTTATTATTTTTTTATAAATGTGATTATAATCGACTAGAAGTTAGGTTATATGTTATAGGAACGGGGAGGTTGACCTGAAAATACGAGTTGTCACATCATCCCCTTGTTGAAGAAATTTTTGTTGGACCAAAAGAACCAATAAGCCAGATCAGAAAAACCTTTAAGTCCCACAAGACATCACAACAACTGCTGAAGACTTGATCAGCTGTTTGACAAAGTCTGAAGATCAACAGCTGAAGACTAAAGTACTGAAGACTTCAACAGCTGAAGACAAAGTCTGAAGATCAACAGCTGAAGTACAATGACTGAAGACAACATCTGAAGACATCAGCTGATGACAACAACTGAAGTTCAAGAAGTCCAAGTACTGAAGCCTTCAGAGTTTGTCAAAACAGCTGAAGAAGCATTCTTTAGTTGTTGTGATGGTTTCCTTTCAGTAGTTTTCTTTTCTATTTCAGTACTTGTAAAACGACTGAAGAGCATGTTCTTCAGTCGTTGTTGTTTCAGTAGTTTCTTTTCAGTAGTTGTAGTGATAGTTAAAACTTGGTATTTTTGAAAGAAGATGTCAGCTGTTTGACATCTTCAGTAGTTGTGTTAACTTTCAGTAGTTAAATAACAGTTAGATGTCACTGTGAAGTGACATTAGCTGACGTGAGCTTCCCTTATAAAAGGAAAGATGACCTAATTGTAACGGTGTGGAAGCCAGCCGAAGCGTGTATTGAATGAATATATTCTTTTTGGCAGAACTTCTCTCTCTATAACAAACACTGTTTCATTGATAAATTTCGTGTGTTCTTGTTTAAATTTGTTAATTCGTGGGCTCATTCCGCTGCAAATCCATCTAATTAATCAAACTAGATGCTGAGATCTTATCAAATGGTATCAGAGCAGGTTAATCATTGATCGATTTAACATCTGATCATTGAAACTGTTCTTTTGCTATCTACGTTTGATCGAATTAGCAAATTTGCAAGAATCGGTTATAGAGATTGAGTTTCTGTTGCTTCTGGCCATTTTGTTTGAGGTTCTAAGTGGTTTTGAGCTAGATTTACTTTGTTTACCTTGAATTTGTCTGAATTCTGAATATGACTACTCCTTCTAATGACCCCCACAATACTGGTTCCTCAACCAAGCCTCCGATGCTGGTTAGGACTGAGTATAACATATGGCAACGAAGAATGCTCCATCACCTGTCTGTTAACAGTTCAGGTTGTTGGACATCTGCTATTGCTGAAGGTCCTACAAACACTTGCACAGATCTCATTGTTTATCAAGAGCTGAAGAATCACCCAATGTCTCACATCATTGGTCATATCAATGCTGGAGTTTCAACAAGAAGTCAATTGTCCATTTTCTGCTTCTATGCTCTCTTCATTAGTCAGCAAGAGCCAAAGAACTATCACATTGCTTTAAGGGCCAATGGATGGGTTGAAGCCATGCAACTTGAGCTACTTCAGTTCAACAAGCAGCAAGTGTGGGAACTGGTTCCTCTATCCCCAGGTAAGTGTGCAATAGGCACTAAATGGGTGTTAGGAACAAACAGATGAAAATGGGCTTATTGTTAAGAACAAGTCCAAACTGGTTGTTTAGGGGTTTGCACAGGAAGAAGGTATTGATTATGATGAAACCTTTGCTCCTGTAGCCAGATGGAGGCAATTAGATTGTTCTTAACCTATGCTGTATTCCACAATCTTAGAGTTTTTCAAATGGATGTTAAAAGTGCATTTTTATATGGTAAAATAAAGAAGAGGTTTATGTGTGTCAACCACCAGGTTTTGAGGATAATAAACATCCAGATTGGGTATACAAGCTTGATAAGGCTCTTTATGGGTTGAAACAAGCTCCTAGAGCCTGGTATGAGACATTATCAAATTTTCTTCTTCAAAATAATTTCACCAGAGGCTCCATAGATAAAACTTTGTTCATTAAGAAGGTGGATTAGCATAAGCTACTTGTTCAAATTTATGTTGATGATATTATTTTTGCATCCTCTGATCCCAGTTGTGTGATTTTTACCAATTTAATACAAAAGAAGTTTGAAATGAGTGCAATGGGAGAATTACAGTTCTTTCTAGGATTGCAAATCAAGCAAAAGGCTGATGGGACTTTCATTCATCAGTCTAAATATACAAAAGATCTTTTGAATAAGTTTGATTTACAAAACTGTAAGCCATGTTCTACTCCTATGTGCCACACCACTCAACTGGATGCGGATCAGAAAGGCAAAGCTGTTGATGAAACGCTTTACAGATGTATGACTGGGTCCTTGATGTACTAAACAGCTTCTAGACCAGATATCATGTTTGCAACTTGTGTTTGTGCTAGATTTCAGGCTGCTCCTAAAGAGTCTCATTTAATTGCAGTCAAGAGGATCTTTAGATATCTGCAAGGTACACAATCTCTAGTTTATGGTATTCCACTGGACACTTTTGCAAATTAGTTGCTTTTTCTGATAGTGACTATGCAGGGTGTAAGTTAACCAGAAAGTTAACTTCTGGTGGATGTCAATTCCTAGGCAACTGTTTGATTTCTTGGCAGAGTAGGAACAAGCATCTGTTGCTACATCCACTGTGCTGCTGCAAGTTGTACATCTCAGGTACTCTGGCTTTAGAACTAACTTTTGGATTATGGCATTACAGAGACTAAGACATTATTAATGGATAGTGCTTCAGCTCTTTGCATTGTCAAGAGTCCTGTCCAGCATTCTAGGACCAAACATATAGAGATCAGACACCATTTTATTAGGGACTGTTTTGAAAAAGGTCTGATTGATCCAAAGTTTGTGCCTAGTGCTGATGAGCTTGTAGACATTTTTACTAAGCCTTTGGATAGTTCAACTTTCCAAAACCTAGTGTTAAGGCTTGGTATGCTGCAGCTAGAATAAGTGACAACTACTGATGATCTCAGTAAACAAGTACTGATGATCATAGTAAACATCTCACAAATATGTACTGATTCTGTTAAAGACACTGATACAGTTATAACTACTGATGTCAGTAAAAACAGATAAGTACTGATGTCCTATGAATACTGAAAACAGCTAAAAAGTCTGATGAGTAAGTGTTGAGGACAGTATGAAACAGCTGAAAAGCTAAGAATTGACGAAAACTACTGATGGAATTTTCTCTTCAGTCGTTTTACAACTGCTGTTTCATCTTAAACAACTGAAGCAAAACCAAGTCTTCAGTAGTTTCATACTACTGATGACTAACACAAGTCTTAGTCGTTTATAACAACTGATGACAAAACATGTCTTCAGTAGTTTCACAACTACTGATGACTAACACCAAGTCCTTAGTTGTTTCAACCTCTGAAGGTTAATACCATGTCATCAGTCTTAAAACTACTGATGATTAACACCAAACCCTTCAGTTGTTTTATAACCATACTATAAAAATAATCCTACAGAGCTTCATTATCTCAAACCAAACGTTCAAAACTCCGAACCTTCTCTCACATTAATGGCGACCATGCAGCTTAAACCAAGACACAACTGTGTTGCCTACCTTACCAAATCACCCTTCTGGATGAAGTTTGATATTGCCATTGATCTAATGGTCCATTCTCCATACAAAACGGCCTTCCTTATCAATCCTACCATTTATGCTGAATCCTAAATCAGTTCTGGACGAACATCACTCTTACCACTGGGGAGAATGACATCGAGTCTCTCCAGTCATTCGTCAACTACCGTAAGGTGGTCATCACTCCGGCAATCCTTCGCCAAACCCTACAACTGGATGATGCCACCTTCCCTGCTGGATATTCAAAGGGCACCACTGATCTATCCTTTGCCCACCATGGATACCAGGGTAACCTCAGCGCTTCTACCATCCTAAAGAAGCATTTCCATGATGCGGAACGCCTTATTTTTCATATGGTGAATGTCTGCCTTGCCCCTAAGACTTCTTCTTGGGATCAAATGTCAACCAGGTGGCAGCAGGTATTCTTCTCTATCTTGAGCAACAAAACTTAAATTTTTCTGCATAATATTTCTTGAACTTAAGGATATGGTCTCAAAACCTATTGCTAACCGATGGATTATATCCACGGTTCATAAGGCCATTATAGAGAACCAGCTGAAAGCTGAGGGACTTGTTGGCCTTGGAGTCCCTGCCATGGCTATATTGCCTGAGGTATACTCCAGGCACAACTCAGACCAGTCACTCAAACAGGCTGCCAAGCTGTGAAAACCTACGCAGCTGGAACCCACAGCCACCACCTCCAAATCCAAAGTCCCCACCAAACCCAAACACAAGAATCCCAAAACGGCTACTCAGGGAAATGAGTCCCCTGAGGATGTCCTGCAACACAAACGCAGGATATATCTACTGGCCATAATCCCCCAGTAGCTACAATTACTCACCCAACCTCAACCGCTCAGGCTTCCTCTAACAGGAGCCTGCAGCAACCACATTCGGGGCACCTATACATCTGGAACCTTCCTCATTTGAGGAGGTTGCCATTGAAACGCACCACTCTCCCCGGGTGCATACTGCTTCTACACCATCTCCCACTGCAACCGCCCCCCAAAGTCCAACCATAATAGTTTGAAAAGTGCTAAGTCAGTTGCATTCCTCACCCCCTCCCCAGATACCAATCAAAATGGGATAGCCTCAACACTTGAGGGGGAGGATCCAAATGCTGCTGCTAACCCACAGCACAGGGGTTATACTGTTCAATCTCCTAGTGTAGCAGAGGAGGTAGAACATCTGGTGAGGCTGCCACTTCCCTTGTTTCAGCAAATGACCAGGATGAAGAGGGTAACATCTATAAGACCTCACCAGAGGCAACAACCAATGAAGGACAAGTCCTGAGGTTGGAAGTCCCCGGAACCAAGACCAAGGGGCACATGCTTATACTGATCTACACACAGTGCATGTACATCCTGATTCTATCAGGACTCAGATGATTCAGCACAAACTGATGATGACCTAGGCTTCTTCTATGATGTCTTAGCCCACAACACAATCCTAGAGGCTAAGGTGAGCAGACTTAAAGAGCTGCTAGCCAAAATGTCTCAGGATCTAAGTCCATCTACCCCAATACACCAACAGATGGACCTTCCTCTGAAGGTCTCTTATACACAGAGCCACTCCAAAACACTCAGCCACCTGCCTGTACTTCTGGCACTATCTCTCAGGGACGGCCCCCCTGAGCAAATAGCTACTATCTTTCAAAATTCCTTACCTCTCATCACACCAATTATCACTGATATAGTATTTAAAACCCTTGATGAGATGCTTCCCTGGTTATCCAACCCTTCATAGAGGAAGTTGTGAGCAAAAGGCTTTCTGACAATCAAACCTTGCAACCAATGCAACCAAAAAGGGGGAGATTCAGTCAGTGAAACCAAAATGAAAGTGGATTGAAGATGGGAAAGAGATAGAGGTGGAAAATGAGAAGGAGTTGGGTGTAGGGACTGAGAAGGAGAAGGAGAAGGAAGCTGAAATGGAGAGAAAGTGACTGAAAGTACTAAAGACTTTCATGTCACATACAAGAAAAGGAAGAGTGGAAAGAAGGAGAAGGAGTTGGAGAAAATGGTGAAGGAGGCTGATGCCCAACACAGCCGATCAATGGATAACATCATTGATCAGCTGTTTAGGCAAGGTCATGACACTGAAAAACTTGACTCAGAAATTAGAAGATTGGAGATTGAAGAAATCCAAGCAAGATGGGCAAGTTATAGTGTGTTGGAAGGGGATAGGCTGGAAATCATGATCAGGTTCATAGCTAAGCATCTTGGAAGATCATTGATTGAAATCAAGTCATGGTCCAGGGACAACATCTTGGCAATAACCACCAAGATCTGTTCGTCTGAAGTATATACCAAAGGGCTGGTCATTGAAGCCTTGAATGAAGTTGGTGCTGGGAACAGGACTGAACTGGTCAAACAATCTAAAGCCTCACTTACATCCAAAATGCTAGAACAGCCTGTCAAAATTCCCACACCAAAACCACCACAACCACAACCCACTAAACCAATTCCCTTACCCACAAAACCAATAGCCGATGATGTACCCCAGAAGAGGAAGAGAAGGGTACTGAGGCTAGAAGAGGAAGAAGAAGATAATGATGAAGATGAAGACAGGCTGCCAATCTGAGCTGTTATACAGTTGCCTAAGGCCATAAGTCACCCTCCAACAATTACTCCTGAATCTCAAAGGCAAATTGTCAAAGTGAAGTTAGAAGAAGAAGAGCTTCACAAACACATGATGAGGAACTGTTGAGAAGAGTCGACAAAGCATACGCTGCCACATCTTCAATCATCAATATGAAGAAACATGCTCAGACATTATACACTCTCAGACATACTTTCAATATCAAAAAGAGAGAGTGAGGATTTGGCCTAATCCTAGGGTGTCTCATAGGATTCAAAAGAAAATATTCCACAGATATACATTGGCCAAGTAAAGAAGATTGTAGATGAAGTGATCTCACTGGCCTTTGTAGTATCACTTGGGAGATCCTAGATGACTTCAAGAAAGCCTATAAAGCTAAACTGACCCCACAAAAGATGCTGGAGAATAAAGTGGTGAAAAAGGGGTTAGTGTATAGGAGGCTTGAGGAAGTTAGAAAGAATGAACTCCAGTTGTTCTTAGAGGGTATTCACCCAGATGAATTCGCATATAGAGTCATAACAATGTGGAACTAAAAAATGGGAAGCAGGTCAAATACCTCTTTGAGTATTATGGGCCAGGGTCACTCTTTGAAGGAGAAGCAGAAGAGCTTACCATTGAGGAACAAGTAATCTTCCTTGAGGCCTATACAAGGGAGTCTTACAGACTCATAGTTGGGAAGTAGATCTCATGGATGGGGTAACAGCTCTGTGTCCAGTTCCCCAAGACAGAGTTCCATCCATCCTTTGTTAAACAGATCATTGAGACTTCTTCCCAGGCCTGTGCTTACAAGGGCACTTCTGAGCTGATCTAGAAGACAAAAAGACAATCTTTCTGCCATAATAAGTGGGACATCTTCAATAAGCTTAAAGGTTTTGGCTGCATTGGTTCAGGGGGAGTTGTTAGACCAAAAGAACCAATTAGCCAGATCAAAAAAACCTTTAAGTCCCACAAGACATCACAACAAATGCTGAAGACTTGATTAGCTATTTGACAAAGTCTGAAGATCAACAGCTGAAGACTAAAGTACTAAAGACTTCAACAGCTGAAGACCAAAGTCTAAAGATCAACAGCTGAAGACTAAAGTACTGAAGATCAACAGCTGAAGTACAAAGACTGAAGACAACATCTGAAGACATCAGCTGATGACAACAACTGAAGTTCAAGAAGTCCAAGTACCGAAGCCTTCAAAGTTTGTCACAACAACTGAAGAAGCATTCTTCAGTTGTTGTGATGGTTTCCATTCAGTAGTTTCTTTTCTATTTCAGTACTTGTAAAACGACTGAAGAGCATGTTCTTCAGTCGTTGTTGTTTCAGTAGTTTCTTTTCAGTAGTTGAGTGTAGTGATTAACACTTGGTATTTTTGTAAGAAGATGTCAGCTGTTTGACATCTCCAGTAGTTGTGTTAACTTTCAGTAGGTAAATAACAGTTAGATGTCACTGTCAAGTGACATCAGCTGACGTCAGCTTCCCTTATAAAAGGAAAGATGACGTAATTGTAACGGTGTGGAAGCCAGCCGAAGCGTGTATTGAATGAATATATTCCTTTTGGCAGAACTTCTCTCTCTATAACAAACACTGTTTCATTGATAAATTTCGTGTGTTGTGTTTAAATTTGTTAATTAGTGGGCTCATTCCGCTGCAAATCCAATCTAATTGATCAAACTAGATGCTGAGATCTTATCAATTTTGTCTCGAAATAGAACGTCAGGTTAATGCAGAACGTAAGGTTTACGACAACTATGTAAGGGTGATCAGAAGCTTGCGTAGGACCCAAATCAAAGAATAAACAAAGTGATGTGAGTTTTCGCGAGAGTTGCGACATCAACCCTGTTGAAGGGAATTTTGTCTCGAAATGAAAGAAAGTATATATTGAAAAAATGATACCTTAGGAAGTAGACGTCTGATCCTTGAACAGTTGTGGGTACTTCTTCTTCATTTGATCCTCGCGTTCCCAGGTAAACTCTGGTCCACGCTTTGAGTTCCAACGGACTTTATTGATAGGGATACGACTATGTTTGAGCGTTTTGACCTCTCGGTCCATAACTTCCACCGGTTCTTCAATGAAACGTAGTTGTTCACCCACATGTATCTCGTCTAACGGAACGACGAGAGTCTCGTCTGCAAGGAATTTCCTCAGGTTTGAAACATGGAACACAGTGTACTCCACTGAGTTCTTCGGGTAGGTTCAGCTGATAGGCTACGGGGGCCAACCCGTTTGACAATCTCAAACAGTCCCACATATCTAGGGCTTAGTTTTCCACGTTTCTCGAAATGAATCACACCCTTCCAAGGTGACACTTTCAAAAGTACCTTGTCACCATTTTGAAATTCCAACGGTCGGTGACGTTTGTCAGCATAACTCTTCTCTCGGTCACGTGCTGCTGCCATGCGGTTACGGATTTGTACGATCTTCTCAGTTGTCTCGTACACAAGTTCAGGACCGGTAAGTTGACTTTCTCCAACTTCCACCCAACAAATAGGTGATCGGCACTTATGTCCATACAATGCTACAAACGGTGCAGCTTTGATCGATGTGTGGTAGCTGTTATTGTAAGAAAACTCAACCAACGGTAAATGAGTTTCCCAATGGCTGCCAAAGTCAATGACACAAGCTCATAACATATCTTCCAGTGTTTGTATTGTACGCTCACTCTGACCATCAGTTTGAGGATGATATGCAGTGCTCATATCTAGTTGTGTTCCCAATGATCGTTGCAAAGATCGCCAGAAGGAAGTGAGAAGTAATCGTGCGTCACGATCGGAGATGATAGAAATTGGCACACCATGTCGAGAGACTATTTCCCTTAGGTAGATATGAGTTAACTTCTCCATTCTATCAGTCTCTCTAATTGGTAGGAAGTGTGCGGACTTTGTCTACCGATCTAGTATTACCCAAATGTATCGCATCCGCTGGGTGTTCGTGGCAGTTTCGTGATGAAGTCCATAGATATCTGCTCCCACTTCCATACTGGAATTTCTGGTTGTTGTAGTAAACCAGACGGTCGTTGATACTCCACTTTAACCTTAGAACATGTTAAACATCTGCTAACATAGGTGGCGATATCAACTTTCATGTTCGGCCACCAATACAGAACTTTCAAGTCATGATACATCTTATCTGAACCCGGATGGATAGAATATCAAGACTTATGGGCTTTGTCCATCACTAGTTCTCGTAAATTCCCATACAAAGGAACCCATATTCGTTACATAAAATAACGAACTCCGTCAGACTTGATCTCTAACTGTTTTTCCATGCCTCGCATGGACTCTGCTTTTAGGTTCTCGTCCTTCAAAGCCTCAAGTTGAGCATTACATATCTGATCAGGTAGTCCGGTGTGGATGGTGAGTTGTAATGCTCGAACTCGCTTTGGCTTAGGTGTCTCCTTTCGACTTAAGGCATCAGCTACTACATTAGCCTTACCCGGATGATACTTGATCGCACAGTCATAGTCATTCAAACTCGACCCAGCGACGTTGTCTCATAGTTCGAAATATACTGAAGACTCTTGTGATCGTTATAAATGGTGCACTTGGTACCGTACAAGTAATGTCTCCATATCTTGAGAGCAAAACAACGGCTCCCAACTCTAAGTCATGTGTCGTGTAGATCTTCTCGTGAGCCTTTAGCTGTCGAAAAGCGTATGTGATCACCTTCTCGCGTTGCATTAGCACACAACCGAGATCTTGAATAGAAGCATCGCAATACACCACAAAATCTTGTTTCCCTCAGGTAAAGACAATATCGGTGCCGGGCAGAGTTTCTGTTTTAAGAATGGAATGCTAATTCTTGCTTGTCACCCCAACTGCACGCAGTGCCTTTTTGTGTTAACGTTGTAAGTGGTTGGACGATCTTCGAAAACTCTTCGATAAATTGTCGGTAATATCTAGCCAATCCAAGAAATTGTCATACCTCCGTCGGAGTCCTTGGCGTAGCCTAGTTCTTGATAGCTCCTATCTTTGCTGGATCAACATGTATACTCTTCTCATTGACTACACAACCCAAAAATTGGACTTCCCGAATCCAGAAGTCACACTTCGAAAATTTGGCATATAGCTGTTCTTGTTTAAGTAATTCCAAGATCAGCCGAAGGTGTTCCTCATGCTCCTCCTTGTTCCTTGAATAAATCAAAATGTCATCGATAAAAACGATGACAAATTTGTCCAGGTAGGGTTTGCACACTCAGTTCATGTGGTCCATGAAAACCGTGGTGCATTAGTCAGACCAAATGGCACTACCAGAAACTCATAGTGACCGTATCGAGTTCTGAATGCCGTCTTTGATATGTCCCCCTCTCGGACTCTCAGTTGATGATACCCTGATCTCAAATCTATCTTCGAATAGAAGCTCGACCCTTGAAGTTGGTCAAACAGATCGTCAATGCGAGGTAGAGGATAACAATTCTTGACCGTCACTTTGTTCAGTTCATGATAGTCAATACACATGCGAAAAGTCCCATCCTTTTTCTTGACTAATAGGACTGGGGCTCCCCACGGTGATGAACTAGGTCTGATGAATCCTTTATCCAGGAGTTCTTGCAGTTGAGTAGACAGTTCTTGTAATTCCTTCGGAGCTAATCTGTATGGTGCTCTAGCTATCGATGCAGCTCCAGGCGCCAAATCAATCTGGAACTCAACTTGTCGATGTGGTGGAAGACCAGGTAAGTCTTCAGGGAATACTTCAAGAAAGTCACGAACGATAGGGATATCTTCGATCTTCTTTTCTTCAGTGATCTTTTCGGTGATCATCGCTAAGATGGCGGTATGGACTTTGCGTAGACACTTCTCGGC
The DNA here is from genome assembly GCA_025506515.1 of Flaveria trinervia. Classification (NCBI taxonomy): domain Eukaryota; kingdom Viridiplantae; phylum Streptophyta; class Magnoliopsida; order Asterales; family Asteraceae; genus Flaveria; species Flaveria trinervia. Next base: position 20,448,062 of record CM046445.1, read on the forward strand.
TTTCATGTACGAAATGATGCAAGAAACGACACCACTTTTCTCACCCTGTGCGGATAAGACTTCACTAGTAGGAAGTGGTACACGAACAATCTTCTCGTGACAAAATATCTCAGCTTGGTTCTTAGACAACCAGTCCATGCCAACGACTACGTCAAAATTACCAAGTGTAACAGGCATGAGGTCTATATGTAACTTGTCTCCCGATAGTTCTAGTTTACATCCTTTGAGAACATGTGTTGCCTCAATCATTTTACCATCGGCTAGTTCTACGGTGTAACAAGGTTCTATTTCGGTTGACGTTACATCTAGAAGTTTGCTAAATTTGGCAGAGAGATAAAACTCTTATCAGCACCAGTATCAAATAACACAGTAGCAAAATAGTCATTCAGAGGAAACGTACCGGTAACCACGTTTTGATCGTTTCTCGCCTCGCCAAAACCAATCACGAAAGCTCGACCTTTGGCTCCATTTCCATTGTTGTTATTTCCAGTATTACCCCTGTTCCCATTCTTTAGTTATGGACAATCCTTCCTATAGTGACCCTCTTTACCACACTCAAAACAACCTCTAGTCACTTCACCCTGTCGTTGTTGATAAGGTTGTTGCCTGGTCATCAGTTCACCCCTACAGTCTTTAGCAGCATGGCCCATTCTTCCACACCTTTGACAACGAAAACGATCACATTGGCCATGATGATGAAAGTTACATTTGTTGCACTTTGGATACTTGCCCACATAGTTACTTGATCCTTGACCATTGTTGTTGTTGTTCTGATTATTGTTGGTGAAGCTTCTGGAAGAGTCAAACTATCTGACTTGTTGTTGCTGGGTGTTGTTGAGGTCGAAGAATTGCTGGTGGTACTATCCCATTTTCATTTGTAGTCAGATGAACCAGATGTAGTGCTACGTTTAGGCAGAGGGCCCTGCGCCACTGCCTGATCGGTGAGTCTGTGAGCTAGTCGGATAGCATGCTGAATAGTCTCAGGGTCCGCAGCTATGACACTAGCTTGGATCTGAGGAGCTAACCCATCAATATACCTCTCTATCCTTTTGTAGTCTGGGTCTACCATCTGAGGACATAAAGCAGCCAACTCGTGCGAACGAGTCGTATATTCCTCAATGTTGGAGCCAACCATTTTTAGATTCCAGAATTCACTTTCCAGCTTCTGGACTTCATTCCTCGGGCAGTATTCTTCCTTCATCAGCTTCTTCAAATCATCCCATGGTAGGTTATTAGCAGCCTCAAGTCCTAATGTCTGGACCTGTGAGTCCTACCAAGTTAACGCTGGTCCTTCTAATGTGCCAGATGCATACTTGACACGGTTTCCAACTGGACAATTGCACATGGCGAAAACTGACTCAAGTTTCTCCAGCCAGCGTAGCAATGTGACAGTACCCTCAGAACCATTAAAAGAGTGAGGCTTGCAGTCCATAAACATCTTGAAGGTGCAGACTGCTGGACCTGAATCAAAAGGACATATAATTGTTTAAGAATCAATATGTGTCATTTTAGGGAAAACTAACGTGTCTGTTGATTCTAGGTTACCTCCTTTATTCAGATTCTGGTTGTTCTGGTTCTGATTGCGGGTTTGCTCATAAGCTGCAAGCGCGTCAGCTACACGCTCATTGATGATGGCATCCTATTCAGCTTGAGTCATGTTGATGTTTCCCCGTCCACTCGGGCATCCAGGTCTTCTTCCAGACGTGATTCTTCAATTCACAATACACAACTATTACTATCGAATAGTAATTATTGATAAAAATAAATTGTAGGAACACAAAGTATTTAAATCAAATAATCATAATTTGATATATCTTTGTGTTGGATGGAAATTAATCCGGCGATCTGAGTTAAAATATTTCCCTTTGAAGCTCTAAGTGTCTGCATATCTCAGCCTGATTCCCCTGATAGACTTCGAATCCCTTGGTTGTCCCACGTTTACTGTTCAGACTAGTGAAGATGATAGGGCATGTTGGAAATAGAGACAAGTATAATAGAGTTGGAAGAGTACTGTGCGTTGTTCTCCTTGTTCGTCGTCGTTAGGTTTGTCGTGTGTGTTAGAAAAGAGTTTCGTGTTCTGAAGTGGTAATGTTAGGTTCAAGTCGTCATTGCTTTAACTCTGGGAGTGAAGAAACAAGTGTAGATGTTGGAAGTAAGCGAGCGGGACTCTCCGCCCTTCTGTTAGCCAAGGATGATACAAGTGACATGGATACCGGGATGATGTTATGATCGTTGAGTAATGTAATGTTAGCATGACGAGAGAATGTTCGTACAACAGTTATAATCATGTAAGAGTGTTCGTGCAATACTAGTGTTGTGTCTAAGGCTATAGTCTAGATGCAAATGCAATCCTAGTTCTCTATAACCAGTGGCTCTGATACCAATCTGTCACACCCTCAAATTCCACGTGCGGGGTTTTACCGCGAGGCGTGTGACAAACCAGGATCTCAGACACGGTCATATCAAACGACACTAAATGAATTTAAAAATAAATGTTTACCTTAAATCAGAGTAGCATAAAAGAAATAAACATCAGTGCGGAAGCATAAAACTGAAATTAATAACAGTGCGGAAGGAAATAACTAAATCTAAACGATACTGAAAGTTATAAGTGCTAAGTCAAAACAAAATGTTCAATGCAAGTAAATATGTTTGATGATGCATGTCCTGAGTGTGTTCCTTAATCGTGCATCATAAGCTTAAGCGTTCCTGTTACCTGAGAAAACATGCTAAAGTGTGTCAACATAAAGTTGGTGAGTTCACAGGTTTTATCACAGATAAAAATGTTTGTAATTGTTTGAATGGTAAAGTAATTAAAGCATATCGATAGGTAGTAGCCTATAAACAAGTTACTTAGCGTTTCGAACCGAGGCTGACTGTTTGTATGTTCGTATGTTCGTATGTTTATCGCCTTCCCGTCATGTCTCACTAGACAATGACAAAATTTGGTCAATAACGCACCCGTTTGACCTCCAATCAAGCTAGCGCGACTAGCCGGGCGGGGTTTGTCAAACCCAGTAGTACTACTCAGATTACCTCGCTACACATTACAAACGGTTCGAGAATGTAAGGACTTTTCAAGAATGTTTGCACTAACGTAACAGGCGATATCAATAATACTAAAACCATTTTGTAAATACGTTTGCATGTTCTCCCCCCAAAAGGAAAGAAAGTAAAATAGGGCCGTGAAGACTCACCTCGAATGCGTGGCAATAACAAAAATGTAAGCACAAAGGATCGGGTTCCAATTAACCTGGGTTTCATTTAACATCTAATTGAGATTAAATATTAGAAATGGAATTATTTGTTTGGAGCAGAATGGTACGGTCGTGATCACAGTTCAGATTGGATACGGTGCGAGTTAGCCATTGACTCCGTCCTCATTAGCAAACGCAAGCATACACAACTCACACAAGCATATAAATCAATATTCACGTATAACCCAAATTATAAATAAAAGTCCATTACACTTATATATATATATATATATATATATATATATAATATACACACACACACTACCCTGGAGAATGCAAAACACACATCTATATATGCATATATACCAACGTACATGCACACAAGCCCATTAATAAAAACAACACACCACCACTTCATAATTGTACCTCATACTTTAATCAACCACTCACACATAGAAGACCCATAGTACACACCCACTGTCACAAACACATGCAACCCAACACCCCATGCGCCTACCAAAACTTATCCATGCGCCTAATCATACAAACTAACCCATGCGCCTAACATACAAGTCTCATGCTCCAAGTCTCATGCGCCTAATCATACAAACTAATTCCCCCATGCAACAATCCTCCATTTACATTTAATGCACACATATGTTTATATATATACATATACGCAGGACCACTGTCGAGGACCCTTCCATAACCAACCAACGTATACACAAACTTCACATATATACATACACCATTGTACCGTACACAAACACATACCGTACGCACCCGGCCCACCCTCGGCACACGACAAAGGTGCATACCCACACAATGTGTACATACACAACCCAAAAGCAAGTCACACGTAATGAACCGAATGCTAAACCATGAAACATTTGAGATCGGACGACCGAACCGTAACCAAAACGTACAAGTGAAACGAACAAAAGAGACATACCGTAAAGGTTGTTTCGGTCGGTTTTCATGGCTGTCGAGTGACGTTGATTATCGGGTAATAGTCGTTCGATCATGTAGAAACCCGTAATAGGAAATCGCCACCTGACATGGAACGTCGGAGGCTAGAAGATGCGAACAACGGCTGCTGGAGTCTTGCACACGGTGACGAGGTGGACGTTTAGCAACGAATCGTCAAAGATGGATGCCGCAAACGGCAGTGGTAGGGTTAGGGTGAATTAGAGTTGTGGTTTTTTTTAAAAAATGTCGATGGTGGTTACGGATATAAAAGAAAAAGATGTTGAAATTTGCTTATTAGTCCTCAATGTTTTATTATCTACACATTGAGGTGTTTCATAAGTTTAATTAGTTTAATGTTTACTTATTAATAATAATTATGTAAACAATCAAAATTTTATTATTTATTTATTTATTTATTATTTTTTTCTAAATGTGATTATAATCGACTAGAAGTTAGGTTATATGTTATTAGAACGGGGAGGTTGACCTGAAAATACGAGTTGTCACATGGTACTGGGCCTAAGCCTATCTTAGACTTTCATCATGGTGCACAGCACCTCTGGCCATTAAAACTAGAACTCACTCAGCTACGCTAACTTTTATGTGTATCCAGTTGGCAGGTAATGTTGCTGAGGATGGCACGGGGTGGCTACTCAGCTCTTTTGGGATGACATCTATATTATAATGCTTTATGATGTAATGCAACAATGTATTTTATAACTGGTTAACGATGTATTATTTGGAAAAGCTTTTATAATGAAATGAAATGTCATTTTTGAATGTTTCCGCTGCAATGTTTACGTTGGATAAACGAAAATGTACGTTTTATGTGCGATGATCAACCAGCTGTAAGCGTCCCGGGAATGGGGCCTTACAAGTTGGTATTAGAGCCAAAGTTTAAGTGAAATGGGTAAATTTTCAAAATGAACCTTAACTTAAACTGAGAATGGGACAAAAAAGGGAAGGGATGCCAATCTGAGTAGCTACATGCCATCAGGTATTTTCTTAATGTTAACTGGCATTATGTGCGCATGTTATGTGGTTTAGGTGTTGTTTGTAGATTTAAATACTGATGTAGTCAGGATAGGTAATGCCTGGGGTATGAAGAGTAAAGTAAGTAGCTAATCACAACTAGCCACTGTAATTAGGGACTTACTATACTTGACATAAACTGAGCTGTTCCCTTGAATGACGTGTTAGTGTTTGAATCTTTTAGTATGCATGTAAATGGCTGGTGGTAGATCTTCGAAGCCTCTTGTGGAGGTGGTCGTGATGGGCTTGGTGTTGAGCCACGACCCAAGAGAGGAAGACCTAGGACGGAAAAGGTGGTTCATGAAGAACCTGAGACCCTTCATCCGGAGGGTGGTGATAAGATTGCAAACCAGAGGGCCTCGGTGAAAGAGGCGGTGGTGAAAGAGGTACATCAGGTCATGCAGACCATCTTACCATCTGTGGTAACCGAAGTGATTAAGGTAGTACGGGAAGGGGAAAGACAAGAGAGGAATAGGTCCTCGGGAGGACGGGAACAACCAGAGCCTAAAACGGTTCCATCTAATGATGAAGAGGAAGAAGAGCCTGTGTAGGAGGTGGCATGAGGCTGTAATTACGGAGCATTTCAACGATGCAAGCCCCATACTTTTGATGGTATCGGCACTGCTGCTGCTGCTTACCGGTGGGTGAGAGAAATGGAAGCCGTCTTAAATATCAGCAAGTGCCGGGAGGACCAGAAAGTAAAGTTTGCTGCCCATTTTTTTGTGGACTCGGCTCTGTCACTGGTGGGACAATATAGTCCAAGCTGAGGGTAGCAGGGCCATTAGGAGGATGAGATGGTCTAAACTGAAGAAGTTGGTGATTAAGGAGTTCTGTGCTCATAGAGAAATAGATAAAGTTGAGAGAGAGTTCCTGCAACTAGAGGCGGGAACCATGACACACCAGTAGTACACCACAAAGTTCAATGAGATGGCACGTCTGTGTCGGATCAGGTGACGCCTCTGTCACGAAAGATTAATAGGTACATTCAGGGTTTGCTAGCGGACATTCACAGGCATATGATCGCTGCCCGACTGAGCATGTTTAGGTCGGCGGGGATTTGGCAGGGAAGTTATATGATGAGAGGGTTGTAGTGGTGGTGACTAAAGGTAGCAGGAAGGGTGGAGGTGATCGAAACTGGAATGGGAAGAGGTTTGGTCGAGGTGATGCCTCGACGGGTAACAAGAAGGCAAGGGTGGACGAGCGCCGTGTGGTCGCATCGGGTGCGGGTATGAAGAAGTGTGGTAGGTGTGGGAGAGAGCATAGTGGGGAATGTAGGTTTGGACGAACTTCTGCTTTAAATATGGGAAGGCGAGGCACATGGAAAGGGACTGTCGTACGGTCCGGTGCTTTAACTATGGTGAAAAGGGTCACATAAGTAAGGATTGTAAGAAGTAGAGGGCGGAGGGCTCAGGGGCAAAGAAGACAGGAGTTAAGGACCACGGGCGAGCGCCAGGGCATTCAACATCACACAGGAGGAAGCTAGGATGGACCCTGATGTTGCATCCGGTACCTTTCTAGGGAATCAAACTTTAGCTTCTGTGTTATTTGATTTGGATGCCAGTAAAAGTTTTATTTCTACTGCTTTCCGTGCTAAGCTACCTATTAGTAGTAGACGTGTTGATGTGCCCTTTGATGTAGAAACTATCATAGGTAAGTCTACCAGGATTTCCGAGATGATAGAGGGTTGTGATATGGAACTTGAGGGTCATAAGTTCCTCTTAGACCGTTCATGATGACCTTAGGTGGTTTTGATTTGGTTCTTGGGATGGATTGGTTAGCGGACTTCGAGGCAAACATTGTGTGTTGTAAGAAGATGATTTGTCTGACGGCGCCTGATGGGAGTTTGGTAACTATTTATGGAGATCGGGTCACGACGATCCCAAAAGTAATCTCAATGGCGGTGGCGGGAAAATGTATAAGGCATGGATGTAGCTCCTACTTGGCTTATGTAAAGGATATGGATACGCCAACACCTCAACTATCTGATGTCTCGGTTGTGTGTGACTTTCCAGACGTGTTCCCAGAAGAGCTACCAGGAGTGCCACCTGATCGAGAGATCGAGTTTCAGATTGATCTGGTACCGGGTGCCCAACCTGTTGCCAAAGCACCGTATCGGTTGGCCCCGACTGAGATGAAGGAGTTATGGAGCAGTTGCGAGAGCTGCTCGATAAGGGGTTCATTCGACTGAGTATCTCTCATTGGGGTGCTCCGGTTTTATTCGTAAATAAGAAAGACGCTAGTATGAGGATGTGTATTGAGTACCGTGAACTGAACAATTTGACGGTGAAGAATCTATACCCCTTACTGAGAATCGATGATTTATTCGATCAACTTCAAGGTGCCAATTGGTTTTGAAGGATAGACCTCCGGTCTGGCTATCATCAATTGAAAATGAAGGAGCAGGATATTCCTAAAACAGCTTTCCACACACGTTATGGTCACTATTTGTTTCTTGTCACGTCTTTTGGTTTGACCAATGCACCAGCAGCTTTTATGGATCTGATGAATCGGTGTGTCGGCCGATGTTGGATAAATCAGTGATTGTATTTATTGATGATATCCTGATTTATTCGAAAATCAAGATGAGCACGCCGATCACATTCGGGTGGTTCTGAAGATGTTGAGAAAGGAGAAGTTGTTCGCCAAGTTCTCCAGTGTGCATTTTGGTTGCGCGAAGTTCAGTTCTTGGTCATGTGGTGAATCCTGACGGGATTATGGTGGACCTGGAAAAAGTGGAGGCGTGATGCAATGGGAGTCTCCAAACACCATCCGAGATTCGTAGTTTCTTGGGTTTGGCGGGCTAGTACAGAAGATTTATCCAAGACTTCTCTAAGATCACTTTTCCACTAACTAAGTTGACCCGGAAGGATGTGAAGTTTGTATGGGGTCAAGCTCAAGAGAAGGCGTACGAGGAACTGAAGGCGAGGTTGACTCAAGCTCCTGTTCTGTCATTACCCGATGGAAGTGAAGATCTGGTGGTCTATTCTGATGCTTCCTACTCGGGGTTAGGGTGTGTGTTAATGCAGAGAGGAAAAGTTATAGCTTATGCATCCCGACAGTTGAAGGTTCATGAGGTCAATTATCCTACTCATGGCTTGGAGCTAGCAGCCGTGGTCTTTCCACTAAAGATTTGGAGGCCCTATCTTTACGGGACAAAGTGCACCCTATTCACAGACCACAAGAGCTTGAAGTACTTCTTTGAGTAGAAAGATCTGAACATGAGGCAGCGATGATGGTTGGAGCTTATAAAGGACTATGATTGTGAGATCCATTACCATCCGGGCAAAGCCAATGTGGTGGCGGACGCCCTTAGTCGAAAAGAGAGGCCCAAGCCGCTTCGAGTGAAAGCATATCAATTGATCATGACCTTAGACGTGATGAAGCAAGTCAAAGAGTTTCAAGATGAGGCATTGAAGGAAGATCATCTTAACTCTGAAAGAATGAGAGTTTGGTCGTAGAGTTGGGTGAAAACACACTTGGTCTTAAAACCTGATTTGGACGGGTGTGGATTCCTCATTTTGGGGATTTAAGGGAGAAGATTTTGGATGAACCTCACAAGACTCGATACTCCATTCATCCAGGTGCCACAAAGATGTATCAAGACATGATGAAGGATTATTGGTGGCTGGGTATGAAACATGACGTGGTGGAGTATGTGACTAAATGCCTTACTTGTCTACAGGAGAAGGCTGAGAGTCAAAAGCCGTATGGGAAGATCCAACCTTTGGATGTACCGGAATGGAAGTAGGAGCACATCACCATGGATTTCATTACGAAGTTGCCGCCTACTCCAAAAGGGTATGATGCTATATGGGTGATTGTTGACCGTTTGACGAAGAGTGCTCACTTCCTACCGATCCGCGAGACATATTCATCTGAGAGGTTAGAGGATCTTTCATCAAGGAGATTGTAACAAGCCACGGTGTACCGGTGTCTATTGTGTCCGATCACGACACCCGGTTTACATCAAAATTTTGGAAGAAATTCCACGACGCCATGGGGACGAGGTTACATATTAGCACGGCTTATCATCCCCAGACTGATGGTCAGTCCGAGAGGACCATTCATACATTGGAGGACATGCTTCGGGCATGTGTTATTAATTTTGGAGGAAGTTGGGATGACCACTTACTGTTAGCTGAATTCTCATACACAACAGTTATCATGCCAGCATTGCTATGCCACCTTATGAGTTGCTATATGGAAGAAATGCAGAACAACCGTTTGTTGGGGTGATATTGCTCAGAAGGAGTTAGGGAGCATCGAGGTAATTGAGGCTACGACTGAGAAGTTTGAAAAGATCAAGGCCTTCATGAAGGCAGCCAAAGGTAGTCATAAGTCGTACACTGATAAACGACGCAGACCGATTGAGTTCCAGTGGGTGACCGGGTTATGTTGAAGGTCTCACCTTGGAAGGGTATTATTTGTTTCCAAAAGAGGGTCAAGTTGAGCCCGAGATACATAGGCCCTTCCGAATCATCACTCGGGTAGGAGGGTGGCCTATAGACTAGAGTTACCGGACGAGCTAAGTGGAATTCACCCGACATTACATGTATCTCATCGAAGGAAGTGCTTGACAGATGAAGATATGATTGTTCCACTAGAGGATATCAAAGTAGACGAACGACTCAGTTATGTGGAACAACCAGTGGCAATTATTGATCGAAAGGAAAAGAGGCTGAGAAATAAAGTGGTTCCTCTTGTGCATGTACAGTGAAACCACAAGAAAGGATCCAAGTCAACGTGGGAGACTGAAGAAGAAATGAGATGGCATTACCCATGTTTGTTCGAGGAACAACAGATTTCGGGGACGAAACCTATTTAAGGGGGTGCACTTGTAACGCCCGGATATTTTTTTTCTTTGAAGCCGACAAAAGAAGAAAAGAATAAAGTCCAGAGTCGAGGGTCTAAACTTGCCAAAACGCGAGAAAATTCAGAAGAGAAGGAGCATATGAGGGGAGGGCATCCCACACCCTCCCCACATCTCCAAAATTTCAGCAAAGAAAGAAAGAAGAGAGAAAAAGGGAGAAAAGTTGGTTCGAGTTGATTCAAGAGAGCAAAATCATCATGTAGCAGTCTAATCGAAGCTCTTCTCATTGTGGTCGTTTGTGTGAGTTCTAGGACCCCTCTTTTACACGTTTTTGAATGATTTTAGGGCTGGAACACATCTGAAATTGGGTTTTTGAAGTGTGTGTGTGTGTTTGACCCGTTTATGTATGTGTGGGTATGTGTATGACTCGTTTGCGTCTTGTGTTTGGGCTTATGTGTGCTTGAATGGTGTTATGTATGCATTCCTAAGGTTTAGGATGGTTTATTTGGGCATAGAATGGGTTTAGATGAGCTTGGAGGTCGAAAATGGCAGATTGGGTTCGGGATAAATTGCATTCTGCATCAGCTAGGGCTAGGCGACCGAATGGAGGCCATACGGCCGAATGAGGTGCGATTGAGGTTCATTCGCACGATTGACGGTTCATTCACACGACTGAGAGCCCATTCGCATAAATTTTCATCCGCATTAGTTCCATTCGCATGGGACTCATCCGCATTGAGTCCATTTGCACTAGTTTCATTCGCATGATTGGGTGTTCATTAGCATGGGTGTTCATTCGCATAGATTTTCATCCGCATTGGTCCATTCGCATGATGTTCAGTCGCCTGGAGGCCATGCGACTAAAAGGTGCCCATACGCCTGAATAGGGTTGTTGTACCCGAGGAAATCATAGTTTAATTACTAACTTTTGGAGGAAAGTGCAGATGTAAATTTTGACGTGATAGTTCCAGTAAGTTCATGTAAGATGACTATTGAGGCCTTAGAGTGTAGGTTGGGCATGTTGATGATGTACGATGTTGCATGTTTATGCATGATGTATGTTATGTAGGTATGATGTTGTCCTGTACGATGATGACTGTGTATATTATGTTCCTTATTATGATGTATGTTTATCTTTCCGTGGCTATATGTTGAATGTTAATGAATGAAATGAAAGTATTATGTAACGTAAAGTGAAAGATAATGAAAGAGGAACATGAAGGAAGAATGCATGCATTAATAAATGATAAAAAGTAAAGAAAGTCTTGCAAGCCTTGTATGTCGGAACACGCTATTAAAAGGTGTTAGCCTAACGGTGTGCGGGTTCGCTACCCCGGGAGGATGCACATGGGGTCTTTCTTTGTGATTCACATTTGTATGGAACCATTATTGCTTGCCTTAGGTACTATGGCTAGTGGTGCTGGGCACCGTGAACGAAGGTCTATGATAGGCTTAGGTCCAGTACATGAGCATGAAGGGCATAGCACATGACAATGGTATACCTGATCTTTAACATAGGTACTATGGCCAAAGGTGTTGTGCACCGTGAATGAAGGTCTATGATAGGCTTAGGCCCAGTACCTTGAGTATGAAGGGTAAAGTTCATGGTTTTGACGAAAGGAAAAGATGTAATGACGAACGAATGAATGATGAAGATAATAATGATATTATCTATGTGTACGTATGATGCATGATCGCATGAAAGTAAAGTACGGTTTTGATGAAAGAAAAGTATGTTTTATTATAAAACTAGAACTCACTCAGCCACGCTGACTTTTATGTGTTTCCAGTTGGCAGGTAATGTTGCTGAGGACGGCACGGGGTGGCTACTTAGCTCTTTTGCGATGGCATCTACTTCTATAATGCTTTTGTGATGTAATGCAACAATGTATTTTGTAACTGGTTAATGATGTATTATTTGGCAAAAGCTTTTATAATGAAATAAAATGTCATTTTTGAATGCTTCCACTGCAATGTTTACATTGGATAAATGAAAATGTACGTTTTATGTGCGATGATCGACCAGCTGTAAGCATCCCGAGAACGGGGCCTTACATTCAACAAACCCCTTCTCCCATCGTAGCAAGTTTGTGTTTTTTAATTTTTTTTGATTTAGTTTAATTTATAATTGATTTTTTGTTTGTGTAAGATGATATGTGATTTGCGTAGGTAGATTTTTCATCTTCGTTTATATGTTTGTGATTTTAGTTTGGTTGATGAATTATATGGTTTGTTTGATTGGTGCTTTGGTATATGTTTTTTGATTTGGTTTATTTGATTGTTGATTTTGTTTATGGTTAGTGTGCTTGGTGTGGTTGGTGATTTGCTATAGTTTATATGATTAGTTTGAATGATGAATTAATTGGTTTGTGTGCTTGGTGTTTTGGTTTAAATTTGGTTTAGTATTTGGATTGTTTGGTTGGTTGTGTCTGTTATTTTTTGATTTTGTTTATGATTAGTGATTGTGTTTTTATTGTTTAATAGAAATGGGCGAGACACATCAATGGTCAAGTGAGTAAATACAATGTTTATTAGAAACTTGTGTTGAAAAAATAAATAAGGTGGGTAGGAAAGGTTTTGGTATGCAAAAGACTGTTGAAATAGATTAGGAAAAGTTCTTAAAGAAAAGTTTGGCATTGAGTTTAATAAAAAAAACAAATGAGGAATGCCTATGATAATCTGAAAGCCAAGTACATCGGATTTGTGTATTTGAAAAGCAAAACGAGCAATATATATAATCCTCAAACAAATACTTTTTCCCTAACAATTTTATATTTTGGATTTAGGGGCATTCGAAGGCTGGATCTTTGAAAACGACTCCATTGCCTTTTCCAGAACTTTGTGCACAATTATTTGATGGTAATACTGCGACCAAAAATTGCAAGTGGACTTCAACTCAAACAACTTCAGCTGTTGGATCATCTTCTGCTCAACGTGTCAAACCACTTATGATTACAAATACAATTCTTTATGACAAAGAAGATGATGCCGGCTCTTTTGATTTTGAACAACACAATTTTGAGCCTACCCTATGAGGACACCCCCGAGCCTACCGAGGATCCTACACCCGACCCTATTCCAAACAAAAGGGCCAGGACCTCAAAATCATCTATCACATCTAGTGATTTAGCATCTAATATGCAAAAGGCTCTTTAATATTTGATTAAAGAAAAAGAAGGACCAACAGTACTTGAATGTTCTAACAGGTTAAAGTTGGTTGGATTAGACCCTATAGATCCTTTATTTTTAGCTGCTTTTCATATCTTTGGAGTGTCGTCATCCACGAGAGAGGCATGGATGACACTGCTAGAAATTCCAGAAGTATTAAAAGGGTGCATTACAATGAATGCTAAAAGTATGAAAGTAATATAATTGTGCATGTGACATTGTTTATGTTTGATGACATTGTTATGTTTGATGGTTGTATTTGGTTAGTGATGACATGATTAATGATTGTATTTGGTTGGTGATGACATTTTGGTTATGTTTTATGGTTGTATTGGTTGGTGATGACATTGTTTATGATTAATGGTTATGATTTTCTTTATGACATTTTTAAGTTTAATGGTTGTTTTTTTTATTAACACAGGATCATATGGATTATAATAAGAAATTACGTCTAGTAATTCTTATGTACTTGTATGTTAGTTTTTTTGGAGAAGAGGTTTGAAAAGAATGCGAGACAATGATTCAGAAATGACGGGACATAAATACACATTGGAATTATTGCAAGAAATCCCACACAATGCATTGAATTGCTACGTATGTCTCGTGAATCCTTTTTCCGACTATGTGCACATTTTAGAATATTATTCGTTAAATGATAGTAAACATGCATCGGTTGAGGAGAAGATGGCTATGTTTTTAATGATAATTGGTCATAATACGTGGTTATCAAGCGTAGATTTTAACACTCAAAGCAAACAATTCATAAATTCTTTTATGAAGTATTAGAAAAAATGATGCCTTTTGCCAAAGATATGACAGTACCAACTTCTTTCAATCCGAATCCAAACATTCTGGACATAACAAAAGACTTTTGTGAATTTTTGAGGGAGCGGTTGTGCACTTGATGGAACTTTGATACATGTTGTTGTCCATCCTAGTAAACAAGATTTATATAGAAGAAGGGGAAAGGAGAGTGTTATCAAAACTTATTAGCAATTTGTGACTTCAACATGATTTTTACATTCATTTTGGCAGGTTGGGAAAGGGTAGCACATGATTCCAGAATATTATCAGAGGCCTTATCAGATACAAATACTCCATTCCCGTTACCACCATCAAGTATAGAAATTGTTTTTAAATGTTTGTATTTTAGTTTTATTTCCTAATTATTTATATATCTTTACAGATAAATATTATCTTTGTGATGCCGCTTATGCACACATATGAGGATTTATGTCTCCATATAGTAATGTAAAGCATTGGCTTGGAGATTTTCGTAGGAATCATGCATTGACCAATAAAAAATTTTAGCCATGCACATGCAAAAATACGAAACGTTATTAAGCATTTGTTTGGTGTTTTGAAAGCACGGTTCCCTATATTGAAGAGGATGGCACCATTCCATTGGTTACACAAAGGAACATCACCGTTGCATGTTTCGCGCTACATAATTTTATAAGGAAAGAGGGCCTTAGTGATGACTTTTTTACACAATACGATTAACCCATGTGTCCTTTGAAAATTTTGATATGCACGTTGATGCTGATGAAAATGATGTTAAGGAACATGGTAACGCATCAGATCGAGAATATATGACCGAGGTAGCATATTAAATTGTTGAGAAGTTAATACCATGTCGAATAAACGATTTATAAATGTATTTTTATGGTTTTACAAATATTATTAAAATGTTTTATAACTTTTGTTTATATTTTAATGTATTTGTATGACTTTTATTTATATATTAATGTATTAGTTATTTTTAAAGTTTAAAAAGTAGACTTAGTTTAATTATAGAATATTTCAGCATTCTACAGATGTTAAAAAACAAATAGTCTTTTTCATGCAGACTACAGACATTTGGTCCACCTCTTCTACTGCAGATGTCCGCAGATGTGGTCCGTAGACTGCAGACGTATTCTGCAGAAAAAACAAAAAACATCTTAGTGATGAGTTGTGGATTACTAACTACTACAGAAGAAGATTTTGATTCAATCAGTGATCTGAACAAGTCAGAAACACTATTATATAGAGTACGAGTTGTAGGAATCAAAGAAGAACTACCCTAGGAGGTCAAGGATAAAGTGGTTCTAACATTAGAGATAGTCTATTTGCCACTTTTGAGTCATGATATGTTAGGACCGTGTTCATACGGAGTACTAACTGATAATGCGTGAAACCAGATCAAATAGTGTGGAATCCTATTTGATTGGCGATCCAATCAGTAAGAACGCAATCCCGATCAATCTAACGATTAAAAAAACATTAAGAACGATTAGAACAAGATCAACTGCGAACTATGAATTTGGAATAGGCTTTCTGGACGTTCTGGACGGCTAGGGTACGAGTATGTGTCAAAAGTCTCTCAATTGTTTTTTTCACGAATTAGGTGGTATTTATAGGTTATGGGTTTCCAATCGTACGACTGAACCATTAGCATGGTTCAGTCGTGAAACTAAACCATTAGCATGGTTCAGTCGTGCGACTGAATCATACGATTGATCCATACGCATGACAGAAGGTTCAGTCGTGCGACCGAGTCAATCTTATGTCTCAATCGTGCGACTGATCAAGTCTCTTGGTTCAGTCGTGTGACTGGTCCATTAGCATGAAGTATTCATGCTTATTGTCCATTAGCATGGTCCATTAGCATGAAGATTCATACGATTATGTTGGAACACATTTCTCAATCATTTTTGACTAAGAACTATGCATAACAACCACAAACCTATATAGTTAGTTCAACACACTTTAACACATAATAAACAATGAAACATTAAACATTATAAGCATCAATCACATATTGTATTTCATTCAACTCAATCACTACATATGCGTAAGACATGACATACATTCACATTAAGCTCATAAACTAGGTAGATATGTATCAACAAACTCCCCCTTGGACCTAGTTTCCTCTAACGTCTAACATTCTTCATAAGCTCCTCAAATTTCTTGTACTTCTCCTCTCTTGTAACTCCTGTATGTATTTCAAATGCAAAGCGGAGTCGTATAACGTTCTGGAACTGGAGGGCTTGTACAATATCTTGCGCATCATAGAATAGTGCCCACTTGTATAATGTGTAAACACCTTCTGCAGACAAGTTCTTGAGCCATATTGGGTTGAACACCCAAATAGTTTCCATTTTGCCCTCTTTCTGTAGAACTATGACCACTTCGCCTGTTCTCCAATCATAATACCACCATTTGAAGTATGGAGTTAAGTCCTGTGGTATTTCCGTAAGGGAATCTTGGACATTGTGCGCGAGGGACTCTACTTCAGCACGACTTTAGGCTTTCCAGATATCAGATCCACTTCAGACCTATGAATGTACCTCTTCGGTTGTTAAGGTCTGAAGTTTACCCATCTGGTGTGGTATTCCTTCTTTAGAGCAGCCTCAAACTAGCCTCATATCTTTCTAGGATCAGCATATAGCAGATTTAAGCATGCCAGCTGGTTGAGCTCAAAACCTGGGAGAGTCTTCAGATCATGTGGATATCTGAAGTACTCTATCCCTTCTCCCTCTTTATAGCATAAACGTTTAGATCTTCAAAATACGCCCACACAATAATCTGGCCTGACACTTTCTGATGTCTTTTGACTCTATAGAGCTTTGTGTAGGCATTCTGCTTTGGCGGCGTGCGTTGGGCTTTCATCTCTGCAAAACAAGCTGCCTATTCAGCCTTCTTGATCTCAACATCTACATTCGAGGCTTGGGCTTGGCTTTCATTCTTATCTGTTTCTTTGTCCATCTCATCCAGTTTGTCAAATGTAGCACTACCGAGAGTGCCACCCAAGTCGGGGACCACATTGCCCTCTCAGTCAGTGTACTCTGGATAGTGCTCAGATGTGACATCCTCAATCTCTATTTCATCAACATCATTAAGCTCATCGTCACTTGTCACATCAACTGTAGGAGCATCTTTTACAGGCTCATCTGGATTCAATCTGAACATCTCAGCGAGTTTCTCTTCAGTTAGATCGTGAATGATTTCTCCATCTTCGGGAGTGTAGCTCACCGATCGTCTGACAATCCCTTGCAAATCAAGAATCATGGTGAATTGAGACTTAATTTGCTGCAGCGGAGCAACATCATACTCATCTTGCTGTGATGTTTGATCTGCTTGAATTAAACATTTAACACATTAATCATTAGTAATTAATGTTTGAATCAAGTACAAAAGTTTACTAAATACAAAACATTTATCTTCACTTTTATCTTGATCCGTCAGTTCTTCAATAGCAGGGGCTAAAGATGATGCTCCTTGGTCTTGTGCTCT
Source organism: Flaveria trinervia (assembly GCA_025506515.1). NCBI lineage: Eukaryota > Viridiplantae > Streptophyta > Magnoliopsida > Asterales > Asteraceae > Flaveria > Flaveria trinervia. Next base: position 20,465,519 of record CM046445.1, read on the forward strand.
TTTAGTGTGCCTTTCTTGACCCAGAACAAAGGTTGATGCAGCAGCATCACCTTCTTCATCATCATCATCTCCTCTCTTTTTTCCCCTGAGTCCTTCATCATCATCCTCATCATCTTCATCAGAATCGTCATCATCCTCATCCTCATCATCATCATCATCATCATCATCACCGTCACCTTCCCTGATCTTTAATGGCTCATCTTTTGATCCTTTCAGCCTCAACATGATCGTCTTATTATTGGCTTCCAACTCCTCAATCCTCTTAACTGAATGAGCTGCTCCTGCAACTGTATAATCTGTAGGGCTTGAGCAGCATTGAGCTCCACAAGCTGATTTAGCTGTGTAGCTCTTTGCTCATCAATAGTTAACAACTTTAGCACCATCCGGTTTAGGTTGGCAAGCTGTTCTTCTACCCCGACGGAGGGTAGAGTGGCTCCATGGCTCAGTGGAAAGTTAGGAGAGGTTCTGGCTCTTTGGGGTGGTAGTGGTGGATGTGGTTAATATGGGTGGTGGAATGTGAGTGGATGGTGAAGGAGTGGTTGTGGTAGTGGTGGTTGGAAGTGTGGTAGTGATGGTGGGAGGTGTGGTAGTGGTGGTGGGGAGTGTGGTAGCTGTAGTAGAAGTGGTGGAGGTGCATGTAGTGGTAATCAAAGTAATCCTCCGTCTTTTGCTCTTCATCCCATGGGGCTGAGCCATCCTTTTCTTCCTCGATCCCTTAGAGGAGGATGCTCCCCCTGGGCTAATGGGATGGTCCAGGATGTATGATGGATCTGTAGTAGCAGCAGTAGCATCCCGGACTCACCCTGGCGTCCACCAATCGCTGCAAGCCCTCTTTCAGTGGCAACTACCATGCTGCCCACTGTCCGCACCAATGGCTCCTCATCCGACTCCTCCTCATCTCTCTGAGAGTCGGGGTGTATTGGGGCTGGCTTGGATCCACCTGGAGCCTCCCTGCCTTGACCATCACCTTGGTCGTTGTCGTCATTTGAGTCATCAGAGAGTAGCTCGATAGGCTTGATGTCTCAGACACTGTCATTGTGATGCCACTTCCTCCTAGCGGGCGCCAGATAATCCTCTCGGGCCAGATGCCCAAACAATTGTTTGACAGGGGGTTTCATCGCTTCCCCCTGTACACCTTCATCCTACCCAGTGTAGTATCATCCATAACCTCTAGTGTCACCTTATCATCACTCTCCTTTGCTAGGAAAAGAAGCTTCTGGTCTATAATCATCTGAAGGAATTGGGGGTACATGCAAAAGCCTTCCTTGCCTTTGGCCTCTATATTCTTGACCAAGTAAGTGAAGATCATCCGTGAAAAACTGAACGGGTGGTTCAGTACCAGAGTAACGTATGCATTCTGGATTTGATCTGAAAGCTCATCAAAACCCCCATTCCTCGAGGCAATGCACTTGAGGATAACATGCACCAAGTACTTGAACTGGGGACACATATTGCTTTTGTTGAGCACATTAGCGTTTATGTCTCCAGAGTACTTGATCCTCAGAAAACATCCCCGCACAGTCAGGGGATGTAGCCTACTCGGGCAGTCTCCGTCCTTTCCAACCTCCAAAACTCTCCTAATATCATCCTTGCTGACCGCAATATCTTGTCCAGAAATGGTACTCCGAATAGAGTGTGGCTCAGAGGACCTATCTACAACCGCGCTTTCCCAGAACACCTACTGAATAGATTTGTATGGCGTGCATGGTGTTGAGATAGCCTTGAAGATCCTCGATCTCCGTAGAATTAATGATACCGGCAAACTCAAAAGCATTCCGGGACGTGACGCCAAGATGAGCACAGATGTTGTGCTTCGTGCTCATCGTCCACCTACAAGCCATGTTGCTGTAACACAAGACACATAAACGTTAGAATTTTGGTAAATGAATGACATTTGAACTTTATTGAGCTTGTAAACATTCCGTTTAGTCGTGCGAATGGATAGTGCGACTTAGCCTTAGTCGTGCGATTGAGCTCGTTCATATGATTGAGCCTGCGACTAAGCTTAGTCGTATGCTATACCATACGGTTGAACAAGTCGTGCGAGTGAACTCAGATTCATGGTTCATTCATGCGATTTGTCCATTCGCCTAGCTCAGTCATGTGATTGAGTTATTCACCCAGCTCGGTCGTGCTATTGAAGTTCATCAGTGTGTCCATTCACATAACTCTCTGTTTTTTCAATTTGAATTCAAATCTTGGCTAAACTTGATGTTAAACATTGTGGATTGGATCATTAGACTCGCAAAAAATCTAAATAACATCTAATGCTCTTTAAGTTCACGGTTTAGTTCATTTTATAGGTTTATTTTGACAACTTAGACTCTATTCTTATTTTTAACAAACTTCCGTCAATTTGGGCTTGATTTAATGGAATATTTAGGTCGGGATCTTCGCACAGTACTTGTAGATGTAAGTAATAATCATTAGAATCAACAAGAATAGGTGGAAAATGCTGAAACAAAATTTTGGTAGGGTTTGGGTGTAATCGTACGAATAGAGAGTGATTTAGGGTTGGTGACAAATTGCGACCGACTCTGCTCTATTTATTCTAGGTTTACTTTTAGTCGTGCGACTGGACCTGTTTGCACTCTTCATTCGTGCGACTGGGGCTTAGTCGTGCGATTGGCTCAGTCAGTCACGTTCAGTCGTGCGACTAGTTTTCAGTCGTGCGACTAGTTTTCAGTCGTGCGACTAGTTTTCAGTCGTGCGACTGACTCATTCAGTCACCTCCATTCGTTCGATTGGTTCATTCTGGTGATCCAATCATATGGATTGACCCATGCTTATGGTCTAATCGTACGTCTGGTCCATATGTGTGGTTCAGTCGTGCGATTGGGCTCATACATATGATCCAATAGTGCGAATGGCTAAGACTTATGAGTTTCACCTTTCACACACTTAACTCGTTAATTATTGATAATACATTATGACCATTGATCATCTCAGACATGATCGTTGTCAATTTGAGAAACTGTTGATCACCTTAGATGTGATCCTTTTAACAAAACCGTTGATCACCTTAGGCATCATCCTTTTAACTTAAAAACCCGATTGGTCACCTCAGACGTGAACTCTTTTAAGTGAGTGATTCACAGATTGAATCCAAATGCATAGTCTGACTTTTACCTACCAAATGACTAGAAATAAATAAATAAGTAAAAACAACTAGAAATTTAAAAACTAAACCAACACATATTTTTTTTATTTTTGTATGATGATGGATTTAAACCTATTAGAGTACTTCCAATCGATTTTAATTCCTAGAGAGCACAACTTCAATTCTAGTTTATCATTTCTGGTACAATTCATTATGAAATCATACCAGGCATATCAGAATCATTTGGAAAATTTTAATAAACTATTTGAAGCTAGATTCTTGTTTTGACCGAGAGTCAATAGCAATTTCAGGAAATCATACTAGAGCCACAAGATGCACACAATGATTTTGACTTTCAAGAACCGCAACTCACGATGATTGTCAGTATACTTCTCCTCTTAAATCCAAACATAGATTTTTGACACACATTGGTGATTAGTTAAGGTTTAATTGTTTCAACAAGCATTTGTGGATCTCATGCTTTTATGGTAATCAACGTTTCTCAGGAGATTTTTGAGCGGTCTACGGGTATATTTCAAGAAGAAACTATTCTAAGAGCTTTCAAAGAGATGCCAAGTCTCAGGTCAGTGCCATCGCATAGCAGAGAGGCACAAACAACAATGAATTCTAGAATATTTAGGTTACGCATATCCTCAAGTCAGTGCCACCGCAAAGCAGAGAGACACATAACCTATCTTCTTGTTAGAGCATTTTTCTTTTTGCACATAACACACCAACAACATAAGTTATTAGCTTAATTGCATTTTCATTTTCCATGTGCTTTACTCATTTTATATGGTCATCCGCACACATTTGTGGCGTTTATTTTGCTCTTCACCCCGTATTGGAACTACGTTGATTGTGTTACCAAGGATAAGATGGGAACCCACAAAAAGTTGAACAATTTAGTTTGCAATTCAAACCACCAATGAGATCTACTCGCTTATTGTGTTGAATCTACCAACACATCATATAATGAACTAGCAACCTCTAGGTCTACTTTCTCTATGTTACCTTGGTAGCATACTAGTTTTACTATCATTTTTCTTTTATTTTGCTTAGACTTTTCAGACATAAACTTTGATTTTTGCATCTTAATTAGTTAAACTCTTTTGAAGTCCCAAATAATAGGTTCCCTATGTACTATCATTTTCCATATACATTGAATCAATATCACAGATTTGATTACTCCTTTTAGCTAAGTTGTCCTTCTCCCTCGTTTTTTTAAAAGTAATTAAATAACGCAACTAATTTAATACTAATCTAACATATTCTCCCCCTAAAATTCTAAAACCGAAAATATTTTTGTGTTTTTGGATTTAATGAACAGGAAAATAAAAGAAAAAAATGAAAATAAAATAAAATAAAATTTGTCGGACTAGACATTTTCTTCCTCAGAAATCACATCACTTTTCTTTTTCACGCCATTAACCTCTAATAGATATAAAAACCTCGGTTTATCAAATGCTTTTGTGTAGAGGTCGGCACGTTCAAAATTCGTATTTATTTTAACCACATCTATTAATTGCTTTTCAAAACAATCACGTATAAAGTGATACTTGATGTTGATGTATTTAGTTTTAGGATGTTGGACTGCATTTTTTGTTATGGCTGTAGCAGCAAAATTATCGACATAGATAGGAGTGTTAGAGAATTGCAAACCGTAGTCATGCATTTGCTGTTGAATCCAAATTATCTGCGAACAACAACTTGCAGCAGCAACGTATTCAGCTTCACAAGTTGACAAAGCAACCAATGTCTGCTTCTTACACTACCAGGTGACTAATCTTCTCCTAAAGAATTGACATCCTACAGACGTTGACTTGTAGTTCATTTTGCAGCCACCATAATCCAAGTCACTATACGCTATAAGCTCAAAATCATCTTCATGAGGATACCACAACCCAAGTATTGTTTGGCCCGTGTACGTACGGAGTACTAACTGATAATGCGTGAAAGCAGATCAAATAGTGTGAAATCCTATTTGATTGGTGATCCAATCAGTGAGAACGCAGTCCCGATCAATCAAACGATTAAAGAAATGTTAAGAACGATTAGAACAAGATCAACTGCGAACTATGAACTTAGAACATGCTTTCTGGACATTCTGGACGACTACTACGAGTATGTGTCAAAAGTCTCTCAATTGTTTTTTTTCAGGAATTAGGTGATATTTATAGGTTATGGATTTCCAATTGTACGACTATGGTTCAGTCGTGCGACTAAATCATGCGATTGATCCATACGCACGACTGAAGGTTCAGTCGTGCGACTGAGTCAATCTTATATCTCAATCGTGCAACTGATCCAGTTTCCTGGTTGAGTCGTACGACTGATCCATTAGCATGAAGACTTCATACGATTAAGTTTGAACATATTTCTCAATCATTTTTTACTAAGAACTATGCACAACAACCACAAACCTATATAGTTAGTTCAACATTCTTTAACACACAATAAACAATGAAACATTAAACATTATAAGCATCAATCACATATTGTATTTCATTCAACTCAATCATTACATATGTGTAAGACATGACAGACATTTACATTAAGCTCATAAACTAGGTACATATGTATCAACATGATAGCCAACTGTAATGATTGTGGATCACCAACCTAATCAAAGATACCATGGGAGAGGAAACAAAAGCTTGGAATAACATGTGGTATGGATGTAGAGATGGTCAATTAGGGAGCATGTAAGTACACCATATTGGAGAAACAATTACAACCATCACTAAATGACTCACATAAATTTGGTGCGAAGAGATTTAAAACTTGGTGACCTGACGCGAATAAATATTTTTGAGATTTAGTAAGTTCCATTGTTGGATTCTTCCCAACTAATGGAAAACATAAGAAAATGACTAGAACAAATGGGAAAAGAATAAAGGAGAAGCCACCTGATTGAGAATACATATAGGGGTCGATTATGGCTGAAGACTCATAAATAAACCAAATGCTTCCCAAGGAAACCCAATTATATGTTTTTATTAATTTCTATTATTATTTGTCTTTTCATTTTATGTAGGATGCTTTTGTGTTTGTCTTTGATTTCATGTTATTGCTCTTGGGTAGAAGGTTGTCTAGTTGTGGTGATTCATGAGATAAAGTGTAAGGATGGCGTGCAAAATGTCAATGGAATTTATGGTTGATTTTATGTTAGTGTGTGCACTACACCGTAGGGGAGTCTATTTTATCCTTTAACTATTTACGCCTTTGCATTTTTTTACTTTAAATTTATTCTTATTGTTCATTGAGGCAATGTAAATTTTAAGTGTGTGGATCAGAATTCAATTAAAAATTCTTAGTAAACCATTGCAGCAGAATTTACTTAAACCATTTCATATAAAAATATAATAGCTTTTGCGAAATAATACAACAATGTTAACAATTACAAGACATCATTTGTTTGCATTACAATGCAAAAACATCATTAGTATACAAAATAGATGCCATCCAAAACAAGCCAAGTAGCCTCCTGTGCATCCTCAGCAACCATTACCTGCCAATTGGATAATGCATAAAAAGTTAGCGTTGTTGAGTGAGTTCTAGTTTTATAAAACTTTATATTACCTTACATTTGTTAAAACATTTTCTTTACTATCACACGTGATCACACATCATACATACATCTAGGTAATAGTTATTATCTTCATCATCATTTGTTTCGTACATTTTGCACGTTTTGCACATTTCGTACTTATCGCACTTTCCGTACATTCTTATCTTTTCACTTCTATCTAGTACCTAGCATATGCTTAACCCCCCTCTGAAGCACAAAGGCATATCATCTAGGGTCAAGCGACAAGGACCCCATATCGTACATATCGCACGTATGAAGTAGTCACATAGACTAACTCCCCCTATGTGTTAACCCTTAAGGGTTAGCCAAGATCGCATGCTGTAAACACACAGTTGAGATAAAAACTGTCAATGAGTTGTGAACCTCCTTTCATTTGCTTGCAAGACTTTCATTCGTTCATTCATTACGTTCCACTTTCATTATCTTAAATCTTTTGGTTCGTTAAATTAATACTTTACATTCATTATCATAATCACATCATATAAAGTCACATCATAATACGTAGTTAGGAACATAAGAGAAAATAACATACATAAGCATAACATCATCACGCATCATGATACATAACATATACCCTAACACATCATCATAAACATCATGCATCATACATTCACATACATAAAAATATGCACAACAAGTATAAGTCATCATAAAACATAACTGATCCTCCACGGGACAACAGGGGTTTGGGGGCGACAGCCCCTAACAGTGGGGTCCTAGGGGCAACAACCTCTAGTGGGACCCGAGGGGCAACGCCCCTGGCTGGGGTCGCACTGCTAGGTCAGCTTGAAAAACAATTATTTTAAAACATTTACATAACACATTTTGTTATAGAAAAATAGATCTTCCTGTTAAAACTTTTAAAATCTTGGACATTTAAATCGTATATTTGGTATGAATTTCCAACCCCAAACTAGTTTAAAACCTCTAAAATAGGGGATCTAAAACTAGCCTGAACTCAATGAGCAGTTTCTTAATCAAGCATTCAAAGCAATGGTTGCACTATACAGCCTGCAAGTGAGTTAACACTTAAAGGAGTTGAATTCTGCATAATTTCGCTGCTAATTTTGCTGCCATATCAACAGTTTCACTGCTAGTTTCGCCAACAGTTTTGCTGGTAGTTTTGCTGGTATCTTCGCTACTAGCTTCGCTGCCAGTTTCGCCCAAGTTTCGGTGCCAGTTTCGCCCAAGTTTCGCTGCCAGTTTTGCCCAAGTTTCGCTGGACGACTACGCAATTTCGCTGAAGAACCCTTAGTTTCACCGAATGGGCTGAAAATTACGAACCAACCCATTTTGACCCAAAACTTCAATCTTTTACCTCTAAAAAACCCCAAGCCCTAGAATCCGAGTTTACATCAAATTGAAATATTAAATGATGTTTCTTACCTGGATTATTGGTGTTTTCTTTTTGTTTGGTTGCCCACGAACACTAATCTTAAATGTCGTGATCAAGTGAGCCTTGAATCTACACCTCTCCACTTTCTCTCTCTACACTCTCTCTCTAGAAGTCAGTATTGAGTTGCAAATGATTGTAGCTCAAGATGATCCGTTTATATATACCGGGCGTTCCTAGGAACTTAAACTCGCCAAACACATATCCCGCGAGGTCTACTCGGTCCGTACTCCATTACCCGCTTATGTTTTTAAATAGTCCCAGTTAAGCCTATTATTATTAATTCACTCGTTTCAACTTTATTCTAGGGGTTACAAATGTTTTGAAAAAACACATGAAAATTTTTGAAGTTTAGTTTGTGTTTTTATGCAACTTACAATACATTAAAACTTTTCCCTGGGTTTATATTAATTAGAGAAGCATTCTAGACACATATTTTACACCCTGATGCGTAACTATGTTTTTGCAATCACATGATTAAAAAGAACCAAGTACCTTCCTTAAAATTGATGGCATATTCTAAATGTTACGAGTCGAAAGGCGGACGATTAGACATGCGCTCATACTTTCAACCTTTTCATTCATACATAGAAATTTTTATTTATTTATGGGTGCTATATGTTTCATCATTTTAGAACTTGTCTAGGGCGTACATTTCAAGACCATGAACTAATTAATTATATGAATTTAATAGAGGCGTTATGATTATCCCTTGTCTAGCCTTTTTCTTTTGTTTTCCCTATCCGAACATCATCTAGTAGTTAGCCCATTTGAACCTTATTGTCTTTCATTTGATTATCCTGCATTTTAAACCCTTAAGCCTTTAGCATTTTTTCACCTGGGTGTTGAAAATCCGATTTAGTAGTGTCTAATGATCTTTTGTTTATGTGTGTAGTTGAGGAAAAAAGTTAGTTATTTAGAAAAAAAATATAGAAAAAAAATAAGAAAAAGAGAGTTGAAAAAAAATCAAAAGAAACAAAAAACAAGAAAAAAGTTGAGCATTAAATAAAAGATCAAAATTCGATCTTATATATTAAACTTCAGTCATTTTATTATTTTGTGTTATTTTAGTTTATTTAATGTTGAGATCATGTTAGCTTAGTTAATCCGAGTATTTAGCCACAACCAACCACTTTATATACTATTTTATTTCCAACACCATTGCCTCATTACAACCTGATTACAATTCCTCTTTATTTATGTTAATTTTTAGTTATGTTAATTTTTCATGTTAATTGGTAAGGTTTAATCTCTTTACAAGTTTACTTTCATGATGTTTTATTATTAGATGTTGAGCAATTACAGATAAATACTAGTACATATTTTACTAGTGGAGTGAATATTTTGTGAAGTATGAGTATATAAATAAAACAAATCCAACAGACGAATGCACTGTGTTGAATATTGTCTTGTTCCTTATAATTTATCTTAGCTCGGCTGATTTCTAATAAAAACTGTTGACTCTTAGAAAACCGTTTATGTATTTGTATCTTTAATCTGCTAGGAATTGCTCAGAATATTTTGTAATGCTTCGGGGTTTGTTGGATTGTAGATTGAGAGTTAGCATGAGTACAAGCAAAGTTTAGATGCGGGGATATCTTATAAGGCCCCGTTCTCGGGACGCTTACAGTTGGTCAATCATTACACATAAAACATATATTTTCATTCAAATAAAGAAAACATTGCAGCGGAATCATCAAAATAGACATCTCATTTCATTATAAAAGATTTTGCAAAACAATACATCGTTATCAAATTACAAAATATGTGTTGCATTACATCACAAAAGCAATATAAATATAGATGCCATCCCAAAAGAGATGAGTAGCCGCCCCGTGCCATCCTCAGCAACATTACCTGCCAACTGAAAACACATAAAAGTCAGCGTTGCTGAGTAAGTTCTAGTTTTATAAATAAAACATATTTTATCTTTCGCTTAAAACGTCATTTACTTTCTTTCAAATCATAACAGTCTTCAAACGTGATCACACATCGTACGTACACATAGACAATAATTATTATCTTCATCATCGTTCATTTGTACTTTTATTATCTTTTCGTTTTCATCAAGATCCTGTCATGTGCTTAACCCCTTTAGAGCACCAAGCAATTCATCTAGGGTTAAACGACAAGGACCCCATACATCTGGTCAATCACAAAATTTGAACCCCTGTGTGCATCCTCATGGGGTATTTAACCCGCACACATAACCTCTATGTTAACCATGCCCAACATAACCTCTATGGCCTCAAAAGTCTCTTAAATGAACCCCCAGGAACCTTCCACGTCAAAAACTTACATCTGCACTTTCCCCCGAAAGTCAGTAAATAAACTATGTTCCCTCGGGTACACAAGTCCTACTTGGGCGTATGGCACCCTTCAGTCGCATGGCCTCCGAGGTGACTGAGCACAATCGGGATGAACACCAGGCGAATGAGCCCTATGCGTATGGACCCAATGCAAATGAACAAAATGCGGATGAGTCCCATACGAATGAGACCAATACGGATAATTCCCATGCGAATGGAACGAATGCGGATGAACATCTTGTGCGAATGAGCACAAATGCGGATGGACCTAGGCGAATGGACCCTCAGTCGCATGACTCCCCATGCGAATGGCCCTCAGTCGTATGACTCACAAGCGAATGGACTCCAGTCGCACAACTCACATGCGAATGAACCTCAATCGCACTCCTTTTGGCCGTATGGCCTCCAGTCGCATGTCATTCGGTCGCCTAACCCAAGCTGATGCAGAATGCATTTTATCCCGAACCCAATCTGCAATTTTCGGTCTCCAAACCCTCTCAAGCCTGTTCTAAGCCCAAATCAACCATCCTAAACCTTAGGAATGCATACCACAACATAATTCAAGCACACACAAGCCCGAAAACAAACTCCACACGCATCACACATAAACACATACATACGGGTTCAACACGCACATTTCAAACATGGGTTCCCTATGTGTTCCAACCCCAAATCAGTTGAAAACATGTAAAAGAGGAGTCCTAGAACTCACACAAACAACACCGTCAAGTAGAGCTTCAATCGAACTCGCTACACTTCAACTTTCACGCTTGAATCCAAGAAAATCAAAGCTTGAAACCCTCTTTTTCTCCATCTTCTCTCTCTTGGCCAAGTTTTGTGAGTATGGGGGAGTGTGTGGGCTGCCTTCCTCCTCTTATACCCCCCACTCATTCAAGGTCTTTCCTTTTGGCAAGTTTGGTCCCTCGACTTTGGACTTTAGTTCTTTTTTTTTGTCGGCTTCAAAGAAAACAACCGGGTTATACAAGTCCACCCCCCTTAAATAGATTTTGTCCCCAAAACCTGTTAGTCCTCGAACAGACGTGGGTAATGCTGTCTCATCTCTTCTTCAGTTTCTCACGTAGACTCGGATTCTTTCCTGTGCTTCCACTGTACATGCACAAGTGGAACCACTTTATTCCTCAGCCTCTTCTCTTTCTGATCAATGATCACCACTTGTTGCTCCACATAATTGAGCCGTTCATCTACCTCGATATCCTCCAATGGTACAATCATATCCTCGTCTGCTAAGCACTTTCTCAGATGAGATACATGGAATGTCGGGTGAATTCCACTTAAGTCATCGGGTAATTCCAGTCTATAAGCCACCTCTCCTACTCGAGCAACGATTCAGAAAGGTCCTATGTATCTCGGTCTCAAGTTGCCCCACTTTCTGAACCGAATGATGCCCTTCCAAGGTTAGACTTTCAGCATAACTCTATCACCAACCCGGAACTCAATCGGTGTACGCTGTTTGTTAGCATACAACTTCTGTCTATCATTAGCTGCCTTCATGAAGGCTTTGATCTTTTCAAGCTTCTCAGTCGTAGCCTTGATTACCTCGACGCTCCCTAACTCTTTCTGACCAATGTCACCCCAACACACGGGTGTTCGGCATCTCCTACCGTATAGCATCTCATAGGGGGGCATACCAATGCTGGCATGATAGCTGTTGTTATATGAGAACTCGACTAATAGTAGGTGGTCATCCCAACTTCCTCCCAAATCGATAACACATGCCCAAAGCATGTCTTCCAATGTCTGAATGGTCCTCTCTGACTGACCATCTGTCTGAGGATGATAAGTCGTGCTAATGTGCAACCACGTCCCTATCTGTCGTGGAATTTCTTCCAAAATTTAGATGTAAACCGGGTGTCACGATCACATACTATAGACACCGACACACCATGACGAGTTACAATTTCCTTGATGAATACATCCGCCAACCTCTTGGATGAATATGTCTCGCAAATCGGTAGGAAGTGAGTACTCTTTGTTAAACGGTCAACTATCACTATATGGCATCATACGCTTTCGGGGTACACGATAGCTTTGTAATGAAATCCATGGTGATGTGCTCCCACTTCCATTCCGGTATATCCAAAGGTTGGATCTTCCCATATGGCTTCTGATGCTTGGCCTTCACCTGTAAACAAGTAAGGCATTTACTCACATACTCCACCACATCGCATTTCATACCCGGCCACCAATAATCTTTCTTCATGTCTTGGTACATCTTTATAGCACCAGGATGAATAGAGTATTGAGTCTTATGAGCTTCATACATAATCTTCATACGTAGATTCCCAAAACGAGGAATCCACATCCGTCCAAATCGGGTTCTAACACCAAACGTGTTTTCACCCAATTCCATAACCAGACCTCTCATTCTTTCAGATTTAAGATGGTCTTCTTTCAATGCCTCATCTTGAAACTCTTTAACTTGCTTCATCACGTCAGAGGTCATGATCAACTGGTATGATTTCACCCGAATCGGTTCAGGTCTCTCTTTCCGTCTAAGGGCGTCTGTCACCACGTTGGTTTTGCTCGGATGGTAATGGATCTCGCAATCATAATCTTTTATAAGCTCCAAACATCGTCTCTGCCTCATATTCAGGTCCTTCTGCTAGAAGAAGTACTTCAAGCTCTTATGGTCAGTGAATATGGTGCACTTCGTCCCGTAAAGATAGTGCCTCCAAATCTTTAACGCAAAGACCACGGCTGCTAGCTGCAAGTCATGAGTAGGATCATTGACCTCATGAACCTTCAACTGTTGGGATGCATAGGCTATAACCTTCCCTCTCTGAATTAACACACACCCCAACCCCGAGTAGGAAGCATTAGAATAAACCACCAGATCTTCACTTCCATCGGGTAATGACAAAACCGGAGCATGAGTCAACCTCGCCTTTAACTCGTCAAATACCTTCTCTTGAGCTTGAACCCATACAAACTTTACATCTTTCCGGGTCAATTTGGTTAGTGAAGAAGCAATCTTGGAAAAGTCTTGGGTGAATCTTCTGTAGTAGCCCCCCAAACCCAAGATACTACGAATCTCGGATGGCGTCTTTGGAGACTTCCATTGTATCACCGCCTCCACCTTCATCGGGTTCACCATAATCCCATCAGGATTCACCACATGACCCAAGAATTGAACCTCGTGCAACTAGAATGCACACTTGGAGAACTTAGCGTACAACTTTTCCTTTCTCAATGTCTCCAAAACCTCCCGAATGTGACAGGCATGCTCAATCTCGCTCTTCGAAAAAATTAGGATATCAAGAATAAACACAATCACTGATTTATCCAACATCGGCCGACAAACTCGATTCATTTGGTCCATAAAAGCAACTGGCACATTGATCAAACCAAAAGACATGACAAGAAACTCGTAATGACCATAACACGTACGAAAAGTTGTTTTAGGAATATCCTGCTCCTTCACCTGTAGCTGATGGTAGCCAGATCAAAGATCTATCCTTGAAAACCAACTGGCACCTTGAAGCTGATCAAACAAGTCATTGATTCTTGGTAAGTAGCGGTTATTTATCGTCAACTTATTCAGCTCAAGGTAGTCAATACACATCCTCATACTACCGTCTTTCTTCTTCGCGAATAAGACCGGAACACCCTAAGGAGAGATACCCGGTCTAATAAACCCCTTATCAAGCAGTTTTGCAACTGCTCCATCAACTCTTTCATCTCAGTCAGAGCCAACCGATATGGTGCCTTGGCAACAGGTTGGGCACCCGGTATAAAGTCAATCTGGAACTCGATCTCACGGTCAGGTGGCACTCCTGGTAAGTCTTCTGGAAACACGTCTAAAAAGTCACAAACAACCGGTACATCAGACAGTTGTGGTGCTGGCGTATCCACACTCTTTACATAGGCCAAGTAGGCACTACATCCACGCCTCATGCACTTTCCCGTCACCGCCATTGAGATTACTTTCGAGATCATTGTGACCCGATCCCCATAAACCGTTACCTTACTCCTATCAGGCGCTGTCAATCGAATCATCTTCTTACGACACACAATGTGCGCCTCGTAATCCGCCAACCAATCCATCCTGAGAACCAAATCGAAACCACCTAAGTCGTCACAAATGGTCTAACAGGAAATTTATGGCCTTCTAGTTCCACATCACACTCTTCTATCATCTCGGAAATCCTGGTAGACTTACCTAGGGCAGTTTCTACATCAAAGTGCACATCAACACTAAGCAGTTTAGCACAAAAAGCAGCAGAAATAAAACTTTTACTGGCATTAGAATCAAATAACATGGAGGCTAAAGTTTGGTTTACTAGAAACGTACCTGACACGACTTCAAGGTCCGTTCTAGCTTCCTCCTGCGTCATCGTAAATGCTCTGGCGCTCGCTCTCGGTCCTTCACCTCCAGTTTTCTTCACCCCAGAACCCTCAGCCCTCGGCTTCTTACAATCCCTACTCATATGACCACTTTCTCCACAGTTCAAACACCTCATAGCCCCATAGTCTCTAGCCATATGACCATGCTTCCCACACTTAAAACAGATGTTTGATCCCCACTTGCATTCCTCCGAATGCTCTTTCCCACATTTGCCACACATCTTCGATCATGCCCCTGATGTGACCACACGACAGTCATCCACCCGTGCCTTCTTGTTACCCGTCGAGGCACCACCCCGACCAAACCTCTTCCCGTTCCATCTCTGATCACCACACCCTTCTTGCTTGTCTCAACCACCACCACCTCTCGCTAATCATACAATCTTCCCGCCAAATCAACTGTCGACCTAAACATGCTCGGTCGGGCAATGATCATGTGCCTGCGAATATCTGCTCGCAAGCCCTAAATGTATCTTCTAATCTTTCGTGATAATGGTGTCACTTGGTCTAGCACCAGTCGTGCAATCTCATTAAACTTCGTAGTGTATTGCTGATGCGTCATTGTTCCCGTCTCCAGCTGCAGGAAGTCTCTTTCCACCTTATCCATTTCCCTGTGAGTACAGAACTCCTCGATCACCAACTTCTTTAATTCTGCCCACCTCATCCTCCCGATTGCCCTGCTACCCTCAGCTTGGACAATATTGTCCCACCAGCACAAAGCTGAGTCCACAAAAGAGTGGGCAGCAAACTTTACCTTTTGGTCTTCCCGACACTCGCTGATATTTAGAACAACTTCCATTTCTCTCACCCACCGGTGAGCAGCAGTAGCCGTGTCGTTACCATCGAAAGTAGGGGGCTTGCATTGCTGAAACGCCCCGTAGTTACAGCCTCGTGTTGCCTCCGGCGCAGGCTCTTCTTCCTCTTCTTCTTCTTCTTCTTCGTCATCAGACAACACCGTCTCAGTCTCGAGCTGTCTCCTTCCGCCTGTAGGTCTACTTCTTTCTTTCCTCTCCCCCTCCCGTACAACTTTAATCACTTCAGTCACTACAGACAGTAAGATCGTCTGCAATAACTTGATGCACCTCTTCAACCACAGCCTCTTTCACCGAGGCCCTTAAGTTTGCACTCTCATCACCACCCTCCGGATGAGGGGTCTCTTGTTCCTCATGAACCACCTTTGGGTCTTCCTTTTTTGGGTCGTGGTTCAGCACCCCGACCTCTAGCACGTGAAGCCTTTGAGGATCTACCGCCGGCCATCCACACACACACTGAAAGATTCAAACACCAACATGGCCATTTAAGGGAACAACTTCATTTATGTCAAGTATAATAAGTCCCTAATTACAGTGGCCAGTTATGATTAGCCACTTACTTTACTCTTCATACCCCAAGCATTACCTATCCTGACTACATCAGTATTTAAATCCACAAGCAACACATAATTACATAACATGCGCACGTAATACCAGTTAACATTAAGAAAATACCTGAAGGCACGTAGCTACTCAGACTGGCATCCCTTCCCTTTTCATCCCATTTTCAGTTTAAGTTAAGTTTATTTTGAAAATTTACCCGTTTCACTTAAACTTTGGCTCTAATACCAACTTGTAAGGCCCTGTTCCCAGGACCCTTATAGCTGGTCAATCATTGCACATAAAACATATATTTTCATTAGAATAATAAAAACATTGTAGCGGAATCATCAAAATAGACATCTTATTTCATTGTAAAAGCTTTTGCAAAACAATACATCATTATCAAATTACAAAATACGTGTTGCATTACATAACAAAAGCATTATAAAAATGGATTCCATACCAAAAGAGCTGAGTAGCCGCCCCGTTCCATCCTCAGCAACATTACTTGCCAACTAGAAACACATAAAAGTCAGCGTTGCTGAGTGAGTTCTAATTTTATAAATAAAATATACTTTATCTTTCGCTTAAAACCGTCATTTACTTTCTTTCAAATCATAACAGTCCTAAAACGCGATCACACATCATACGTACACATAGATAATAATTATTATCTTCATCATCGTTCATTTAGTACTTTTATTATCTTTTCATTTTCATCTAGGTCCTGTCATGTGCTTAACTCCCCACTAGAGCACCAAGCATTCATATAGGGTTGAGCGACAAGGACCCCATACGTCTGGTCAATCATAAAGATTGAACCCCTGTGTGCATCCTCATGGGGTATTTAACCCACACACAGTGGAGCTGACAACCCCTCATTGGGTGTGAACCTCCATACATATGCTTGATAACACGTGTCAAGCCCCAGTGTGTATCCTCATGGGGTAGCTAACCCGCACATGGTTGAGCTAACACTATTCATTGAGTGTGAACCTCCATTCATTTGCTTATAAGACTTTCTTACGCTCGTTCGTTATTAATGCATGCATTCTTCATTTCGTTCCTCTTTTCTTTATCTTTCACTTTACGTTACATAAAACTTTTCATTTTGTTCATTAACATTTAACGTAAAGCCACGGAAAAATAATCATACAAAGCAAGGAACAAAACATACGCAGTCATCATCATCCCGGGCATCATACATAAATATCATACATCATACATACCATCATGCATAAACATACAACATCATACATCATCATCATCCATGCCCAACATAACCTCTATGGCCTCAAAAATCATCTACATGAATCCCTGGGAACCTTCCACGTCAAAAACTTACATCTGCACTTTCCCCCGAAAGTCAGTAAATAAACTATGTTCCCTCGGGTACACAATCCCTACTTGGGCGTATGGGCACCCTTCAGTCGCATGGCCTCCCAAGCGACTGAGCATAATGCAGATGAACACCAGGCGAATGGGCCCTATGCGAATGGATCCAATGCGGATGAACACAATGCGGATGAGTCCCATGCGAATAGGAACAATGCGGATGAGTCCCATGTGAATGGAACCAATGCGAATAAACATCTTGTGCGAATGAGCACAAATGTGGATGGACCTAGGCGAATGGACCGTCAGTCGCATGACTCCCCATGCGAATGGCCCTTAGTCGTACGACTCACAAGCAATAGAATCCAGTCGCACGACTCACATGCGAATGAACCTCAGTTGCACTCCTTTCGGCCGTATGGCCTCCAGTCCATGCCATTCGGTTGCCTAACCCCAGCTGATGCAAAATGCAGTTCATCCCGTACCCAATCTACACTTTTCGGCCTCCAAAACCCCTCAAACCTATTCTAAGCCCAAATCAACCATCCTAAACCTTAGGAATACATACCACAACAACATTTAAGCAGACACAAGCCCGAAAACAAACTCCACACACATCACACACAAACAAATACAAACGTGTTCAACACTCACATTTCAAAAACGGGTTTCACTATGTGTTCCATCCCTAAATCCGTTGAAAACAGGAAAAAGAGGGGTCCTAGAACTCACACAAACAACACCGTCAAGTAGAGCTTCGATCCAACCCGCTACACTTCAACTTTCACGCTTGAATCCAAGAAAACCGAAGCATGAAACCCTCTTTTTCTCCCTCTTCTCTCTCTTGGCTGAATTTTGTGAGTATGGGGAGGGTGTGGGCTGCCTTCCCCCTCTTATACCCCCACTCATTCAAGGTCTCTCCCATTTTGGCAAGTTTGGTCCCAAGACTTTGTACTTTATTTCTTTCTTTTCTTTTGTCGGCTTCAAAGAAAATAACCGGGTATTACATATTTGATGTCGTTAAAATTTTACACACACACACACACATATATATATATATATATATACACACACACACACATATGTATACTAGTATATAGGTATATATACATATATACATATATATAAATATAATATATATATATATAGATATATATATTATATATACATATATGTACATATATATACATATATATATATATACATATATATACACATAAATATATATATATATATATACATATATATATACATAAATATATATATATATATATATATACATAAATAAATAAATATATATATATATATATATATATATATATATATATATATATATAATATATATATATATATATATCTATATATATATATATATATATATATGGTTAGTTTTTTCAAAACCCTATTTAAAATAAAACTTTCAAAACTTTTAATAACCATTGATTATATTAATCAATGGTTGAGATTAATAAAATAGTAATGTAAATTATCATATTAAATAATTTATGTAATTTAAACTCAAAAGGGTAGATCAGTATAATCATAAAGTTTTATTTTTGGAAACCCATTATAGATTGGTAAATTATGTTATAGCTTACTTTATCAATTTAGTATCATTAAGCATTTTCTATTTTTAGTCCAACAAAACAACATTCTAGAAGGATTAAGGTTTTACAAATAACGGTAAAAAATTATAAAACACGGAGAAACAAAAGGCTATAAAAATAATGAGTGGATCAAAGGTTATCATATGTGGTTGTCGAATTTTTGTAGTTAAAGTGTGTAAAATACCTATTCCATACATGGCTATCTCTTGATATTCAACTTCGTTTAGGTTACAAAGGCAAAAAGAATGTACATCGATTTGACAAAATAACAATGTTCCAATAAAAACAATTATTTAAATAAGTATGGTGTTTGATATTGTCCTAAAAGTTTATGTATATTAATATTGTCATTACTTTGTATAGTAAACTTTTCTTCAAAATATAAAACATCAAATGAGAAAACAATATATATATATATCTATATATATATATATAATATATATATATATATATATATATATATATGTATGTATGTATGTGTGTATATATATATGTATTATGTATGTATGTATTAGTTACATTTACTAAAATAATAATTCACTTTTAAGTATAAAGATTATAATAAAAAATAACTATGATGTGGGTTAATTTGAAGTTAATAAAGTCCACGATTTTTACACATTGAAATACATACCACAAGTTTTTGTTTAATTATCTAATTGAATCAACTGTTACTTTGTTGTATCATTTATTAACTAGGTTTATTACTCATCGCGCGTTGCCACGACATTGTACGTGATGTGATAAAATATAGATTACAATCGACCCGACTTATTTCAGAACTAATTTTACGTTAATACGTAGAGTAACTCGAATTTATACCATTGAACAAAAACGTTTAATATATAACCTGACTCGTTTTCAAACAAAACTAATGCATACCGAAACATAGACTTACAATTGCTCCCGACATTGTTTCGAACTAAATTTACGTCCATACGTATAGTAAATGGAAAAGTAATATATTGACCCGACGCGTTTCCAAACAAACCAATGTCGTAATGTTGGTCAATTCAAGTCGTACGTAAAAATAAGCACTAAAACGTTTATATTTGATACAACTCATTTCTGAACAAATATTACATCAAAACATAGACATATGTCGAAATGTAGACAGTCTTAAAGTGTATATAGTTAAGCGTGGAAATGTTTAATAGTTGACCCGAGTGGTTCCTAATTACGTCTAAACGTAAACAGAACTGAATTTATATTGTATAGGGCTAAACCCGGAACTTTAGAAACTTAAGAGGATTAAAATAATATTTTACAAAGTTTTTAGAAAATAACAGGGGCTGAAAGTATAAATATTAAAAATAGGAGGGGAAGAAAGGGCGGTGGAAAACCCCACCGAACTTTCTTTTTAAGTTATATAGAATGGGCTAATAACCCAAGAAAAATCAAGAATAGCCGCCACCATTGTGTTTTCTTAGGATGCATGAAATCGAGGATTGATATATTAAAAACCCTAAAAAAAGAACGGGGGACGGTAGAGGTGCAAAGCATTTGTACACACAAGATAGAAGAAAAAAACATTGATTTTCATTAAAAAAACATTTGGAGCTTGAAGTAATTTTAGAGAGCAATATTAAAGTGGAGAGCAAGATTACGGAGCAAGAATTGAAGCATTCAATTATTGAAGATCATTCGGTTTTGGCCCGTTATAATTATTTTTGTTTGTCTCATTGATTATTTTTTCGTTAATGTTATTAATTCTTGCAACTTTATTATTGTACTTTATGTTTTTAAATATTATGAGTAGCTAACTTATTATTACTACCTTGGTTGGGTTGAAAACTTGTATTTTTTGACTAAAATATTAGGTTTTGATTTCGTATATTTGTTTATTAATCTTAGAACTTGATTATTGTTTTAATTGAATATGAACCGGTGTATTGTTTTATAATTAAAAGTTATTACAATGCTCGTGTTGTTTAATTTTGATTGACTGCGTGACATCTAGTTTAGGGTTGTATGTTAAAATTAATTACTTTATATTTTTAATTTTAAACATTGATTAGAGATAATCTTAGGAGCATTTGTTGTGATTTAATAGTATTTTTTAATGTGCTATATTATCTAAAACCTAAAGGTGATAGATAATGTTTAAAACCTCCTACTAGTTGCTTGTTAGGTTTAGATTTTGTAAGAGTCTGTTTTACCTTTCATTCGTGGTGTTAGTGTTTTAGGGTATTTAATTGGATTTAATCAAGTTGTCCTTTGTTTTAGGGTTAGAAAATATAATCTTATATACATTGTGGTAGAAAACCTAGAGCGATCTTCCATTATACATTTTAATAAACCTATCTAGTGTCTTACATGTAACTCCCGGTTATTTATCTATTTTGAGGTTGACGAAGAAAGAAAAGAAATAAAGTCCAAAGTCGAGGGACCAAACTCGCCAACGAGGGAAAGTGGAAATGTGGTGATATGTGTAGAGAGAGGGCAGCCATACTCTCCCAACACACTCACATTTCAGCCAAGAAAAGAGAGGAGAAGAGAGAAAGGAAGAAAAGAGGAAGAAGTGTTGGTTCGAGTGGCCAAAGTCGTCGAGAACCGAGTCAAATCGAAGCTCTACTTCTTGGTGTCGTTTGTGTGAGTTCTAGGACCTCTCTTTTACATGTTTTTGAATGATTTTGGGGCTGGAACACATCTGAAAACCCTTTTTTCAAGTTTTTGGGTATAAACCCGTTTTTATGCATATGTGTGTGTGTATGATGCGTTTAAAGTTGGTTTTCAGGCTTGTGTGTGCTTGAATGGTGTTGTGGTATGCATCTCTAAGGTTTAGGATGGTTGATTTGGCCTTAGAATGGGTTTAGATGAGCTTGGAGGTCGAAAATGGCAGATTGGATTTGGGATGAACTGCATTCTGCATCAGCTAGGGTTAGGCAACCGAATGGAGGCCATACCACCGAATGGGGTGCGATTGAGGTTCATTCGTACGATTAAGAGTCCATTCTCACGATTGGGGCCAGTCGCATGGGGAGTCATGCGATTGAAGGTCCAGTCGCATAGGTGCTCATCCGCATTAGTCCATTCACACGATTGGATGTTCATTCGCATGGGTGTTCATCTGCATTGGTTCAATCGCATGATGTTCAGTTGCATGGAGACCATGCGACTGAAGGGTGTCCATACGCCTGAATAGGGCTGTTGCACCCGAGGAGAAGCGTAGTTTAACTTCTGACTTTCGGGGGAAAGTGCAGATGTAAGTTTCGACGTAAAGGTTCCCGTAAGAGCATGTAAGATGACGATTGAGGCCTTAGAGAGCATGTTGGGCATGATGATGATGATGTTGCATGATAATGCATGTTATGTATGTATGATGTTGCCCTGTATGATGTTGATGCCTGTGTATGATATGTTCTTTATTATGACGTATGTTTATCTTCTCGTGACTTTTGTGTTATGTAAATGAATGAACCGAAAATATTATGTAACGTAAAGTGAAAGATAATGAAAGAGGAACATGATAAATGAATGCATGCATTAATGAACGAATGAATGTAAGAAGGCTTGCAAGCAAATATATGGAGGTGCACACCCGATGAAGGTGTTAGCTCAACGTTGTGCGGGTTAGCTACCCCGAAGGATGCACACTGTAACACCCGGTTATCTTTTTTAAAGACATGATATAAAGAATAAAAGAAGAAAGGCAATTAAGTCCAAGTGGAGGATTAAAAGTTTAAAAATAATAAAAATCTTAGAAAAGTTGGTGTAAAGGTGGGCATGGCCGCCCACCCTCACTTCATATCAACACATCTTTGGTTCTAGAGAGAGTGATCAGAAGAGAACTCTCGGCTAGTGAAAGAAGAAGAAGAAGTGAACGAATTCAAGGTAAGAATTGTTAGGACCTGGTATTCGACCGAAATACCTTGTGATTAACGTGTAAACCAGATCAAATAGTGCGGAATCCTATTTGATTGGCGATCCAATCAGTGAGAACACACGAAGAATCAATCAAGAATTGAAACTAACGTTTGAAATCGATTGGGAATCGATCTAATGTGTTCTATGAACTTGGAGAACGAATTGGGAGGTTTCTGGACGGCTAGGGTACGTCTGGATTCGTAATTAATCGAGAGTCTTATTTTTCACGAATTGAGTTGTATTTATAGGTTGGTACTATTCAATCGTGCGACTGAACCATTAGTATGGTTCAGTCGTGCGATTGAACCATGCGGTTGATTCATTCGTACGACTGAGTGTTCAGTCGTGCGACTGAGCCAGTCTTATGTTACAATCGTACGACTGATCCAGTCTCCTGGTTCAGTCGTGCGACTGAGTCAATCGTGTGAAGTTATTCATGCATATGGTTCAGTCGCATGAGCCATTCGCATGAGAACTTCATTATGTTAAGTTTGAATGTATTAAATCAAAAACATTATGTGTAATCATTCAAGCAATCACTAACCTAATTAACCAATTTAATGTCGACTCATTAATGAAACATTAAACATTATAACTAACAAACAATCAATATCATTTCATTAATCATACCAAACAAGATCTATTACATTACATATCATGATCCAGGGACATACATGTATCAACAAACTCCCCCTTGGACCTAGATCTCTCTAATGTCTTGTTTTCTTCATTACCTCCTCATATTTCTTGTACTTGTTCTCTTTTGTGACTCCCGCATGAATATCAAACGCGAAGCAAAGTCTTATGACATTTTGGAACTGGAGAGCCTGTACAATATCTTGCGTATCATAGAACAGTGGCCACTTGTATAGTGTATAGACATCATTTTCCGACAAGTTGGTAAGCCACATCGGGTCGAATACTCGGATTTTATCCATTTGACCCTCTTTACTTAGGACTATGACTGCTTCTGCTGTTCTCCAATTGTAGTACCACCACTTAAAGTGTGGTGTGAAATCCTTTGTCATTTCCTGTAGTGGGATTCTTGACATTGTGTGCGGAGGATTCCACTTCAACACTATCTTGGTTTTCCAGTAATGGCATCCATCTCAGACCTTCTAACATACCTTGTAGGTTGTTGAGGTCTGAAGTTAATCCACCTGGTGTGGTACTCTTTCTTTAGGGCAACCTCAAACCAGCCTGACATTTTTCTCGGGTCAGCATACAACAGCTTCAATTTGGCTAGCTGGTTGAGCTCAAAACCTGGTAGAGTCTTTAGATCATGTGGAAATCTAAAGTACTCTATGCCCTTCTCTCTCTTAACGGCATAAACATTAAGATCATCAAAATATGCCCATGCTATAATCCTGCCTGACACCTTAAGATGTTTCTTGACTCTATAGATCTTGGTGTAGGCATCCTTCTTCGGTGCAGCACGTTGGGCTCTAACTTCTTTAAAACATGCAGCCCATTCAGCCTTACGGATATCAACATCATCCTTTGTGGCTTGGGCCATTCCCTCTGTCTTCTCTGACTCTTGCTCCATTTTGTCTAGCACCTCAAATGTATCACCACAAGGGATTCACCCAGATTGGGAACCACATTGCCCTCATTGTCAGCATACTGAGGATAGTGCTCTGCAGTGACATCTTCTATCTCTATTTCATCAACCATTTAGCTCGTCATCACAGGTAGAATTACATGTCGGAGCATCTTTCACTATTTCATCAGGATTGAGCTTGAAAATTTCTGCCAGTTGCTCGTTTGATAGATCGTGAATTATTTCACCTTCTTCAGGGGTATAACTCACTGACCTTCTGACAATCCCTTGCAGATCAAGAACATTGTGAGTTGAGACTTGACCTGCTGAAGGGGAGCAATATCAAACTCATCTCTTTTGTAATTTGGATCTGTTTGATTTACACATTTCACACTCAAATCATTAGTAATTGATCAAACAAAATGCATTAACTTAATATAAACATTCAATACATGGTTTTTTTCAATACAGAATACAAAAGTAAATAAATACATAAACATCTACTATTTACTTTTATCCTGAATACTCGGCTCATCACATGGAGGTGCAGAAGCAGAAGCTGGCAGATCTTGTCTGTTCTTTGGTCTTTTCTCTTGCCCTGGAGCTGACACAGATTCAGCTGCTTCTCCTCCGTCAGTGTCATCATCTTCATGCCATTCTTCAGTTTTCTCTTCGTCAGTTTCACTCTCATCATCATCATCATCGTCTTCATCATCATCATCATTTCTGTCCCCATCCCTTATCTTTAATGGCTCCTCCTTCGATCCTCTCAGTTTTAGCAAAATGGTCTTTTTAGCCTTTTCCAACTCCTCTATTCTCTTCCCTGAGGTGATGCTTTGAGCTTGGAGAAGAGCTATCTCGTTGCTCTAGACAGTCATCTGTCGGGCCTGCCTTTCTATCACCTGAGCCTGCTCTGCTATTTGGTGAGTTTGTGCAGCAGTCAGGTCAGTCAGCTGGCGGATTTGGGAGGCCTTTTCCTCATCGGCAGCCAGCAAACGCATTACCATTCTGTTCAGTGCCGACAACTGTTCTTCTACTGCGACTGTAGGTAGAGGTGATCTGTAAGTGGATGAGGGATAGGCTGAGGGCTCGGTTTGGTGGCTAGTGGTGTTGGTGGTGGCTGTGGTAAATATCGGGTCAGGTCGGGATGATAGTGGTGGTGAGTGAGGGGTGAATGATGTAGTGGTGGCTGGGATCTGTATTGTGGTGGTCGGTCTGGTGGTGTCTGTGGTTGTTGTAGGGGTTGTGGTGGCTATGGTGGTGGATGGTGTGTCTGAAGAGGTGGTAGTGGTGGTGGTGGTGGTGGCTGTAGTGGCTGAGGTGGTAGTGATGAAGGTCAAACGACGCTTCTTCTTTAGTTTCTGCCCATGGGGCTGAGCCATCCGTTTTCTCCTCGTTCCCTTCGAGGTGGATGCTCCCCCTGCTTCCCTGCCGGTTGACCCTGGAGCATAGGTCGGGTCGGTCTCTGTCTCTCCAGAGTCTCTTGGGTGCTCACCAACCACCCGAAGCCCATGTACTATGGGAACCACTTTTCTTCCCACAGTCCTGGTGAGGGGCTCCTCATCTGACTCTTCTTCTTCTATTTCTGTCTCAAGGACAAAATCATGATGAAACCCTGCAGATTCGGTAACTTCTGCAGCCGGGGCGGATGTTGGAGGCACGACATCAGACATAGTGCCTCTCTGTGGAACAGACATATCATCTCCGGCACCTCCACTGTCATAGTCATCTGAATCATCAGTGGGTAGGACAATTGGCTCCACGTCGGAGTCACTATCCTCGTGACGCCATTGGCGTCTGCCCAGTGCCACAATTTTCATTTGATAAATGGCCAATCAGCCTCTTTACCTGAGGCTTCACTTGCTTGCCCCGGTACACCACCATCCTACCCAACGTAGTGTCATCCATAAGTTCCAAAGTCACTGCATCGTGACTTTCCTTGGGGAGCAGAGGCAGTTTATCATTGAATATCATCTGAAGAAACCTTGAATACATACAAAAACCTTCTTTCCCTTTTGCTTCAAGTTCTCTACCAAATAAGCAAAGATCATATTCGAGAAGCTGAAAGGGTGGTTCAGCACCAGAGCCAGAAGGCATTTTGTATCTGATCTGATAGGTCATCGAAACCACCCCTTCTTGAAGCAATGCACTTAAGAATCACATGTGCCAGATATTTGTATTGTGGGCACAGGTTGCTCTTATTTAGCACCCCCGAATTAATGTCCCCCGCATACTTGATTCGGAGGAAACACCCTCTCACTGTCAGAGGATGTAACTTAGTGGGGTGAGTGGAGTCATCTCCAAACTCAAGTATTCTCTGGATGTCATTAGCGGTAACCTCGATAGCTTGATCCATTATGGTGCTTCTGATGCAGTATGGCTCACGAGAGCGATCCACCGAGCATTTTCCCAGAATGCCTGGTGTAGTGATTTGTAGGGCGTGCACGGTGAAGATATAGCCTTATGTATCCGTGAGCGTTTGAGGAAGGCTATAATCTCGGAGAATTTGGCCCCGTTCCTAGTTGTGTGGTCCAAATGAGCACATATGTTGTGCTTTGGATTAAGAGACCATCTGTCAGCCATTTTTTTTCCTGTAACACAAAACACATGATCATTAGTACATAATACATCAGAATTCAGGTGTAAGTGTAGTGTTTCATGTTCATTTTGATTCATTCATGCGAATGAATCATGCGACTGGAGTCATTTGTTGTTTTTAAGTACGACTGAGCTCATTCGGTTGAATGAGACATGTGATTGAGTTCAATCTGCCGACGGACTCTGCGATTGGTTCAGTCGGCCGACTGAACTCATTCGGGTGGTTCATTCGGCCGAATGACCCAATGCAAGGCTCAATCGTGCGATTGGAGTTCATTCGAACGACCAGTCGCTTGCCTCACTGTTCGATCGCCTGTGTGTCGAATCTTGACCGATTTAAGTCATCTAACAGTTTTTAATGGTCCATTAGACTCGCCTACTTGTCACTGATAACCTATTAAACTTAATTTTAACATTTTGCTTAGTTTACGTAGGTGATTAGTTCATTTCACAGTTCGGTTCTTGATTCAATCGAGTGTCTCTTAGGTAGGTTCTGTAATCTTCTGATTTTGGTAAGATTCAAGAGTAATGTACCTGTAAAATCGTCACTCGAATGTAAGAAACTCAACAGCAATGTAAATCAGGATCTGTAGCAATTTTGGCAGAGTAACGGAAGAATGCGATTTGGGTGCGATTTTAGTGTGATGAGGAACATGCGATCGACTGAGACCCTTAAATACTGAACCTAAGTTCAATCGGCCGACTGGCCTCATTCGCTCAGTTCATTTAGGCGACTGAGTCTCAGTCGTACGATTGGCCTAGTCAATCGCATTCAGTCGGCCGACTGAGTCTCAGTCGGTCGACTTCCTCATTCGGTCTCTTTCATTCGCATCTACAGTTGACCGACTGAGCCTCAGTCGGTCGACTGCTTCATTCTCCCCCTTCCATTCGGTCGAATGGATCATTCTCATGTCCATTCGGGCGATTTGGAGCCATTCGCATAGTTGGTCCGTACCCATGGTCCAATCGTGCGAATGGGTTACACTTAGTTACTTTACAGTCATTTTCAACATTTTACTTTTAAGACCCTTTTAACTTTTGTCAATAACATTGTGAGCTCTTAACCAATTCAGTCACTTCAGACGTGACTCTTTAAAACACGTTGTCACCTCTGACATGACTCTTTAAACTTTAAAAAAATCATGTGGCCATCTCAGACATGACCCTTTTAGGTGAGTTAATTCCCTTCTGATTTTCCTGATGTAGTCCGATAGAGACACACACACTAAAAGATTAGACTAGAAACTTAAACTAAACACAAAAATAAAATTTGTTTTTGGACTTTTTGTGAGAGATAAAACCCTAAGATGGAAATCTACGGGATTTGGTTCCGGAATCAAAGGCTTCAACTTAGATTAACCACACCTGGACCAATTCAATTTTGGAATCATACAAGGACATCAACTCATTTGGGACTTGTTATCAAAATCTTTTGATGCTCAATTCTTGGTGTTCATCCAGAGTCATCAGCAGCTTTAGGGAATCATACTGGAACTCTTACATTCCACATTGATTTGAACTTTCAAGCATTGCAGCCACAATGATTGTCAATATGTTTGTCCACTTAAATCCATACACAGACTCTTGACTCAAACTGGTGATTGGTTTTGGGTTTATTTAATTCAACGAACATTTGTGGATCCCACACTTATATGGTAATCAACATCCCTCAGGAGCTTTTGAGCGGTTTACGGGTATTGTTACAAGAAGAGACTATTCTTAGAGCTTTCATAGAGAAACCGGTCCTCAGGTCAGTGCCATCGCACAGCAAAGAGGCGGCAAACAACAATGAATTCTAGAATATCTAGGTTATGCTTATCCTCAGGTCAGTGCCATCGCACAGCAGAGAGGCACACAACCTATCTCCTTGTTAGAGCAGCTTTTATTTTGCACCAAATGCACCAACAACATAGGTCATTAGCTTGATAGCATTTTTCTTTCATTTTTTCCATGCTTTGCTCTATTTATGGTCATCCGCACACATTTGTGGCGTTTACATGCTCATTACCCCTTATTGGAATATTATTGATTGTGTTGACCAGTGATAAGATGGAAGCCCACAGTCAGTTGAACAACTTAGTTTGATCTTGAGATCACCAGTCAGGTCTACTCATCTATTGTGTTGAATCTACCGACATATCAATTGTGGTCTAGCAACCTCTAGGTCTAATCTCATTGTGTTACCTTAGGGGTTTCCAGTTTTTCTATCATCTTCCCTTTTATATTGCTTAGACTGCACAGACTTATACTTTGAATTTTTGCATCATTTCTAAATGAAAAGTTCAAAGTCCCTCTTGATTTGTTCCTGTGTACTATCATATTCCAAAGGGTTTGAATCGGTATCACAGATACGATCTACCTTATATCAGCTTTCCACTCCTTCTCCCTCATTTTTTTTTAATGTTACTTGCTGACTTATTCTCCCCCTAAAATACTAAAATCAAGCCTGGTCTAATAATTTTAGGATTTAACAGCAGAATAACATGAGTTTAATTTAAACATACTAAAATAAACAAATAAAGTAAAATAAAATAAAAAAGAAAATTAACTAAAACTACATCGGACTACACATGATCATCATCAGGAATAACCTCACTTCTCTTTTTGACGCCGTTGACCTCTAGCAATATTGAAAACGTGGTTTATCAAAGGCTTTAGTATAGAGGTCAGCGCGTTGAAAATCAGTATTAATTTTTACCACATCAATTAAGTTCTTTTCAAAACAATCTCGTATGAAGTGATATTTAATACCGATATGTTTGGTCTTAGGATGTTGGACCGGATTTTTAGTTACTGCAATTGCAGCAGAGTTATCTACAAAAATAGGAGTAGAGGAGAACGTTAAACCGTAATCCCGCATTTGCTGTTGAATCCAGATGATTTGTGAACAGCAACTTGCAGCAGCAACATATTCAGCTTCACAGGTTGACAATGCAACCGATGTCTGCTTCTTACACTGCCACGTAATTAATCTTCTCCCAAAGAATTGACACCCTGCTGATGTAGACTTGTAGTTCATCTTGCAGCCCCCGTAATCCGAGTCACTATACGCCGTGAGCTCAAAATCATCATCATGAGGATACCACAACCCGAGTGTGGGTGTACCCTTTAGATAGCGAAAAATCCTTTTGACCCCGATCAGATGATTGACCTTAGGTTTAGCCTGATATCTAGAACATAAACATGTCGCATACATGATATCAGGTCTAGAGGCAGTGAGATACATGAGGGATCCAATCATTCCTCGGTACATCGTGGCATCCACAAGATCTCCATTTTCATCAGGTGCAATGTCGTGATTCGTAGCCAGTGGAGTACCGGCAGCAGATGCATTCTCCATGTCAAATCGATTGAGAATGTCTCTTACGTACTTGGTCTGATGTAGAAAGATCCCATTTGGTGTTTGATCCACCTGTAGCCCGAGAAAGAACTTCATCTCCCCCATAGCACTCATCTCAAACTCTTTCTGCATAACTGCTTCAAATTCTTTGCATAACTCTTCGTTCTTAGAACCGAAAATTATGTCATCAACATAAATTTGTACGAGCAGTAGGTCGCCATCTTTTTCTTTAATGAACAGCGTGCAGTCAATGACTCCCCTGCGAAAGCCGTGTTTCACAAGATGAGTCGAGAGTTTCTCATACCAAGCTCTTGGAGCTTGATGAAGCCCGTATAAAGCCTTGTCGAGCTTGTAGACTCTATCCCGATGATAAGGATCTTCAAATCCCTCGGGTTGACTGACATAAACTGTTTCTCTAATTTCCCCATGAAGGAATGCACTCTTCACATCTAATTGATAGACTTTAATCTTCATGTACGATGCATAGGCAAGGAAGATACGGATGGCTTCCATCCTTGCCACGGGTGCAAACACCTCATTGTAATCAATTCCCTCGACTTGGCGAAATCCCTGTACAACCAATCGAGCCTTGTTCCTGATAATGACCCCTTTGTCATCTTTCTTGCATTTTAAAACCCATTTGGTGCCAATTACCTTAGCACCTTTAGGTCTATCAACCAGAGACCATACACCTAACTTCTTGAACTGAAGAAGTTCTTCTTGCATTGCACTCACCCACGCCTCATCATTTAGTGCTTCACTAACATATTTTGGCTCAAACTGTGAGACAAAACACCGATAGGCACCATCATGAATATATCCCTTTTCCATAACAGAGGCATAATCAGCTGAGTACAGCTGATTTCGGGTTTGTACTCCTGATTGGACATCCCCAATGACATTGTCTAAGGGATGATAAACGTTTATACGTGATCCTGGAGTAGTCGGAACGGCTACCTCAGAGCCAAGATGATGAACATTTGGTTCTTCATCTAAGGTAGTTGGAGTTTGAGGTCTGACGTCGAAGGTGCACCACTGGTAGATGCTTGTGGACTTTCAGGAACTGGAACCTGTTCCTCCTGACTGCTCTGGTTATCTTCTGCAGCTTCATTTTCAGAGGAGGTGTTACTGTCGTCGAGTACTCCCCCTGAATGAGTAGATGATTCTCCCTGTGAGCTAGATGTTGGTGGATTCAAGCTATCATACATCATTTGTGTAGCTAATTCGTCATCCCAGGGAGCGAGAGGAATGTTGAATGACTTGAAGAATCCATCATAGTCAAAGAAGTAGGTGGGTCCTTTGCAGTAGGTGGTGTGGTGTATCGCTGAACATCAACATTACACCAAACTTCTACTAGACCTGTTGAGTTATTATAAACTCGCTTGTTAGGTATGTTGTATCCTAGAAAGATGCCTTCATCAGCCTTCTCGCTGAATTTACCTTCTTGTGTCTTCTTCAGAAGTGTGCACGACGCCCCAAATGGTTCGAGATACTCCAAGTTCGGTTTTCGTCTTTGTAGTAGCTCGTAACATGTTTTTCCGTGGCGCTTGACTATCAGGACTCGATTCAGTGTATAACATGCATTTGCCACCGCCTCATTCCAGAATTGGATAGGCAGTTTCGAGTCTGCCAGCATAGTCCGTGCTGTCTCTATCGAACTCCTGTTCTTTCTCTCAGCAACGCCATTCATCTGAGGTGTGTAAGCAGAAGTGAATTGATGCACAATCCCCTTTTCCTTGCAGTAAGCCTCCATCCACTGGTTCTTGAATTCCGTTCCGTTGTCTGAGCGTACTTGTCTAACTTTCAGCTTGTAGAGAGATTCCAGTGTGGTTACCAACTCCTTGAATGATTCAAATGTTTCTGATTTGGATTTCAGAAACATTACCCAAGTGAACCTTTAGTAGTCATCAGTGACCACAAAACAGTACAAGTCGCCTGCAATACTCTTTGTACTGACTGGACCGAACAGATCCATGTGAAGAAGTTCAAGAGGAAGTTCTATTGAACTAACTTTCTTTTCCTTATGAGACTTCTTTGTCTGTTTACCTTTCTTGCAAGCTATACAGAAATCAGGAAGCTGAAAGTTCTTGACATTTACTCTCACCAGATCCTTCTGAATCAAGTGATTCATCTTCCTTTGACTGATGTGTCCCATTCTCCTATGCCAGGAGATGGAGTCTTTTTTATTAGCTTTGGATAGGAAACACTGAACCTCATGATCCATTGTTGAAGCTGTTGACAGATCCAAGACATAAAGATCTTTATATCTTGAAGCAGTCATCAAAACTTGGTCCTCTGGGATCACGTAGTCTTTCTTCAGTACATAACACTTCTTGTTGTCGAAGATGACTTTAAATTCCTTA
Organism: Flaveria trinervia; assembly: GCA_025506515.1. Lineage (NCBI taxonomy): Eukaryota > Viridiplantae > Streptophyta > Magnoliopsida > Asterales > Asteraceae > Flaveria > Flaveria trinervia. The sequence continues at coordinate 20,498,283 of CM046445.1, forward strand.
TCACATATTTGAGAAACAGAGAGTAAGTTGTTTTGAAGTTGCTGGACGTAGTTCACCCTATCAAACTTAACTTTCTGATTTCCAACTTCTCCCTGAGCTGTGATATAGCCTCCCTTGTTTCCTGCAAACGAAACATGCCCTCCTTTTATTTGTTTGACATTTGATAAAAGAGCTTGTTTCCTGTCATGTGCCTAGATGCTCCGCTGTCTACTATCCACGTGTTAGTTTCAGCATTGTATTGAACAACCTGCACATACAAGGTAAAGTATTAGTTTAGGTTAGGAACCCATGCCTTTACTGGCTTGGGTTTCCCAGAGGAATCACACATCAGAAATTCAACCCATTGACCCTTCGAAGGGGAGGGTAGCTTAGGTTCCTTCTTGTCATCATTATCAGCCACAGAGGGTGACTTCTCTTTCCATAAGCCAGATTTGTGCAATGCCTGTTTGTGATAAACAGTCGACTGGATAACTGATTGAACCTTAGGTTCACTAGTTCTTCTAGGTGGAGTTAAAGAGCTCCTCTTAGAAGACTTTGGTTTTGAGTCCTGAAGTTCAATCTTCTTCCTAGGTGTCTGATAATAAGAACAATAGGAAGCTATGTGTCCACATTCTCCACAGTTGTAGCATGCCCTGCTATCAACTTTATGATTAAACTTTCTTTGTGGAGAAGTGTGTGACACTCTAGTAACATCATTCACTTTAGGTTTTGACTCTGGTTCTTTTGTTGTGTTTACTGGTTTTACAAAGTTAACTGATTTAACTTGTTTGACAACCTTTTCTTTTTGGTTAATTGGTCTTTGACTTGAAGTATATGAAAGATTATTCTTAAAATCCCTTTTTGGTTCTGATTTGACTCTGTTTGAACCTGACTTTAAGTTAACCTTTTCAAATTCCTTTTCCAGATTAACACAAGGTAATTTACCCTTTGCCTTTGAAGTTGTCTCCTTTTGTTTGTTTCCAGTGTCAATAGATGAACATAAGGAATCTGGATCAACAACAAGAGGAGTAGACACTACACGATCCTTGATGGGATTACTATTTAAAGTCTCCGGTGGTGGCGGAACCACTTTATAACCCAGTCCCTCCCCGTTATTCCTTTCTTTCACTAAGTGTTGGACTATGTGCGAAGAACTAGTCCAACTATGCAGTTTCTGTTTTAGTGAAGTTACTTCTACTTCTAGAACTACCTTTTGCTTCTTAGTGTCTTCTAGGGAGTTTAGATAATACCTAATGTCATTAGCTTGATTAAAGGCGACTACTTCGGTTTCCCTAAGTTGTTTTGTCAAAAAGTCTATCTTTTCTTTATAGCTGAGCTCATTTTGTTTTAATACCCTGTTAGCCTCAGTGCATAGATGCAAATATTTTATCAAGTTATAATTATGATCTAATAGCCTAGCAAATTTAGCATCTATGCTACTCCTAAAGGCATCACAATCAGAACAAGCATGATTATTAAACATTGTATCAGTGGTACTTACCTTAGTTGATTCAGAAGCATTTGCCATCAATGCAGTATCTGAAGATTCTGATTCTGTTGCTTCTGTCTTTTCTGTCTCTGACATGGTAGTCTCCACTTTTGGCTTGTAACTGACCTCGGTTGCAGTTGCTTCTTCACTATGTGACATTGCTATCTCAACTGCTAGATCTCCTTCACTAGCGGAATCACTATCAATATCTTCTACATTTGCAATGTTTGATTCCCCTGGTGAGACAAACCTAAAGCTCCAATCCTGTCCTTCATCATCATGAGCAGTCAAGGCTTTTGAGTCCTTGTTTGAAGAAGTAGGACTGGTAGTTTGCTTGTCTAGACGAGTGAAGATGAGAACGGGTTCCCGTTCCCAGTCTTCTTTGGCTTCACACATTCTCTCTTGAAGTGCCCCTTTTCACCACAGTTAAGCAGGTCACTTTACTCTTGTCGAAGCCAAAGGTGGTATCCTTAGTAGCAACCAAGTTCTGTCCAGTCTTTTTCACAAACTTCTTCCCCTCCGGACAGCACTTGCTAAGGCCCACATTATATCCATTCTCTCAAGCTCCATTTCGTCCACCTGCTCGTAATCCTCGTCTGTCAGATGGCAGTTTCCAATCTTTCCAGCAACAAGTTCATCATAGGAATGGACCATTGCTGCCAATAGATCCATGTGCTCTCGAGCTACTTCTACAGTCACATTACCGAGGTTCTCGATCTTCAGTCTAGTAGCATTCGCTTCAGATCCAATGTATTGGGTACAAGAAGACCCTGACGTTTCTGAACCTGAAGGAGGTGCATGTGGAGGACTCGATGAGCTAGACACAAATGCAGTCTGGAGGGGTGCTCCAGATGTCTTAGCTTGAGGCGTGGCATTGTATAACGCTGGATTTTGATTGTACGTAGACTTCTGAGCTCTGTACTTCATTCTAAGTGATGCTTCTCGCAACTTAAGAATGAAGTCATTAATATCCAGTTTTGACAGCATTCCATTCTGTCTAAGATTAGACACGAATGAAACCCATTTCTTAGGCAATCCGTCTGCAAAATTACTGACTTTCTCTTCCATGGTAGTAGCTACTCCATGTGTATGCAGTTCACTCATCAGATGGTAGAATCTGTCTATAACATCGTCCAAACTCTCGTTTCCCATCGATGAGAAGTTGTCTAATTCCTTCTTTAACTCCTTAGCCTTTATTGCCTTCAACGAGGCATTCCCGTCGTACCTTTTCTCCAGCTCATCCCATAGTTTCTTGGACTGCTTATTCTCGGAGTACTGGTGGAATATCTCTTTAGGGATAGACTGTGTAATCAATGCATAGACCCTCTTCTCTGCATTATATTTGACTTTTTGCGCGTCTGTCATCCCTCCTAAGGTTAACTTTACTCCATCAGCTCCCACCGGCGTACTATATCCAATCTCGATGGCCTCCCACAGATTCGGATCCACTCCATTGAGGTAGATCTCAAAACGTTGTTTCCAGTGGGGAAACTCATCTAACGTTAAAAGCTTTGGTGGTTTATTATGATTTCCCACCTCACTCTCTAGTAACAGCAGGTTCTGGATCCTAGAGTCCTTCCCAGCAGTAAATGCTGACATTTGATCTTCCATTGTAAATAACTTTAAGTCTAATAAGCCATTGTCACTGGGGCGACTGAAGGATGCGAATGGACTAGTCGTGCGTATGAACACTCAGTCGTGCGTATGAACTCTACGACTGGTTCAATCGTGCGGCTGAACTAAGTGATTAGCTCAGTCGTGCGAATGAATCTGATACGTATGAACCGTGCGACCGAATGGTTCAATCGTACGAATGGGGATACGACTATGTCCAATCGTGCGTCTAAGCAATGCGAATGAGTCCAGTCGTGCGAATGGATCACTCGTGCGACTGAAGCTGCTGTTATGCGAAAATTTCTAGGTTAAACGTGTTTTAGCCGTAAAAATTCGAACTTTCGCAAGGTTGAATTGCCTAAGTCCGTAGAAACCTAACTTTGATGAGCAGGGAACTTCCAAGATCACTTTTGACACAAAAGATTGCGTTTTTAGTGCAAAAAAACCAACTTTTTATCAATCTTGATTGAATCACACTTAATCAAGTGCCAAAGCTCTGATACCACTTGTTAGGACCTGGTATTTGACCGAAATACCTTGTGATTAACGTGTAAACCAGATCAAATAGTGTGGAATCCTATTTGATTGGCGATCCAATCAGTGAGAACACACGAAGAATCAATCAAGAATTGAAACTAACGTTAGAAATCGATTGGGAATCGATCTAATGTGTTCTATGAACTTGGAGAACGAATTGGGAGGTTTCTGGACGGCTAGGGTACGTCTGGATTCGTAATTATCGAGAGTCTTATTTTTCACGAATTGAGTTGTATTTATAGGTTGGTACTATTCAATCGTGCGACTGAACCATTAGTATGGTTCAGTCGTGCGATTGAACCATGCGGTTGATTCATTCGTACGACTGAGTGTTCAGTCGTGCGACTGAGCCAATCTTATGTTACAATCGTACGACTGATCCAGTCTCCTGGTTCAGTCATGCGACTGAGTCAATCGTGTGAAGTTATTCATGCCTATGGTTCAGTTGCATGAGCCATTCGCATGAGAACTTCATTATGTTAAGTTTGAATATATTAAATCAAAAACATTATGTGTAATCATTCAACAATCACTAACCTAATTAACCAATTTAATGTCGACTCATTAATGAAACATTAAACATTATAACTAACAAACAATCAATATCATTTCATTAATCATACCAAACAAGATCTATTACATTACATATCATGATCCAGGGACATACATGTATCAACAAGAATTCGTGGTTTTTACATGTTTATGATGGTTTTATCCCGGTTACATGCTTATGTGCTTATGTGTTTGTGTTTGTGCTCGGGTGTGTGTGTGTGTGGTGTTGTTTTTAGGTGTTTGAACTCATAGCAAGCGGGTAAAAAGGAAGAACACCCAAGTTGCACCAGGTGGGTTTTAGACCCTGATTTATACTTGTTTTCAAACATCTTTGGGGCTGAAAATGTATTTAAATGATTTTCAATTATTTGAGTATGTATGCCCGTATGTATTGTGCATGAATGAATGTGATTCTTGAATGCTCATAGGTTGTTCATGTTTAGAATAGCCACATTAAGCTTTGAGCAGATGGATGTGATGATTGGGTTGAAAACATACTGGAAACATGTTGAACAGAAGGTCCATGCACCTAGATAAGGCTCATGCGCCTAATATTACCTTAGAAATAATTAAGTACAGCCCATGCGCCTGAACAGTGGCCCATGCGCCTAAAAATGTTACCCGGACGACTAAGTGTAGGGCCATGCGCCCCAATAGTGCCCATGCGCCCAAGTGGTTCATGTGCCTAAGTGTCCATGCGTCTCAATTACTAATGCGTCTAAGTGTTCATACGCACAAATAGTGCCCATGCGCCTGAATAGTTCATGCGCCTAAAGTGAAAATGCTTAAGTGTTGGCTGATGCGCCTACATAGTGATGAAACGCCCGAACAGGGTTCATGCGCCCAAATAGTTCCCATGCGTCTAAGCACTTAGAAATTTTTACAGAATTTTCTGGGAGTCTGTGCTTTAGGGTTTTGACCGAGGTTGGCTAAGGGCTTATTAATGATTATGTTTCACGCATGATATGATTACTTATGATTGTTCCTTATTATTGTTATTGCTATTATTATTATTCTTATAGTATGTGACTTTACGTGGTATGTTATTATCGTAACGTAAAGTATACCGTAATAATAAAGTGAAAGAGCAATAAAGAAAAGAAGAGGAACATTAATGAAAATGTTAACAAGTCTTGCAAGCTTACAAGAGATACACGATCATGTTGTCGTTAGCTCAACTGTGCTGCGGGTTAGCTACCCTATTATGCACACAGGGTCAATCAATTAAGATTGGCAGGACCTTTGCAGCATGTCCTGGGTGATTGGGTTGGCCTTGTACATAGTACACCGAACCCTTTCGGGGGATACAGTTGACCCTTTCGAGGGATACAGTTGACCCTTTCGGGGGATATAGTTGACCCTTTCGGGGGATACAGTTGACCCTTTCGAGGGATATAGATGGCCCATCACCCGTTTTTCATCGTGCATATAGTTAGGGTATTGCTCACTGGTCCATACAGAAAGTAAAACGTAAAGATAAAAGTTTACAGAACAGACAAGGCATACAGTAAAGAGAACGAACAATACTTGTTCATATAGTGATGCGTGCTCCCATATACAGTACAGTGTTGTATTTTACAGAAAATAGTATTTTCTTATACGACATATAGAAAGTATTTTTACTGCTTATAAAACTAGAGCTCACTCAGCAACGCTGACTTTTATACATTTTTAGTTGGCAGGTAATTATTGATGAGGATGGCACGAGGGTGAAGCTACTCGGCAGGTTTTATACATTTTTAGTTGGCAGGTAATTATTGCTGAGGATGGCACGAAGGTGAAGCTACTCGGCAGGGAAAGTCCGACATCCATTCGTACTCTGTGTTGTTGTTGTTTTGTAATGCATATAAACAAGTCTTTTGTAAACAGTCAATGATGATGTATTGCTTAACAACAGTGTTTTAAATGAAGCGAATGACTTTTGATAGATTATTTCCGCTGCTTAAGCTTGTTTAATTGTAATGTTTAATGTTTTAATTGCTATGATTGACCAACTGTGAGGTTTCCGGGAATGGGGCCTTACACACACTGGGTCCAATCTTTGTGATTGACCATACGAATGGGATCCTTGCCGCTTGCCCTAGGTGCTAGAGTCAACTTAGTGCACAATGTTCGAGGTCTATGAAAGACCTCAGGCTCAGTTACCTGCTTCGTGCATAATGTTCGGGGTATAGCATATGGCATTGATCTGGAATGGAAGAGAAAAGATAAATGATGAATGTACTTGCCCTAGGTACTGGAGTCAGCTCCATGCCTAATGTTCGAGGTATATGAAAGAGCTCAGGCCCAGTTACCCGCTTCGTGCACAATGTTCGGGGTAATGTACATGCCACTAGAAGTAATGAATGTATGAAAGAATGAAAGTTAACGTATAGATGATTAAGATAATAATGATGTTATCTGTATATGTATGATGTATGATCGCTTGAACATAAAGTATGGTTTTAACAAGAGAAAAGTATGTTTTATTTATAAAACTAGAACTCACTCAGCAACGCTAACTTTGATGTGTTTTCAGTTGGCAGATAAAAGTTGCTGAGGATGACACTAGGCGGCTACTCAGCTCTTTTGAGATGTATCCATGTTTATAATGCTTTTGTGATGTAATGCAACTTGGGTTTTGTAATCGAATTACGATGTATTATTTTGGAAAAGATTTTATAATGAAATGAGATGTCTATTTTGTCATTTCCGCTGCGATGTTTTATGGAAGTTATATGAAATTATATATTTTATGTGCGATGAATGACCACTATAGGCGTCCCGGGAACGGGGCCTTACATTACACGTGTGTTTGGTTTCTTAGGGAGTAGCAACATATCTAGTTAACCCTAAATCCGTATTTTTAGAGATAGTCATACGAGTCATTACCATTATGTCATTATATGTTAGTTGGATCATGCCTATAAAGTTATTTAACATATTTGATCGTATTCAAGTTTCCAAGTTCGAATTAATCTTTATTTGTTTATATCTCCCGTCATGTTAAGATTAATTAATTTTAGTTAAATTGTTTATTTTGTTTATTAATATTAATTACTTAAAATAATTAAATTAATTAGGTTAGAAGTCGATACGTGTTTAGTAACGAAAGCCGCCAAACGTGTCTCTAGGGTTCAATATCCGGACTTACCTAAATTTTATTATATCACGAACGGTACACTTACCGTTTGTATGAAGTTTAGTTAGGAATTTCTAAATTTAAAACTAATTTGTGAAAAAAATTAAAATAAAATAATATATATTTTCACACATCATATATCAATGTTAAACTATTATACATATATGTTAAGACTACAAGGATAATATGTATATATAATAGTTTAAGTGCATAGCACTCGAAAAAGGATAATATATTAAAGACTATAATGTTATGGATTAAATCGATTTAATGTTTACAAAAACCATGAAATAAATTTATGAAATTAGAAGTTGCATTTGTGATTTTTTATGTTTGAAAACTCTTATACATATATGTTAGACTACAAGGATTATATATAATGGTTTAAGTGCATACGTATTGTTTGCACTCGAAAAAGGATAATATATTAAAGACTATAATGTTATGGATTAAATCAATTTAATGTTTACAAAAACAATGATAATAAAATTTATGAAATTAGAAGTTACATTTGTGATTTTTTATGTTTCAAAACTAGTTACAGTATCCGAAACTTCCTAGAAAACCATTGTAATTTATATCTAATATGATTAAGTAGATGATTGACACATTTAAGTTATTGGTATAGATATAATTACAAATCTTATTATATATGTACCATCTATAACATCACAAATACATATGTGTGAACATTTATAAATATAGAAAGATATTATAAATAATTATTCAATTGTTATATGTAAAATGAGATTTATTAATCAACATATAGAAAATATAGAAAATTATTATAAATGGTTCAGTTATAGAATATAGAAAATATAGATAGTTATTGGTAAAGATATATTTCATATCTGATTTACACTCTACCATTCATGATCAACACCAGCATCATCAACAATTTCATGACATGATCATTTGAAATATAAATTAAATTCATTAACTGCTTATCATGTACAAAATTATACATCGTATCAACATAAACATCATCGCTGCAACATTTTCATGAACTCTCGTATCATTATAGTTTTACGATTCTAAGACAACATCGCTACAAATAAAGTTAAATAAAATTGATATTGCTATGAATCAATTAGATGAGTTACATATTTTGATGAGCTTAAATAAATTGTAACTCTTAATATATGAATCATTTACAAAAAATTATGAATAATACAATGAAACTATGAATCGATAATGTTCTTTCTTAAAACATTAATGAATTGTAATGATGGGTTAATTGGAGTATATATTTGAGAAAGAAATGGAATATTTTCAAAACCGACGACTTATGACTAAAACAATTTAAAAAATAATTTTTCCTACTAATATAAATATTTGTTTTATTATATATATATCTATATATATATAGGGGAAGGTTTAAATAAGAATCATATTTTTTATGAGAACTCTAAGAACCAATCTCAACCACTCATTTTTTATCACATTCAAATCACATGTCTTTTCCCCTTTTTTTTGAACGTTCGTAACTTTATTTCACGACATCATTTTTTAAAAAAAAATTTAACCATAAAATTCAGTATTTTTTTATCTTTCCAACGCTTACCATATTGATACACTTTTCTAAAAAAATCATACATCCGTTGTTTACATATGTGTAAATCTAGTTACACACATGTGTAGTACTGGATTTACACATGTGTAAATCCGATATTACACATGTGTAAAACGAATTTCGTTAAAAAACGGCAATATTTTTATTTTTATAAATTTTTTTATATTTTTTTATGAAAGAGGGAAAGTTGGGAAACATTTTTATGTTTTATTTTTTTATTTTTCTGTTATTTTTTTTGTTTATAAATTTTTTAAATATGTTTTTGTTAATTACAATTTTACCATTGAGAACTAGTGGTTGAGATTGGCTCCTAGAATTATCACAAAAAAGCTAGTTCTCATTTGATCCCTCTCCTATATAATATTGTTAGACCAAAAGAACCAATGAGCCAAGATCAGAAAACCTCTAAGTCCCACATGGTATCACAACAACTGCTGAAAGCCTCATCAGTAGTTTGACAAGTGCTGAAGACTTCAACAGCTGAAGATCAAGTGCTGAAGATCAAGTGCTGAAGACCTCAACAGCTGAAGAACTAAAGTGCTGAAGTACAACAGCTGAAGAACACAAGTGCTGAAGCTGAAAGACCAAAGTACTGAAGTACAATAGCTGAAGAGTTTACAAGTGCTGAAGATCAACAACTGATGTACAAAGTCTGAAGATAAAGACTGAAGACATCAGCTGATTATATCTACTGAAGTCATCAGCTGATGATATCTACTGAAGTCATCAGCTGATGAAACACCTGAAGGTCAAAGTCTGAAGATCAAGTACTGAAGCCTCAGTAGTTTGTCACAACTGCTGAAGAGTACTTCTTCAGTAGTTGTGATATCAGTAGTTTTATATTTTTATGTTTCAGTAGTTTTGTAAAACGACTGAAGAGCTTGTTCTTCAGTCGTTGTAGTTCAGTAGTTTTATATTTTGTACTTAACATGCTGATATGTTCTCAGTAGTTGTGAACATTTCAGTAGTTTGTTAGAATTAGTTATTTTTGTATTGATCTGCCAGTTGTCACTTTCCGTGATAACAGCAGTGATTGTTGCACTCTATATAAGGAGTGACAACTTATTGTAACGATGAGGAATGAATGGAATGAACGAATGATTTGATTAGAAATATTCTACATCTATAAACATTCCTTGAAATCAGAAATATATATTCTCTCCCTATAACCGTATGCGCTCTTAATGCTTACAAGTATCGATTGCTTGCTACAATTGTCTAATTCTTGTTTGTATTCCGCTGCTTTGTATCCTAATACATCAAACTTGTGATCGCTGATCCTGTCAAATGGTATCAGAGCAGGTTAATCATTGATCGATCTAATAATTGATCATTGAAACTGCTATTCAAGATCTAAGTTTGATTGAATTAGCTTTTGTTTTTCAAGAAACGGTTATAGAGATTGAATTTTATGTATTTCTGCTCATTCATCCTGAGATCTTTTCTTGGTTCTCATTGAGTTTGTTGTGGTCTGTCTAAAACTTTTAAAAGCTTGAACTAAATTTTTTTTGAACTGAAAATGACTACTCCCTCCAATGATCCTCACAATACTGGTTCCTCAACCAAGCCACCGATGCTGGTTAGGAATGAGTATAACATATGGCAAAGACGTATGCTCCATCACCTGTCTGTTAACAGCGCAGGGTGTTGGACATCAGTGGTACATGGTCCACACAAGCCTATGGTGAATAACCCGGAAACCAATCAAATGGTTCCGAAGAGGAGGGAGCAATACTCAGATGAGGATAAGAAGTTGCTTGAAATCGATGCAAAAGCCCATGGAATTCTGGCCATGGCACTGCCAAATGAAATTTATTCTGGGCTAATGCATCATGAAACTGCCCATGACCTCTGGAATGCCTTGAAAGAACAATTTGGAGGAACAGATGAGGTCTTGGCAAATAATAGAGAAATTCTTGCCCAACAATATGAGACATTCTCTCATAGAAAGGGTGAGACACTGACTCAACAATATGAGCGGTTCTCTTGTTTGATCTCTGAACTAAAAATGGTCAAACTTGAATACACCAATATTCAGATGAATAACAGATTTCTCAGATCACTGCCTGAGAGATGGGACACATATACTATTGTCCTACGCTCCAGTGCAAGTTTGGACAAACTATCTCTCACCCAACTCCATGGGAAACTGCTCACTTTTGAGAGAGAGATAGAACAGAAGAGAAAGCTGTCTTTATCTGGAAAGCTCACGGAAGACTTTGTACAAGGCAACACTGCCTTGGTGGGTCATGAGTCAGAATATGCTTCATCTGAATGCCAGTATGATGAGCATATTAATTTCTCTTCAAGCACTTCTGATTCTGCATTTGTAAGTGTTGATGGTCAGTTTTCTGGGTGTAATAATGACAATCTATGTTTCATTATGGATGATCTCAAGGGGATTGCTGATGATGACTTAGAAGAGATGGATATTTTGAGCCAAATGGCCTTGATAAATATCAGATCTCAGAAGTTCTATAAAAGAACTGGAAGAAAATTCCCAGGACTCTCTGGCAAAACCAAAGTTGGTTTTGACAAGAGCAGTTGAGGTGTCACAAATGCCAAAGGCTTGGACACTTTACAAGAGAGTGTAGATCAACTGGATCTAACTCCACTGCACCCTTTGTGACTTTTCCTGGCAAAAGTCAACAACACAGAGGGCAACATCCTGTCACCTCTAGTCATCATTCTCAACAACAATCTCCGGCATATTTTGTTTCTCAGGGTCAAATGCCATATCCGTACCCCTGTTATTACATGCCACAGTCAAATCAAGTTCAAGTTCCTATGGCACCACAACCTCATGCATTACCAGAACCTCAGCCATCCCATCTCATCAACAACCTCAATCTCAACAAACAGCTTCTTCACCCCAGGAGTTGTTGACTGGAGCAGTTTACCAGATGACTTGTCTGGTCATGACCAACTGTTCTCAGGTGCTGGTCAACATGGTGGTGACAGTCCTTTTGGGAATCTAGCTCTTATGGCTTTGGAGTCTGCTGATACTTCATTTTCTAATGCCTCTACACCACAGGTATCATCTGAGGCAAAAGCCAAATTATGTTCTGAACCATGCATAGCAGCATTTGCTTCCATTAGAGAACCAAATGTAGCTCTAATTAATAAGAACATTGAGCTAGAACAAATAATTTCCAAAAACAAAGCTGAGTTTGAGTTTGTGCTCAAGATAAAAAAATGATGAGATTTATAAACTGAATTGCCAAATAATTGATGATAAGGCTAGAGAAGAAGTACTTCTAGAGAAGTACAAAGATCTCAAAGAAACCCTTGCAGTTACCCAGGTCGAGTGTGATAGATGGGTACGATCATGCAAAGGTTTTGAAATGCTTCTTAGTAAGCAATCTGCTTCAAATGTGAAGTTTGGAATTGGTTACAATCACACTGCTCCACTTACAGATTTTACCCCAAGAGCAGAGGTAGAATCTGATGGTGAAAGTGATAACCAATCCATCACATCATGTGATCTACCTTCTGATACATCACAATCAGAAGTAGCAGTCAGCATCAAGCCCTCTTTGAACCTATCAGCTGATATTGATGGTTCAAATGCTGACATTCACATGATTAATGAGTTGATCAACTCAGGAGTTAATCCTGAAGGTCCTGAAAGGACTAGAGAGCAGGATTTAACACCTGAAGTTCAAACTTCAACTGCTGTCAGTACTGAAGAGAAGAAAACTGGCAGTAGAAAGAGTTTGAAGACTACTAAAGAGGTAGTCAAGAAAGCAACCAATGCTTCCAAAGCATTGAAGAACAAGTCTTCTGTTGCTTCACCCTCTTTAGTTGATGATCAACCTAAGATGAAGAAGAAACCATGTGAAGTATGTGGTTTGTTCAATCATCTTACAGATGATTGTTGGTACAAAAGAGGTTCCAAACTCAAACAAAAAGAAGAAATTAATGAGAAAATGGTAAAAATGAAAACTGAGTTTGAGACCACATTTGTATCAGCAACATCAAATCCTGTAACCCTTAAGTCCTTAAAGAAATCCAAAAAGGAAGGGGTTAAACAGGTAACAGCTAAGAGTGCTCAGAAGAAGAAGGTGCAACATAGGACCTTATCAAACTCCACTAGCAATGTGTCTGATGAGCTGAAAGCCTTATCACAAAATCAGACACAACTGGTGATGATGGTACAACATCTGTTGGGCAGAGTTAACCAACTAGATTCTCCTATGTTGAAACCACAGAGAAGGAGGTCCAAGCCAAAGGACTCCTCTTCTACACCATCTTCTTCCTCTCAAGCTGTTGTTTCAAATAAACCTGTTAGTTTACCATCTATTGATGAGACCAGGCCCAAAACCAAAAAGGTTTGGGTCTCTAAAACTAACTAATTGTTTATTTTTGCAGGGTTCTTCAACATGCCAAAGTAGCATCTGGTATGTAGACAGTGGGGGATCTATGCACATGACTGGGAACAACTCTCTTCTTCATGACTACTCTCAAGGAAAGAAGGGATTTGTCTCTTTTGGCAATGATGCTAGGGGTTACATCATCGGTAAGGGCTTTGTCTCCAATGGAAAATCAAATTTGATGATGTTAATCATGTGGAAAATCTCAAGTACAATCTCTTGAGTGTCAGTCAAATGTGTGATAAAGGCCATGTTGCCCTTTTCACCAGTCAAAACTGTAGGATTCTGTCATCCAAAGTTTTGCACTTGATTGACAAGGTGTTGGATGATCACACTCTCCTGAAAGCCAACAGGACAGGAAGAGTGTATGCCTTAGATCTCTCTAAGAAGATAGAGCTCAAGGCAATCCTTGCCTATTTTCCAAAGCCTCTTCTCAAGAATCTAAACTGTGGCACAGGAGGCTTGGTCATGTTAATCTCAAAAACATGAATCAGCTTTCCCACAACAGTTTAGTCAGAGGCTTACCAATAAAGGAGTTCCACTGTGATGAAACCTGCACTGCGCGTTTAAAAGGAAAACAGCACAAAGTCTCATTCCCTCCCATTGAAGTGCCTAAGTCCATGCCTGCTTGCAATTACTTCATATGGATCTATTGGGTCCTGTGAGAGTAATGAGCATGGCAAAGAAGAAATACTTTCTAGTAATTGTGGATGATTACTCCAGATTTGTATGGACTTTCTTTCTACATTCAAAGGATGAGGCTGCTTAGAAGATTATTCACTTTGTGCTGTATATTGAGAAGCAGTATTCCCTTCCAGTCAAGTGTATTAGAATGACAATGGAACTGAGTTCAGAAATCATACACTTGATGACTTCTATCTTTCAAAGGGAATCAAAAGGCAGTTCAGCATTCCAAGAACTCCAGAACAAAATGGAGTAGGGAGAGAGAAAGAACAGGACCCTCATTGAAGCTGCAAGGTCAATGCTGGCTGACTCAGGTTTGCACTGACCTTTGGGCTGAGCTGTCAACATAGCTTGTTATGTGCAAAATAGAGTGTTAGTAAATCAGAGGTTGATGAAAACTCCATATGAAGTTCTCCATCATTTGGCTCCTCTGATTTCATTTTTCAAAGCATTTGGGTGTCCCTGTTTTATTCAACACAAAGGATCAACTCCATAAATTTGATCCTAAGGTGGATGCAGGGTACTTTGTTGGTTATTCATCTACTTGCAAGGCATACAGAGTCTTCAATGCAGAACAAAGATGGTTGAAGAAACTCTACATGTTAGTTTAATGAATATCCAAAGGACAAGATTCCACAAAGTCCTGTGGAGTTATTTGATTTGGACATACTGCAATATGTTCCTTATCAAACTCCTGCTGTTGCTCCTGTCAACAGTTCACCACCTGGTGGTACTGCTGATGATGATGATGATTGCAGTACTCACCTCTTCAGGTTTAGTGATCAGCTGCCTGACTCAGCTAGACCTGATGTTCCTGTAGCTCCAGTAGCACCATCCACAACAAATGCTGATGAGATCTCTTCGAATCAACTTCCTTTGAATTACCGTCCACTGATGGTTTCAAGGAAATGATTCACCATCACCATCTGTGCTGCTGAGCCGGCTACAAACACTTGCACAGATCTCATTGTGTATCAAGATCTGAAGAATCATCCTATGTCTCAAATCATTGGTGATATCACTGCTGGAGTATCAACAAGAGTCAATTGTCAAATTTCTGCTTCTATGCTCTCTTCATCAGTCAGCAAGAGCCAAAGAATTATCACATTGCTTTAAAGGACAATGGATGGGTTGATGCCATGCAGCTTGAGCTTCTTCAGTTCAAGAAACAGCAAGTGTGGGAACTGGTTCCTCTACCTCCAGGTAAGTGTGCAATAGGCACTAAATGGGTGTTTAGGAACAAAACTGATGAAAATGGCTTATTGTTAAGAACAAGGCCAGACTGGTGTTCAGGGGTTTGCACAAGAAGAAGGTATTGATTATGATGAAACCTTTCCCCCTGTAGCCAGACTGGAAGCAATTCGATTGTTTTTAGCTTATGCTGCTTATCAAAACTTAAAGTTTTCAAATGGATGTCAAAAGTGCATTTTTGTATGGAAAAATTAAAGAAGAGGTTTATGTATGTCAACCTCTAGGCTGAGGACAATAAACATCCTAATTGGGTGTATAAGCTTGATAAAGCTCTTTATGGGTTTAAAACAAGCTCCTAGAGCCTGGTATGAGACATTATCAAACTTTCTTCTGGAAAACAATTTCACTAGAGGCTCATAGATAAGACTTTATTCATTAAGAAAGCTGGGCAGCATAATCTACTTGTTCAAATTTATGTAGATGATATCATTTTTGCATCCTCTGATCCAAAGTTGTGTGATGCCTTTACAAAGTTGATGCAACAGAAGTTTGAAATGAGTGCCATGGGAGAATTACAGTTCTTTCTGGGGTTGCAAATCAAACAAAAGGCTGATGGAATTTTTATTCATCAGTCCAAATATACAAAAGATCTTTTGCAAAAGTTTGATTTACAAAACTGTAAGCCTTGTTCTACTCCCATGAGCAGCACCACACAACTGGACACAGATCAGAAAGGTAAAGTGGTTGATGAAACACTTTACAGATGTATGATTGGGTCCTTGATGTATTTAACAGCTTCTAGACCAGATATTATGTTTGCTACATGTGTTTGTGCTAGATTTCAGGCTGCACTAAAGAGTCCATCTGATTGCAGTCAAGAGGATCTTAGATATCTGCAAGGCACTCCATCTCTAGGTTTATGGTATCTACCGGACATTCTGGTAAATTAGTTGCTTTTCTGACAGTGACTATGCAGGGTGTAAGTTGACCAGGAAATCAACTTCTGGTGGATGTCAATTCCTAGGCAACTGCTTGATTTCTTGGCAGAGCAAGAAACAGACCTCAGTTGCTACATCCACTGCTGAAGCAGAGTACATTGCTGCTGCAAGTTGTACATCTCAGGTACTCTGGCTTCAAAACCAACTTTTGGATTATGGCATTACAGAGACTAAGACTCCATTGTTAAGGATAGTGCTTCAGCTCTTTGCATTGTCAAAAATCCAGTCCAGCACTCTAGGACCAAACATATAGAGATCAGACATCATTTTATAAGGGATTGTTTTGAAAAAGGTCTGATTGATCCTAAGTTTGTGCTAGTGCTGATGAGCTTGCAGACATTTTTACTAAGCCTTTGGATAGTTCAACTTTCCAAAACCTGGTGTAAGGCTGGTATGCTGCAACTAGAATAAGTGACAACTACTGATGATCTTAGTAATTCATACTGATGATATGAGTACCTATGTCACATATAAGTACTGATGAGCTCTTTTACCCTCAGTAGTTTTATAACTACTGAAGGCTAAATGTCTCACAAGTACTGAAGTACTTCATCTGTTCTAACTACTGATGTAGTTACAACTACTGATGCAGTTACAACTACTGCAATCAGTAAAAACAAATAAGTACTGATGTCCTATGAAACAACTGAAATCAGCCAAAAAGACTGATGAATGTGTTGAGGACAGTGTGAAACAGCTGAAAAGCTAAGAATTGACGAAAACAGCTGAAGAGAACTTTCTCTTCAGTCGTTTGTACAACTATTGTTTCATTTTAAACAACTGAAGCAAAACCACGTCTTCAGTAGTTTT
The DNA here is from genome assembly GCA_025506515.1 of Flaveria trinervia. Classification (NCBI taxonomy): domain Eukaryota; kingdom Viridiplantae; phylum Streptophyta; class Magnoliopsida; order Asterales; family Asteraceae; genus Flaveria; species Flaveria trinervia. The sequence goes on from CM046445.1 coordinate 20,515,204, forward strand.
ATAACTACTGATGACTAATACCAAGTCTTCAGTTGTTTACAACAGCTGATGACAAAACCACTGTCTTCAGTAGTTTCATAACTACTGATGACAAACACCAAGTCCTCAGTTGTTTCAATCATCTGAAGTCAAAACCACGGTCTTCAGTAGTTTTCTAAACTACTGATGCCTAACACCACGACTTCAGCTGTTTCAACGTCTGAAAGGATAATACATGTCAATGGTCGTTTAAAACTACTGATGACTAACACCACATCCTTCAGTCGTTTCCTTACCCGTACCCTATAATATCCCTAACCTTAGCTCTCAATGCTTCATCTTCTTCAAACCTAACGTTCCTCTCCAAAACTTCCCTCTTCTCAATGGCGTCTATGCAAATTAAACCGCGACACAACTGTGTTGCCTACCTCACTAAATCGCCGATCTGGACTAAGTTCGATACTGCTATCGATCTTATGGTTCAGTCCCAATACACACGGCATTTCTTCTGAATCCCATATTACATGCCGAATCCTTGCACCAATTTTGGACGAACGTTACTGTTACCACTGGGGAGAACAACACACCATCCCTCCGGTCGGTCGTCAACAACAAGAAGTAGTATCACTCCTGCAATAATCCGCCAAATTCTTCAACTGAATGATGCTACTTCTCCTGCTGGATATCCGAAGGGCACCATAGATCTATCCTTTGCTCAACATGGATATCAAGGCGATCTCAGTGCCTCCACCATCATGAAGAAACAATTTAATGACGCTGAGCGCCTGATTTTTCACATCGTGAATGTATGTTTGGCCCCTAAGACGTCGTCTTGGGATCAAATGTCGACAAAATGGCAGCAGGTAATGTATTCTATCCTTGAGCAACAACCACTTAATTTTTCTGAAATAATATTTTTAGAGCTCAAGGATATGGCTCAAAAACTAACTGCCAACCGTTGGATACTTTATCCACGGTTCATAATGGCCATCATTACAACCAGCTTAATGCTGAGGGACTTGTTGGCTTGGGAGTCCCTGCTACGGCTGTTCTGCCGGAAGTATACTCCCGGCAACTCTGACCGGACACTCAAAATGGCTGCCAAGCTGCGAAAACCCACGCAGCTGGAACCCACAGCCACCACCTCCAAATCCAAAGTCCCCACCAAACCCACCAAAAGAAACCCAAAACGGCTACTCAGGGAATTAAGTCCCCTGAGGATGTCCCTGCAACACAAACGCAGGATATATCCACTAGTCCAAACCCCTAGTGGATACAATGACTCCTCCAGCCATAGCCGCTCAGGCTTCCTCTCAACAGGAGCCTGCAGCAACCACACAAGGGGCACCTACATATCTGGGATCTTCCTCACTTGAGGAGTGCCATTGAAGAGCACAAACTCCCCAGGTGCACACTGCTTCTATCCCTTCACCCCCAACAACCGCCCCTCACAGCCCAACTTTAATAGTTGCACAAGTGCTGACTCAATTGCACTCCTCACCCCCTCCCCAGAAACCACTTACTACTGGGAATACCTCTACAATTGAGGGGGAGGAACACAGTGCACTTGAGAACCCACAGCACAGGGGTTTACCACTTCTATCTCCTGGTGTAGACAAGGAGCTTAGAATATCTAGTGAGGCTTCCACCTCCTCTGACTCAGCACATGACTAGAGTGAGGCTGGTAACATTGCTAAGACCTCACTAGAGCAACAGCTGATGATGGACATTGTCCTGAGGCTGGAAGTCCCCAGTACCAAGCACAAGGGGCACATGCACCAACTGGTCTACACCCAGTGCATGTAAATCCTGCTCTAAGCAGGAGGTCAGATGATTCAGCTTCGGCTGATGATGACCTGGGCTTTTTCTATGATGTTCTTACCAGAACACAATCCTTGAAGAGAAAGTCAGTAGGCTGCAAAACCTACTTGACCAACTCTCACAAGGAGAAAGACCATCTGCCTCTATCCACCCACAGATGGCACCTTCACTTGAAGGTTTCCCAAACACCGAGCCACTCCAAACTCAACCACCTGCCTCTGCTTCAGGCCCTACTTCTCAGGAACAGAACCCTCCTGAGCAAATAGGTGCTGTACTTCAAAATTCCCACCCTCTCATCACACCCATAATCACTGATATGGTGACTAAAGCCCTTGATGAGAGGCTTTCCTCAACTTTACAGCCCTTGGTTGATGCTGCTGTCCAAAAGACTCTTTCTGCGGTACAAACCCCTTCCTCCAATGCAACCAAAAAGGGGGAGAGTACTACAGTGAAAGAAAAGAAGAGGAAAAGATTCGAGAAAAGAAGGAAGCGAAGCAAGCCCAAAAGAGGAGAAAGAACAGCAACCAATGCTCACCTACAAGCGAAAGAAAGGTGCTGATGAGCACATTGCTGAAGATAAAGCCTTGGAGCTACTGATAAAAGAGGCTGATGCCGAACACAGCAGATCAATGGACAACATCATTGATCAGCTGTTTAGGCAAGGCCATGACACCAATAAACTTGACTCTGAGATTCGACGACTAGAGATTGAAGAAATCCAGAATAGATGGGCAAGTTATGAAGTGTTAGAAAGAGAAAGGCTTGAAATCATGATTAGATTTATTGCAAAATATCTTGGAAGAGCAATGATCGAAATCAAAGCTTGGTCCAGGGACAGTATCTTGGCAATCACCACCAAGATCTGTTCGTCTGAAGCATATACTAAGGGGCTTGTTATTGAAGCTTTGAATGAAGCGGGTGCTGGGAGCAGGACTGAGCTAGCCAAGCAATCAAAAGCCACACTCACCTCAAGGATGCCAGAACAGCCTGTCAACATTCCCACACCAAAACCACCCAAAACACAACCCACCAAACCAACTCCCTTACCCTCAAAACCCATAGCCGATGATATACCCTTGAAGAAAAAGAGAAGGATATTGAGGCTAGAAGATGATGAAGAAGATGATGAAGACAGGCTTCCGCTCTCAGCTGTGATTCAGTTGCCTAAGGCCACAAGTCACTCCTCAGCAATTACTCCTGAAGTCCAGAGACAAATGATAAAGTGAAGCTAGAAGAAGAAGAGCTTCATAAACAGCATGATGAGGAATTGCTGAAGAGAGTTGACAAAGCTTATGCAGCACATCTTCTATCATCAATATGAAGGAGCAAGCCCTCAGACTTTACACTCTCAGGCATACCTTTCAATATCAAAAGGAAAGAGTGAGGATTTGGCCTGATCCCAGGGTCTCTCACAGAATTCATAAGAACAATATACCTCAGAGATACATTGGCCAGGTGAAAAAGATCGTAGATGAAGTGATCTCTCTGGTCTTTGTAGTTTCACCCTGGGAAATCCTAGAAGACTTCAAGAAGGCCTACAAAGCTAATCTAACCCTCAGAAGAGGCTGAAAAACAAAATAGTGAAAAAGGGGTAGTTTACAAGAGGCTTGAGGAAGTCAGGAAAAATGAGCTCCAGTTGTTCCTAGAGGGTAATCACCGGATGAGTTTGCTTACAAAATAATAACAACTGTGGAGCTAAAGAATGGGAAACAGGCCAAATACCTGTCTGAGTATTATGGGCCGAATCATTGTTTGAAGGAGGTGCTGAAGAGCTAACCATGGAGGAACAAATCACCTTCCTTGAGGCCTACACAAGAGAGTCGTACAGACTCATTATGGGGAAGTGAATCTCATGAATGGGATAACAACTCCGTGTCCTGTTCCCCAAAACAGAGTTCCCATTCATACTCTGCCAAACAAATATTTGAGGTTTCTTCCCAGGCCAGAGCTTACATGGGTCATCTTCTCTACTGATCAAGAAGGAAAAAGACCAACATTTTGCCATCAATAAATGGGCGAATAAATAAGTTAGAGGTTTTGGCTGCATTGGTTCAGGGGGAGTTTGTTGGACCAAAAGAACTAATGAGCCAAGATCAGAAAACCTCTAAGTCCCACATGGTATCACAACAACTGCTGAAAGCCTCATCAGTAGTTTGACAAGTGCTGAAGACTTCAACAGCTGAAGATCAAGTGCTGAAGACCTCAACAGCTGAAGAACTAAAGTGCTGAAGTACAACAGCTGAAGAACACAAGTGCTGAAGCTGAAAGACCAAAGTACTGAAGTACAACAGCTGAAGAGTTTACAAGTGCTGAAGATCAACAACTGATGTACAAAGTCTGAAGACAATGACTGAAGACATCAGCTGATGATATCTACTGAAGTCATCAGCTGATGAAACACCTGAAGGTCAAAGTCTGAAGATCAAGTACTGAAGCCTCTGTAGTTTGTCACAACTGCTGAAGAGTACTTCTTCAGTAGTTGTGATATCAGTAGTTTTATATTTTTATGTTTCAGTAGTTTTGTAAAACGACTGAAGAGCTTGTTCTTCAGTCGTTGTAGTTTCAGTAGTTTTATATTTTGTACTTAACATGCTGATATGTTCTCAGTAGTTGTGAACATTTCAGTAGTTTGTTAAGAATTAGTTATTTTTGTATTGGATCTGCCAGTTGTCACTTTCCGTGATAACAGCAGTGATTGTTGCACTCTATATAAGGAGTGACAACTTATTGTAACGATGAGGAATGAATGGAATGAACGAATGATTTGATTAGAAATATTCTACATCTATAAACATTCCTTGAAATCAGAAATATATATTCTCTCCCTATAACCGTATGCGCTCTTAATGCTTACAAGTATCGATTGCTTGCTACAATTTGTCTAATTCTTGTTTGTATTCCGCTGCTTTGTATCCTAATACATCAAACTTGTGATCGCTGATCCTGTCAAATATATATATATATATTTAAAAATTAACTATTGTATTTGTGACAGAATACATTACGCTTGTTCTCTAATTTGTGACCATTTTTGTGACCATTTTGTGACCACTTAGAATTTAGTTTATTATTTTATTATTTTATAAAATTAGCAATCGATTGGTGACCAAAACAATTTCTGTTGCAATATACCACCGTTTTTGTGACCAAATTACCTTTAATTTATTTAAAACCGATTACTTATGACGAAAATTATTTCGATAGCTATATTTGTGACCACCTTTCTGACCAACTTCTTTTATTTTATTTTTATTTATTTGTACAAACAGGCTATTGTATTTGTGACCGAACAAATTACGATTGATGTATCTGCGACCATTTTTGCGACAAACTTAGTATTTATTTTTTTTTTATTTAACAAAATTAACAACTATGTTGGTGACTAAAACAATTTTGGTGGCAATATTTACTAGTGTCTTGCAACCAAAATCAAAATTCATCGCCAATTTTTTGCGACCCCTTTTGTTAGGTCGTTAATTTTGCCACCCCTTTTGTTTCGGTCGCTGAATTTGTGACCCTTTTCGTTTTGGTCGCGAAATTTGTAACCATTTGATTTTGGTCACTATAAAGTCGCTAATTTTGTGACTAATTTTCTTGGTCGTAAACTTTAGTCGGTTTTACTCATTTTTGTAGTAGTGTAGCTAGTGCTTTCACTTTTGTACATTCAATTTTCTCTATGATCCATTTGAAATTTAATATAAATCAATAAATTGTAAGAAATATAGTTGTATAATATAACTCGGTGGCTTAAGTGAAAAAATCTTAACCCATTTTTTGAATATTTTATCTTATATGTATACATTTTTACATTTTAATTACTTAATAAAAAATCAGCAAAGTTCCCCTTAACTCTGTAAGTAAGTGGATATATCCTAATTCGAATGAGCAAAAGGGAAATACCATTGATTATTTATATATTATACTGTTAAAATATATACACATCCTAAATAAGATAAGAATAATAAAAAATTTATCCCATACGAATGAGCAAAAGGGAAATACCGTTGATTTATTTATATATATACTGTTAAAATATATACACATCCTAAATAAGATAAGAAAAATAAAAAAGTTATCCCATAGAGAGGGCAGTTCAACAGTTATTTCTATTAGGTAAATATCAGACCGGTATATATATCAAACGATAACCTAAATATATATATATATGTATATATAATATATATATATATATATATATATATATATATATATATATATATATATGTATGTATATATATATATATATATATATATATATATATATATATATATATATGTATGTATATATATATATTATATATATTATATATATATATATGTATATATATATATAATATATATATATATATATATGAAAATATGGTTGGGGTATTGTAAAAATGAAGGAAAAACTGAAAAGGGTGAGAAGGATTATTATCTATTAGATTTTATATCTAATGGTTAAGAAACTCTAGTGGTATGATGGTAAATAGTGAAACTTGTATATACAATATTAAATTTTTTAAGAATTAAACCATACAAACAAGTGTTTTTTTATCTTGGAAAGCCTGTAATTTTGATACATAAACAACAAAGTTTTTTTCAAGTTATTTTAGTTCATTGTGTAATTTTCGTCAGCTCATTATGTAATATCAAGTCATTGCGTAATATTTTATCACACCATGATGGCTAAAGTCAATTTTGCTATGCATTGTGTTTATTATAAATATTGATATTCAAATAACATAATGCTAAAAAATGTAATTTTTTACTTTTTCATATCAGTGTAATCCTAATCAGGTCATTGTGTAATCCTCATCAAGTAGCTCATTATGTTTATAGCTAATTATATTGTATCTAATAATAACCATTTCGTTTATTAAAATGGTGATTTTCAAATAATACTATACTGAAAATATAATTTTTATGCTTTTTCTAGTTCATTGTATAATCCAGATAACGCCAGTGTGTAGTTCTTGTCAAGTAGCTCATATGTCTATTGTTAATTATCAAATCTAGTGTTGGTCAATATGTTAACCATTAATGTTGACTATTATGTTATGAATTATTTATTTTAAAATGATGATTTTGAAATAACAAAATGCTAAAAATATAATTATCTTACACTTTTTAGTTTATTATTAAATCCTAATCATGTCATTGTATAATCTTGTGAAGCAGCTCACTGTGTCTATTGTTAATTATTGAGTCTAGTGCTACTCAATGTGTTACCTATTCTGTGTAATATTAACCATTGTGTTTATTAAAATTGTGATTTTTAAATAACACAATGCTAAAAATGTAATTTTTTATGTTTTTTCCAGTTTATTGTTTAATCCAGATCAGGCCATTGTGTAATACTCGCCAAGTAGCTCATTGTGTCTATTGCTAATTATGGAATCTAGTATTAGTGTAAGGGCCCGTTCCCGGAACACTAACACTTGCTCAATCATGGCACATAAAATATAAAATATACATTTGTATTTACTAGAATTTTGTAGCAAAATAACTTAGCAAACCATCTCATATATTAATAATTGTTTTTGCAAAATAATACACCATTGTTAAGTAACAAAATATCATTTGTTTGCATTATATCACAAAGCATTATCATAATATAAAATGAATGTCATCCAAAACTAGCCAAGTAGCTGCCCCCATGCCATCTTAAGCAACTCTTACCTGCCAACTGGAAAATACATAAAAAGTTAGCATTGTTGAGTGAATTCTAGTTTTACAAAATATAATACTTTACTTTCGTTTAAAACCTTCCTTTACTTCCACTCATGATCACACATCATATGTACAAATAGATAATCTTATTATTATCTTTCATCATCATTCGTTAACATTTATTCATTCGTCATTGTACGTTAGCGTTTTCATTCATTCTCATTCATTATCTTCCTTACCGTATATTTCGCACATTCATCATTATCTTTACTTCCATTCTGGACCAATGCCATGTTCTATATCCCAAACATCATGGACGAGGTTGGTACTAGGCCGAAGTCTATAAATAGACTTTTAACACCATGCACAAGTGTTGGCACACACTATTGCATACATCTGCCCAATCACAAGGATTAAACCCCTATGTGCATCCTCATGAGTTAGCTAAACCGCACACTGTTGAGCTAATAACCCCTCAATGAGTTGTGGACCTCCTTTCATATTTTATACAAGACTTTTCATTCGTTCATTCATTTTTCCTTATGCTCCACTTTTCATCATAATTAATTTCCGCTTTCAATACATAATACTTTACGTTCATTGATAATAACATACCATGCAAAGCCACAGAAATATACATAATAAGCTACATAAAGAAAACATAACATAAACATACATAATATCATCACACATCATTATACAACATCATATTATCATCCTACATCATCCCCGGGAACATCCTAAGTCAAAGCCTAAAACTTCCTTTCACCCCAAAATTTCAAAATAATTCTGTCTTTTAGGCATGGGCACTTACAGGTGCATGATCACTATGTTGGCACATGAGTACTATGCAGGCACATGGATACTTAGCACATGGATACTTAGGCACATGGGGAAAGTTGGGCGCATGGGCACTATTTTGGCGTATGGCCAACACTTAGTCATCTGGGCAACATTCTAGGCACATGAAAACTGTATAGGCGTATGAGCCTGACTTAGACGCATAGGCACTTGGGCGTTTTGCAGTTGGGTGCATGGGCAAAAACTTAGGTGTTTGGACAAAATTCTCGACGCATGGGTACTATTTGGGGGCATGAACATCATGAATTTCTACTTACATCATTTTCAGTCTCAAATTTGGATCTAAAATGCACATAGCCTAGTTTTTAACATCCAAAACATCATAAACCTGCATACAAACTTGAACATAACCATAAATCTTTCCTAACATACACCCACCCACAAAAAAAAACTCACATATACATACGAGTACATACACCCATAAGAAATAAAATGTTATAAAATATATTTCCAGCACTAGAACAAGTTAAAACATGTAAAAGTAGGGATCTTGTGACATCCGGTAATTTTACGTTACCAAACTCCGTTAGTTCCGTTACGTCTTGCATACACGTGTCTTCAGCACGCACTAGTTGGTGTTTAACTTTGGTGACCTAATAATAATTAATAATGTTAAATTAATGATAATTTAACTAATTATGTGATTGTTGTTTTATGTTTATGTGTTACGCGATTTAAATGTCCATTGTGGAAATTAATCGCGTAACGTGGAAACATGTGTATTAATTCGTATGTGTTGAGTTTTATATACTTAAAATATATAATTGTGACTATGAGTCTATATGCTTAATAACTTAGTTAAAAACACTTTTAAAAAGGAGTTAAAAGCTAATTTTTGTAAAAATACAAACAATAAGGGCTTAAATGGTAATTATGCAAACTTAAATTAAATAAAACAAAACCTTACCCCCCCCACACCCATCGGCCGCGAGTTCATCCCCATACCCTCTCCCTTTGCGATTTCAACCAAGAACAAGCAAGAAAGCAACGGATTTGATCGATTTCAAGGGTTGCAACAAGTTAGAATCATCAAATACAAACCATTACATGTTTAAAGGTTAGAATTTTACAAGTTTTGAGGAGTTATCTATTTGGCTGAACCCTAATTCGTGTATAGGTGTTCATGATGTCGAATTTTAGTCAATTGATGATGCTATCATGTTAGTTAGATTGTACACATGTTAGTTAACGTCGATTATGCAAGAATGATACGTTTTTGATGAATTGTTCATGAACTTTGATTTATGATAAACCCTAATTCAAAAATTGATGTGATTATATGAGATTGATGATTGTATGATGATTATGATAATTAGTAGGTTGTATGAATGCTAGATTACATTGATCTTGCAAGAAGTTGATGAATGAAGGTTCTGTTTATAGGTTACTAATAATAGTAACTTTATTTTCATGATATGATGATTTGATGATGGATTGATGTTATTAAAGGGTTTATGAAGATGTATGTATGATAGATTGATGATATGGATGCTAGAAAACTAGGAATGAATGTTGTAGTTCATAGATTTCTAAAAGTATAAACTTTTGATCATGAAGGTTAGTGAATTATGATGTTTGGATGTTGTTGATCGTGCTTAGATGTTGATATGAACTTGAATTGGTGTATTATTTGTAGATACATGTGTCCATAGTTTTTGAACTTAATGTAATATGTCTTTATTGTCTTATATGTAATTGTACGAGTACTTAATGAAATACAATGTGTGGTTGTGCTTATAATGTCGAATATTTCATTGCTTGGTATGTAATAACACTTATTGAACTAACTTTATAGGTTGTGGTTGTTTGAATAAATCTAAGTCAATTAATGATTATGAAACATATTCAAACTTAATCATATGAAGTTCTCATGAGATTGACCCATAATGGACCATACGCATGAACAACTTCATGCTAATGAACCAGTCATACGAATGAACCAGGAGACTGGATCATTGGCATGATTGAAACATGAGATTGACTCGGTCGCACGACTGAACACTTAGTCGTGCGAATGGATCAACTACATGACTCAATCACACGACTGAACCATGCAAATTGTCCAGTCGCACGATTGAGAAACCCTAACCTATAAATACCATTTAAATCATGGAAAAACGTGACACTTTGAATAATTCAATACATAGATGTACCCTAGCCGTCCAGAGACCTCTAGAAACCTATTCCAACTTCATAGGCAGTAGGTCGACTGCTAATCATTCTTAACATTTAGATTCAATCTTTAATTGATTCTACGTGCTTTCTCACTGATTGGATCGCCAATCAAATAGGATTCCGCACTATTTGATTCAGTATACGCATAAATTTGTTAGTATTCGTCAAGTACACGATACTAACAAGTGGGATCAGAGCTTTGGCTCTAGATTTACGTGTGATTCAATCGTTTTGATATAAAAATTGTGTTTTTACACTCAAAAACGCAATCTTTTGTGTCGAATCGGGTTTTAGACGTCTCCTAATCGTAAAGTTTAGTTTTTCCGGCGTACGACAATTAGGGTTAGCAAGAAATTTCAGTTTTTGCATCCAAACACCTTAAACCTACGAGTTTTCAAAATCCAGTAGGTTCAGTCGTACGATTGACTCAATCGCACGACTAAGGTCATACGCATCTCCTATACGCACGATTGGACTCATTCGTACTCCCATTCATACGACTGAGAAGTATATTCGCATTGCTCAACCACATTAGTTTATTCGCACGACTGAGCCATCCGCATCAATTTAGTCGCACGATTGAACCATCCGCATAGTTCAATCGCCCGAATAGCCCAATCGCACACCTTCATTCGCACTAATAAAACAGTTTGGTTTTAAAGTTAAAGTTTATAACAATGGAGGACCAGTACTCAGCATTCACAGTAGGGAGAGACTCACGTATTCAGAACTTACTACTATTGGAGAATGAAGTGGGGAATCATAGTGAACCCCCAAAGCTAATCAAGTTAGATTAATACCCACAATGGAAGCAACGTTTCGAGATCTACTTAAATGGAGTAGATTCCATCTGTCGGAATCTATAGAGATGGGGTACAACATGCCAGTAGGAGTTGATGGTGTCAAACTTACACTGGGTGGCATGACGGATGGACATAAGGTCAAATACAATGCTGAAAAGAAAGTTTATGCTTTTCTTACAAAGTCAATTCCGAAGGATATTTTCCATCATTCTTGGAGTATACACAAGCAAAGAAACTATATAAAGGCTAAGGCTTTGAATAAGGAGTTTGACAACTTCTCCTTGATGCAAAAAGAAAGCCTAGATGATGTAATCGATAGGTTCTACCACTTGATGACTGAGATGCACACTCATGGAGTATCGACGTCAATGGAGGACAAAGTGTCTAACTTTGCAGATGGGCTTCCAGAGAAATGGGTTTCATTTGTCTCCAATCTCAGATAGAATAGTATGCTAACGAAGTTAGATATCAATGACTTCATTCTGAAGCTGAGAGAGGAAGAACTAAGGATGAAGTATAGAGCACAAATGTCTTCCTATGATTAGAACCCAACGCTGTACAATGCGACTCGTCAATCCAAAACATCTGGAGTACCTCTTCTGATAGCTTTTGTATCAAGCTCGGCTGGTCCTTCTCAAGCCTCTACTTCAGGGTCAGAAACGTCAGGGTCGTCTGGTACACAATACATTGTACCTGAAGCTAATGAAGCAAAACTGAAGACCGAGAACTTCGGTAATGTGACAGTTGAGGTAGCCAAAGAGCACATGGATCTCTTAGCTGCGGTAGTCCACTCCTATGATAGACTAATTGCTGGTAAAATTGGGAACTGCCATCTGGCAGATGAGGACTACAAGCAAGTGGACGAGACAAGACTGGAGTGGATGGACATAATGTGGGCCTTAGCAAGTGCTGTCCAGAGAGCTAAGAAGTTTGTCAAAAAGAACGGATAGAACTTGATTGCAACTAAGGATATTACCTTTAGCTTCGATAAGACCAAAGTGACTTGTTTCAACTGCGGTGAGAAAGGGCACTTCAAAAGGGAGTGTGTGAAGCCAAAAAAGACTTGCAATGGGAATCTTTTCTCCTCCTTCAATTGTTACGATAAACCCACTAGCAGTCCTACTTCATCAAGCAAAGATCCCAAAGCCTTGACTGCTCATGATGATGAAGGACAGACTGGAGCTTTCGATTTATCTCACCGGGAGAATCCAATATGCTAGTGTGGAGGATATTGATGATGATTTGACTAGTGAATGAGATATAGCAGTCGAACTTGCGATGTCAAACTCAGAAGAGACTGCACCAATGATCAACTACCTACCTGAAGAAGGGAAACTACAACAACGTCAGAATCACCAGCTCCAGAAACACCAGACTCTGCATTGATGTCTGATTCATCAGAACCCTCTCAGGTAAGTACAACTGACCAACTTTTTAATAGTCATGCTTGTTCGGACTGTAATAAATTTAGGGAAAGCATTGATTTAAAATTTGCTAGGTTATTAGATCATAATGATAACTTAGTAAAGGACTTCAAACTGTGCATTGAAGCTAACAGAGTTCTAAAACAGAATGAGCATAGTTACAAAGAAAAGATAGATCTTTTGAACAAACAGCTTAGGGAAACAAAAGTAGTAGCCTTAAACCAAGCTAATGACATTAGGTACTATCTTAACTCTCTAGAGGACACTAAGAAACAAAAGGCAGTTTTAGAAGTAGAAGTTAATTCTTTAAAGCAAAAACTGCATAGTTGGACAAGTTCATCTTATGTTGTCCAAAACTTAGTGAGAGAGAGAAACAATAGGGAGAGATTGGCTAATAAAGTAGTTCCACCACCACATGAGATCTTGACGAACGCAAAATGTAAACAATTAATAACAATCCAATCAAGGATCATGTGGTGTCCACTCCTCTTTTAAGTGATCCAGATTCCACATGTTCATCAAATGAATCTGGTACTAAACAAAAGGAGACCACTTCAAAGGCAAAAGGTAAAATGCCTTGTCTTAATCTGGACAAAGAGTTTGAAAATGTTAGTATAAAGTCTAGTTCAACAACTATCAAATCTGAAACCAAAAAGACCAAACAGGTTAACCACCCACGTGTGTCAAGTCAATGTCCAAATAATAGAAAAGGAAAAGATGTTAAAACTGTTAAAGCAATTAACTTTGTTAAACCAGACAAAACATCTAAACAAGAAGAGACAAAACCCAAACAGAGTAAGGTCACACGTGTGTCACATATATCTCCACAAAAATTTAAATCGTAAACTCAAGAGCAGATCTTGCTACAGTTGTGGAGAGTATGGACACATTGCGTCTCATTGTCCTTACTATTAGACACCAAGGAGGAAAGTTGAACTTCCAGAATCAAAACCTAGCTCTTTTTAGAGGAACTCAGTGACGCCACCTAAAAGGGATAGTGAACCTAAAGTTCAACACATTAGCCAGTCGTCTGTTTATAACAAATAGGCCTTACACAAAGCTGGGTTATGGAAAGAAAAATCAACCTCATTGTCTGATAATAAGAACAAGAAGACATCTAAGCTTCCATCACCCGCGAATGGTCAATGGGTTGAGTTTATGATGTGTGATGCCTCTGGGAAACCCAAGCCAGTGAAGGCTTGGGTCCCTAACATGAACTAATGTTTTCAATTGAATGTGCATGGTGTTCGCTATAGTGCTGAAACCAACACGTGGATTATAGATAGCGGAGCATCGAGGCACATGACAGGAAACAGGGATCTCTTATCAAATGTCAAACAAATAAAAGGAGGTCATGTTTCGTTTGCTGGAAACAAAGGTGGGTACATCACAGCTCAAGGAGAAGTAGGTAATCAGAAAGTGAAGTTTGACAAGGTAAACTAGGTTCAACAACTTCAAAATAACTTCCTTTCTGTTTCTCAAATCTGTGATAAAGGGTTTAAGGTTGTTTTTGACACCAAGAAGTGCTATGTCCTGAAAAAGGACTATGTCCTCCCGGAGGACCAAGTCTTAATGTCTACCTCAAGATATAAGGACCTTTATGTCTTGAATCTATTAAAGGCCTCCACAATGGATCATGAAGTTTAGTGCTTCTTGTCAAAAGCTACTGAGAAGGATTCCATTTCCTGGCATAGGCGAATGGGACACATTAATCCATGGAAGATGAATCACTTGATCCAGAATGATCTAGTGAGAGTAGTTAACGTCAAAAACTTCCAACTTCCAGATTTATGTTTGCATGCAAGAAGGGCAAACAGACGAAGAAGTCTCATAAGGAAAAGAAAGTTCATTCCATCGAACGTCCTCTTGAACTTCTTCACATGTATCTGTTTGGTCCAGTCAGTACAAGAAGCATCGCAGGCGACTTGTACTGCTATGTAGTTACCGATGCCTACTCAAGATTCTCTTGGGTGACATTTCTGAAATCCAAATCAGAAACATTTGAGTCATTCAGGGAATTAGTAACTACTCTGGAGTCTCTATACAAGTTGAAGGTACGACAAGTGTGCTCAGACAACGGAACCGAGTTAAAGAATCAATGGATGGAGGCGTACTGCAAGGAAAAGGGAATTATGCATTAGTTCACTTCTGCCTACACTCCTCAGATGAACGGTGTTGCTGAAAGAAAGAATCGCAGCTTGATAGAGACAGCACGGATGATGCTAGCAGACTCAAAACTGCCCATCCAATTCTGGAATGAAGTAGTTACAAATGCGTGTTATACACTAAATCGAGTTCTAGTAGGTAAATGCCATGGCAAGACGTGTTACGAGTTACTACAACGATGTAAACCCAATCTAGAGTATCTCGAGCCGTTTGGCGCTCCGTGCACCCTACTGAAGAAGACTCGGGAGGAAAAATTCAGCGAGAAGGCTGATGAAGGTATCTATCTAGGATAGAACATACTGAACAAGAGGGTTTAAAACAACTCAATGGGTCTGGTAGAAGTGTGGTGTAATGTTGATGTTCAGAGACACACCACACCACCAGCTGGAAAAGGACCCGCCTTCTTTTTCGACTATGATGGATTCTTCAAGTCCATCAACATCCCACTCTCCACCTCTGATGATGAGTTGGCAACAAAGATGATGTATGATGTCTTGAACACACCTTCACTAGATTCAACATCATCCGGTTCATAAGGTCAGTCATTTAACAACTCAGGGGGAGTACCTGAAGATAGTGATTCTTCCTCTGATGAAGAAGCTGTGGAGACTGATTAGAACAACTATGAGGAACATGTTCCTACTACTGCAAGTCCACAAGCATCTGACATTGATGCCTCTGAGTCTTCAGAACCTCAGACTCCTACTGCCTCAGATACCGAACAAAATATTCATAATCTTGATTCTGAGGTAGTTGTTCCAACCACTCCTGCATCACGCCAATATGTCTATCATCCTTTGGATAATGTCATTGGGGATGTGAGATCAGGGGTTCAGACCAGAAATCAGTTGTACTCAGCTGATTATGCCTCAGTGATGGAAAAGGGTTACCTTCACGATGGAGCATATCGTTTCTTTGTGTCTCAGTTTGAGCCAAAGTATGTTAGTGAAGCACTAAATGATCAGGCATGGGTCAGTGCCATGGAAGATGAACTTCTTCAGTTCAAGAAGTTAGGAGTATGGACTCTGGTGGATTGACCTAAAGGTGCTAAGGTCATTGGCACCAAATGGGTCTTGAAATGCAAGAAAGATGATCAAGGTGTGATCATCAGAAACAAGGCTCGACTTGTTGTTCAAGGATTTCGACAGGTCGAGGGCATAGACTACAATGATGTGTTTGCACCTGTGGCAAGAATGGAAGCAATCCGTATCTTCCTTGCCTATGCATCATATATGAAGATTAAAGTTTATCAACTTGATGTGAAGAGTGCATTCCTTCATGGTGAAATCCGAGAGACAGTGTACGTTAGTCAACCCGAGGGATATGAGGATCCATATCATCAGGACAGAGTTTACAAACTCAACAAGGCTTATATGGGCTTCATCAAGCTCCCAGGGCCTGGTATGAGAAACTCTCGACTCACCTTGTGAAAAGGATGGAGATTTGCTGCTTGTCCAAATTTATGTAGATGATATAATCTTTGGTTCAAAGAACGAAGATCTATGTAAGGAGTTTGAAGTAGTAATGAAGGCTGAGTTTGAAATGAGTGCCATGGGAGAGATGAAATTCTTTCTCGGGTTACAGGTGGATCAGACACCAAAAGGGATTTTCCTACATCAGATGAAGTATGTAGGAGATATTCTCAGTCGGTTTGACATGGAGAATGCTTCCATAGCTAGGACTCCACTTGCTACAAACCATGATGTAGCACCGACGAGAATGGTGATCTGGTCGATGCCACCATGTACCGAGGAATGATTGGATCTATCATGTACCTCACTGCCTCAAGACCTGATATCATGTACGCGACATGTTTATGTTCAAGATATTAGGTAAAGCCAAAAGTCAATCATTAGATAGGGGTCAAAAGGATCTTTCGTTATCTAAAGGGTACTCCAACACTTGGGTTGTGGTATCCTTATGACGATGACTTCGAGCTAACAACGTATAGTGACTCGGATTAGGGTGGTTACAAGATTAACTACACGTCTACATCAGCGGGATGTCAATTCTTTGGGGGAAGATTATTGACCTGACAGTGTAAGAAGCAGACCTCGGTTGCTTTGTCAACCTGTGAAGCTGAATACGTTGCTGCTGCAAGTTGCTATTCACAAATCATATGGATTCAACAGTAAATGCGGGACTATGGTTTGAATTTCTCTTCTACTCCTATTTTTGTTGATATCTCTGCTACAATTGCAGTAACTAAAAATCCAGTCCAACATCCTAAGACCAAACACATCGGAATAAAATATCACTTTATACGTGATTGTTTTGAAAAGAACACAATCGATGTGATTAAAATAAATACTGATTTTCAACGCGCTGGCCTCTATACAAAGGCTTTTGACAAACCACTTTTCCTATATTTGTTAGAGGTCAACGACGTTAAAAAGAAAAGTGATGTAATTACTGAAGAGGACCATGTGTAGTCCGATGCGTATAGTCTATTTTTCTTTTAGTTTTATTTTCTATATTTGTTTGTTTAACCTTGTGTAGTTTAATTAAATTGATGTTACTTTGTCTCCTATTAAAATCCTAAAGAGCATAAATCGGTTACGTTTTAGAATTTTAAGGGGAGAATAGGTCAGTTAGTAACATTAACAAAAAAAGGGAGGAGGAGAGGCTAGCTGGTAGAAACTAGATCGTATCTGTGATACCGATTCAATGTCTTTCGAAAATGATAGTACACAGGTACAAACCACTTGGGACATTAAAGTTTAAATAAAATAAGATGCGAAGGTCAAAGTATAAGTCTGTGTAGTTTAAGCAATATAAAAGGAAACATGATAGTAAGACTAGCTACTACTAAGGTAACACAAAGAAAGTAGACCTAGAGGTTATTACACCACAAATGATATGTCGGTAGCTTCAACACAATAGATGATTAGACCTTGTTGGTGATCTCAAGAAAAACTAAGTTGTTCAACAAACTGTGGGCTAACATCTTATCCCAAGCTGTGGGCTAACATCTTATCTTTGGTTAACACAATCAACAAAATTCCAATAAGGGGTGACGAGCAGAATAAACGCCACAAATGTGAGTGTAAGACCAAAATATGAGCAAAATAAATCAAACTAATAACTTCTGTTGTTCGCGAAATCTGTGCAAAACGATTAAAAATGCTCAAACAAAAAGATAGGTTATGTGCCTCTCTGTTGTGCGGTGGCACTGACATGAGGATAAGCATAACCTATATATTCTAGAATTCATTGTTGTTTGCTGCCTCTCTGCTGTGCGATGGCATTGACCTGAGGCTTGACTTCTCTCTGAAAGTTCTAAGAATAGTTTCTTCTTGAAAACTACCCTTAGACCGCTCAAAAATCTCCTGAGGAATATTGATTACCATATAAGTGTGGGATCCATAAATGCTTGTTGAAATAATCAAACCTTAAACTCTCACCAATATGTGTCAAAAGTATGTGTATGGATTTCAGACGACTAGTATACTGACAATCATCGTGGCTACAATTCTTGAAAGTCCAAATCAATGTGGTGATCTAATAGTACTAGTATGATTTCCTAAATTTGCTAACGACTCTAGATGAAAAACAAGAATTAGCATCAAAAGGTGTTTAGAACATGTCCCAAATGATTTGACTTGCCTGTATGATTCCAAATTGAATTGGCCCATTATGGTCAAAATTAATTGAAGCTTTCGTTTCCGGAACCGAATCCATTAGATTTCTATCTTAGGATTTAGACATCACACAAAATGTCAAAAAAACAGTTTTAGTTTTGTATTTCAGCTTAAGTCTTTTCTTGTGTTTAAAATTGTCAATTCAGTTTGTTAGATACCGGACTATGCCATGGAATTCAATAAGGGATGTAATCACCTAAAAGGGTCATGTCTAAGGTGACCACACATGTTTTCAAATGAAAATTCAGTCACGTCTGAGGTGACAAATTGTTTAAAAGGATCACCTCTGAGGTGATCAAAAGTTTTCCAAGTGAAAATGATCATGTCAGAGATGATCAAATGCTCATAATGTTTAATCAATAGTTAAAAGGGATTAAGTGTGGAATGGTCATAAAGTCAAAATCATGAGTATGATCCAATCGTATGACTGGACCATGAGTATGGACCAACCGTACGAATGGACCATACTCATGCAGTAGACAACCGAATGGCACATGAGTATGAACCATTCACCCGAATGGCTTATCAGATTGAGCCAGTCGACCGAATAGAGCTGTGCGAATGAGTCAATCACCAGATTGAACCCCAGTCGGCCGACTGAATGTGATCGACTGAGGTCCAATCACCCGAATGAACAGAGCGAATGGGTCCAGTCGCCCGATTGAAATCAGATTCAGCATAAATAGGGCCATAGTCGATCGCATTCCACTCATCACCCCTAATCGCCCTAAAATCTCACAACCTACCGTTACTTTGCCAAAATTTCCTCTGACCCAAGTTGCTTGCATATTCTGATATTCTGACATTCGTTGGTACATATACAGGTAAAATGCGGTGTGAACATGCCAAAAACTCCGTTGATTAGACTCCAAAATCAAGAAATTGGCCCTAACATGACCCAAGACTGTAAATGGACTAACCTAACTAAACCAAGTAAAATGTTGAAATAAAGGTTATTAGGCTTTTTGTATAATGATTGAAAGTCTAAAGGACCATTACACGACGTCTAGTTTCAAGATTTAGTTGAAATTCGAATCTCAGTCGACCGAGACAGTGGGACATGCGACTGGACACCAGGATGAACTCTAATCGCATGATTAAGCTGGTAGAATGGCTCAATCGGCCGAATGGATAATGCGAATGAGCTTAGTCGGCCGACTGAACCAATCACTGGCTCAGTCAACCGATTAAACTCAGTCGCCTGCTCAGTCACCCGACTGAATCCAGTTGCATGCCGGATCAACCGACTGAACACAATCGCATGGTTCAATCGCATGATTAAACCAGACTGAATTCAACCAAGTTAATTAGAATTGATTTGTGTTGTGTGGTTATCTAATGTCTACGTGTCTTGTGTTACAGATCGATGACTGACAACTGGTCTATCAACCCCAAGCACAACATATGTTCTCACTTAGATGCCACTACTCGGAACGGTGCCGAGTTTGCAGGGATTATCGCATTCCTTAAGAGATCCAGGATCTACAAGGCTATATCCACACCATGAACTCCCTACAGGTCTATTCAACAGGCCCTCTGGGAGGGGGCATCAGTTAACAGCTCTCACGAGCCATACATCATCAGGAGTCCTATTTTGGGATGGATATTGAGGTCACTGCTGAGGATATTCGGCGTGTACTTGGGTTGGGTAATGATACAAACCACCCTACCAGACTTCACCTGTTGACTATGAGAGGGTGCTTCTTGAGGATGAAGTACGTTGGGGATATTAATGCAGGTGTACTCAACAAGAGCAACCTGTGTCCCCAGTATAAGTACTTGGCACATGAAGGGGTGGGTTTGATGATCTTTCAGACTAGATTCAAAATGCCTACGTGGCACTGGTACTGAACCACCCTTTCCGCTTCCCAAGCATGATATTCTCTTACTTGATAGAGAATGTGGAGGCGAAGGGCAAAGAGGGTTTCTACATGTACCCTAGGTTCCTTCAAATGATTTTTGATGAGAAGCTGCCAACACTGCCCAAGGAGAGCCACGACGCTGTGTCGTTGGAGATCATGGATGATATGACACCGGTCGTATGAAGGTATACCGGGGAAAGCAAGTCAAACCCCCGGTGAAGAGACTCATCGGCCATCTGGCCAAGGTTAATTACCTGGCGACAGGGAGGCATAAATGGCACCACGTAGACAGTAATTCGGATGTCGAGCAACTTGAGCTCCCTGAAGATGACTCCGATGACGATGACAGCGGTGATGATGGAGATGCAAGGCCCACACAATTGAGGGCCCCCACTGCTGATATAGCATTTCCAGCATCCACCCAAGGTGGAACAGAGACAGTAGAGTACCATCAGGACTTTCGTCTTGATGATGAGGAGGAAACAGACGAGGAGCCCTTATCTCGTACTATGGGGAGCAGGGTGGTTTCCACCGATCGAGGCATTCGGGAGGTTGGAGGACGCCCTGGCGAGTCTAGGGAGGCTAATACTAGTCCTAGTTTACTCCCGATTAGCCCAGCAACGTCCCTGGTGGAGCATCCACCTCGAGGGGCTCGAGGAAGAAACGGATGGCTCAGCCCCACGGACTGAAGAAGAAGAGGAGGATGACATCTATCACCACCACCACTACTACCACCACTTCCACCACTCCACCTACTACCACCACTACCACCACTCCACCTATCCCCACTACCACCATTCCACCCACCACAATATCTACCACCTGACACACCACTACCTCACCCACTCCACACTTACCAGCATACAATCCACCTCCACTACAGCTCATCCACCACCACCTTCATCTATACCACTCCCCAATCTTCACCACTACACCACCACCACCACCACCACTAGTCACCAAGCAGGACCGTCATCTTACCCCTCCATTCCATATGGACCCTCTCTACCTCCAAGTGGGGTAGAGGAACAGCTCTCCACACTGAACCGTATGTTGCTGAAGCTGTTGACGGCTGATGACGAGAAGACTGCCCATATTCGTTAGCTAGTAGAACTTGCCGTTGTACAATCGCAGCAGATATCTCAGCAGGCACAACTGATAGAGCATCAGGCACAACAGATGGATGCTCAGAGCTCAGAGATGTCCCAACTCTAGGAGCAACATGTCCAATCAACAAAACGGATAGTTGGAGGTGACCAACAAGACCATCATGCTGAGGCTCAAAGGATGAGCCACTAAAGATCAGAGAAGGAGATGGAGATGATGGTGATGATGATGATAGTGATGATGATGATGATGATGGTGATAATCAAGGGGAGGATACTGATGTTGGTGATGATGCTGATGATGATGAAGGACATGATGATACTTCTGTTGCGGGTGCCACATCAGCTCAAGGTCAAGAGAGGCGCGCAAAGAAGAATCAAGACCAAGGAGCCGAATCATCTTCTTGTGATCCTACCGACACACCAGCTATTCAAGACAAGAGTAATACATAGTTGTTTGAGTTATTTAAATCATGTGTATTTGAATCTTGTATCAAATTAATGTAATTAATGTTTATATTTATTATTGATGTTTACTGCTTTGATTTCTGACTAATGGTTGTCTGTTACATGTTTAAAAGCATATCCAGATTATCAAAGAGATGAATATGATGTTTCTCCCCTCCAACATATCAAGACTCAGCTCACGATGATTCTTGATCTGCAGGGAATAGTCAGGAGATCATTGAATTACACTCCTGAAGAAGGAGAGATAATTCATGATCTCACCGACGAGCAACTTGCTAAAATGTTCCTACTCAATCCTGATGAGATCGTGAAAGATGCTCCTACAGTCCATGTGGAAAGTGACAACGAGCTCAACGACGTTGATGAGATCGAGATCGAAGATGTCACGGACCAACACTATCCGAGTACACTGTCATTGAGGGTAATGTCATTCCCAATCTGGGCGACAATCTTATCAGTGAAACTTTTGAGACTCTAGATAAAATGGAACAAGAGTTTGACAAGAAAGAAGATAAGGCCCAAGCCTCGGAAGCTGAAGTCAATATCAGAATGGCTGAGTGGGTTTCATGCTTTGAAGGAATAAGAGCCCATGCAGTGCTTCAACGTTAAATGTCTACACCAAGCTGTACAAAGTGAAGAAACAACACAAGGTGTCATGCAAAATCATAGCATGGGCAGATATTAAAGATCTCAATGTTTATGCAGTTAAACATGAGAAAGGGATTGAGTACTTTAGGTTCCCACACGACCTGAAGACTCTTCCTGGATTTGAGCTTAACCAGTTAGCAAAGTTGAAATTGCTATACGTTGACCCACGCAAAAATCAGGCTGGTTTGAAGCGGCTCTAAAAAGAGATTACCACACCAGATGGGTCAACTTCAAACCTCAACAACCAACGAGGTATATCAGATGATCTGAGGTTGATGCCATATCTGGAAAACCGAAAATAGTGCTGAAGTGGAGTCCTCCGCACACAATGTCTAAGATCCCTCTACGGAAAATGCCACAGGACTTCACTCCACACTTCAAATGGTGGTAGTATGATTGGAGAACAAGAGAGGCAGTCATAGTTTTGAACAAGAATGGTAAAATGGAAATCATCAGGGTATTTGACCCAATGTGGCTTACAAACTTGTTTCCTGATGATGTATATACATTATACAAGTGGCCAATATTATATGACTCACAAAATATGTACAAGCTCTACAATTTCAGAACGTGATACGACTCTGTTTTGCTTTTGAGATACACGCAGGAGTCACAAGAGAAGAGAAGTACAAGAAATTTGAGGAGCTTATGAAGGATGTAGGATATTAGATGAAACTAGGTCCAAGGGGGAGTTTGTAGATACATATGTCCATAGTTTCTGAACTTAATGTAATATGTCTTTATTGTCTTACACATATGTAATTGTACGTGTACTTAATGAAATACAATGTGTGGTTGTGCTTATAATGTTGAATTTTCATTGCTTGGTATGTAATAATGCTTATGAACTAACTATATAGGTTGTGGTTGTTTGAATGAATCTAAGTCAATTAATTATTATGAAACATATTCAAACTTAATCATATGAAGTTTTCATGCGATTGACCCATGCTAATGGACCATACGCATGAATAACTTCATGCTAATGAACCAGTCAATGAAATGAACCAGGAGAGTGGATGTCGCATGATTGAAACATGAGATTGACCTAGTCACACGACTAAACACTCAGTCGTGCGAATGGATCAACCGCATGACTCAATCACATGATTGAACCATGCAAATTGTCCAGTCTCACGATTAAGAAACCCTAACCTATAAATACTACTTAAATCGTGGAAAAACGAGACACTTTGAAAAATTCAATACCTAGACATACCCTAGCCATCCAAAGACCTCTAGAAACATGTTCCAACTTCATAAATTGCAGTAGGTCGATTGCTAATCGTTTTTAGCGTTTAGATTCAATCTTTAATTGATTCTACGTGTGTTCTCACTGATTGGATCGCCAATGAAATAGGATTCCACACTATTTGATTCAGTATACACGTAAATCTATTAGTATTCGTCAAGTACACGATCCTAACATTATTAATTGAATTTATGAATACATTGGGTGTTTGATAGATTTTGAGATGTGCTTTGCCAAAAGGGAAACTTTATTTGCACAATTTTTGAAAGATAATAGTTTGAGCATGTTTGGGATATTAGGAGCATGTTAGTATGTTCATGGATGATTTCTATTGTGATAGAATATGTTAATTTAGTTGTATGGAATGCTTGGATGATCATGGGTGATGTATGGACTTTGATGATCATGTATGATGTTGATGGTTATTAGTAGTTAAGACATCATGTTTGGGACTGGAAATTAATATTGTGGTGTATGTTGAATGCAAGGAATATGGTTAATGAATATGATTTTGATCATCATACACGCGTGTGAATATGAGGCCCCTACGTAGTAGGATTGGTAGGGTTTAGGATGTGAAGTTGTGAGTGGCTTCACATGGCATGTAGTGCGTGATTTGATCTTTGTGTGGCGTGTTAGTTATGTTGTAACTAGTGGGCATGTTAATGTTTTAGATTCATATGACTTATATGATATTTAGTGGTATGATGATCTAAGTAATTCATTGGGTAATGTAGCACCTCATGTGATCCATTTGAATGTTAACCATGTATGTTATATGTTTATGTTTACTTAATTGAATTATAACTCATGATGATTGGGTCAAACGGGTCAACCGAGTCAAACATGTCTGTTTTCTGAAACCTTGAGTCTTTGGTTGTAGTGTGCTTAGGGTTCCACATGTTCTCTGTTTACACGTACTCATGCACTTACATAATCTGGGTAACCTCTGAAGGTTGTATGTCCACTCTTGCTTCCAAAGTAAACCCTAAGTAGTTGTTACACATATCAGGTGAGTTCATGCCCCACTCTTTATTTAATCTCTTTTGGGGGAGATAGCATACCGGTAATTTACAAACGCTTTATATATGTTTAAGTTGTGTATAATATTAATATAGTGTTGTTTACCTTGGAAAAGTCCTCACACATTTGAATTGTTAATATTGAATAGCGGGGAAATTCGGCTAGTACTACTGGGTCTGTCGAGCACCACCCGTGTGACTCGAGGTCAACCGGGTGCAATTTGTCCTGAAGAATTTTGTCACGACCTGATAAGTCGAGACAGTAGGCAACAACTTATCACAATCAGCTTCAATTACGAAATCACTATGAATTAATATTTATTGTTAATAAACTAGCTATCTGTTACAATGCAATACTTAGTTATCATAACTGTTAAATTGTTTATATTTGCACATGAACTCTTGAACTCACCAACCATTGTGTTGACATTTTAGTATGCTATTCTCAGGTCATTAACCTCGCTTGCCATTAGGAGCACTACACGAATTCATCATGCATTCTAGGACTCAATCTTAAAGACATCTTTTTGGTTTTATTTATTAATGTTTACTCATTTGGATTGGCGCATGTTTTGCCATAGTATGCATTTTTATACTTTGGGTTTCTTTACTTATAAAACGCTTCCGCTTAGCTTTCAAGTTTAAACTTTGGTTGATTTTATTTTAACGTTGGCATATAGAGTCGTTCTGCGTAACTATTGACTGTGATCCTGGTTTGTTCACGCCTCGCGGTAAAACTCCGCATGTGGATTCTGAGGGTGTGACAGATTGGTATCAGAGCCATGGTTATAGGGAACTAGGTTGCATACACACTAGACTATAACTGCACACACTTAGTTAGTTACTTGTGCCTTATTTCTTCTACTGTATACTATTGGCATACACATCACACTCTCTGCAGCATGGCATCGTCATAGAGAACTCCGGGTGAGTGACATACATCACCTACACGATACGAGTCCCCACCTCCGGCACCTGTACCTGACAATGGACCCGACTGGCCCCGTCTAGCTTATCCTCGAGGGGAGATTGATTGGGATCAACCTTTTGCATTGAGGGAGCATGACCCCCTACGAGACTGGAGTTTCTACCCCAAGATTGTTGATCACATAATGCATAGGGAGCGCGTACTTGTCCCGAGGCCCAGGACTAGGAGCAATTCTGATCAACCAATGCCTTCACTCCCACGGACGGTGCAGTCCAATAAGCAACTGATTGCTGCACTGGTGGCTGCACTGGATACTCAGTAGCAACGAGTCAGGCGACTCACGAGTGATGTTTGTACACTGCAGCACGAGGTTTACAAACTATGACATCAAATGGATGGACTCAAGGAGAAACATGGGAAGACCCTAAACGGGTGTCACCACATGGAAGACGGTCTTATATCACTTAGAGGACGCTTACCTGCTCGTGAATAGTGGGATGCAGTAGCCGATAACAGAATTGCTATCTTGGAAGCTCAATTGGCAGCGCTTCAGATTGCCATAGCTCCTGCTCCTGTAGAGGACCCTGAGGATGAGG
This sequence comes from Flaveria trinervia, assembly GCA_025506515.1. Taxonomy (NCBI): domain Eukaryota; kingdom Viridiplantae; phylum Streptophyta; class Magnoliopsida; order Asterales; family Asteraceae; genus Flaveria; species Flaveria trinervia. Next base: position 20,541,608 of record CM046445.1, read on the forward strand.
ATCCCGAGGAGGAACCCGAGGAGGAGGAACCGGTGGAGATGGAAGATGACAGTGATGGTCGGATGTTGTCAATTGATTTCCTTTATATGACTTGGATTATGTAGTGTTTTCTCTCTTTTGAAACCTATGTGGGAAAGGTTGTTTCCCCACTCGAATGAAAAACTTAAATTATGACATTGGTGAATACATTGTGACTTATTTACAATTTATTTATCTTGGTTATCATTTTTGTTATAAATGTTGTGGCTGTGATGATTCATTATACTTACTGTTTACTGTACTTGAATGGGATAAATGTGTTTGATGTTACTCATTATTGTATTTAGGAATGTAAAGTGAAAAATGGACGCCCGTGGACGTGGACGTGGGGGTGGACGTGGACATGGATGTGGCACCGGAGACCATGGAGATGGTGTTATAAACATGACCCCTGCTGAATAGCTGCCCTGATAAACGAGCATGTTCAGGCAGCGATGGTTGCTGCCCAGACGGGACAGCCAGCAGGTAAACGATAATAGAAAGTTAAGTCAAATATCCTGGATAACCATATAGGATATCTGATCAATGTTCGTTGTATTAAAACAGGACCACCGGTGTGTACCTATAACTCCTTTATGGACTGTAAACCACACACCTACAGCGGTACTGAAGGGGCTGTAGGACTAGTACGATGGTTTGAGAAGACGATGTCTGTTTTCTCCAAATGCAACTGCCCATCTGCTGATCAGGTGAAATATGCCACTGGGACATTGGAAAGTGCCGCTATATCGTGGTGGAACGCGCATGTCCAGATGCTAGGACAAGCGATGGCAAATGGGCTTCCCTGGACTAAATTCAAAGAGATGATGACTGAGGAGTATTGTCCTCGCAAGGAAGTACAAAAGCTAGAGATGGAGTTCTGGCAACTTAAGATGCAGGGCTCGGAAATCGGGGTCTACACCACCCGAACCCATGAACTAGCCACCCTATGCCCAGGAGTGGTGAACGAAGTGCACAAGAGGGTTGAGCAATACATATGGGGATAGTACCCGAAATTCAAAGCATGGTGACTGTTTCCAACCCGACCACGATTCAGCAAGCCATCCAGTTTGCTCATAAGCTAACTGACCAAGCAGTGGAACAAGGATGTTTACCTAAGCGGGGTGTTGTGGTGAGCGTGCCCGATAACAAGAGGAAGTGGGATAGTTCAAACAATAACAAAGCATCATCATCCAGCGGTCAACCCCAACCTCAACAACAACAACAGCCAGTTCAGCAACAACAACGGAGGTTTGATAATAACTGTAACTTCAACCAGACGGCTTCAAACAATCAAGGACCCAGTGGTTATGGTGGTAAACATCCGAAGTGCACTTGGTGTAATTACCATCATGTGGGAAGGTGTGATAATTTCAAATGTCAGCGTTATGGTAAAATTGGACACGCTGCTAAAAATTGTCGTGGAAAACTATTAAGGAAGCCACAACAACCTCAAGGAGACTCCCAAAGGTTGTTTTGAATGTGGGAAGGAAGGGCATTATAGGCGAAACTGCCCATAACTGAGGAATAATGGTAATGGCAATAACGGCAATGGCCACAACAACAACAACCATGGTAACAACAACAATAGTGGCATTGGTACGGTAATGGAGGAAATAACGATGGAACCAAGGGGGAGCCTTCGTCGTTGACTCAGGTGAGGCTCTAAACGACCCCACAACTATTACTGGTAGGTTTTTTTGTTAATGGATGTTTTGCTATGGTACTATTTGATACTGGAGCTGATAGAAGCTTCGTGTCCTTAAAGTTTCATAATCTTTTAAGTGATATACCCTCCGCCTTAGAATCTAAATACACCATGGAATTGCCGAAGGCAAACAGATCCTTGTAACGCATATCCTTAGAGATTGTAAGATAGAGCTTGTCGGTCATACTTTTGCTATAGATCTTATGCCTGTTACACTACGGAGTTTTGATGTAGTGATAGGCATGGATTGGCTCTCTAGCACGCAAGCGGAAGTCATATGTCATGAGAAGATCATACAAATTCCTATTGGTGACGAAATCCTTACAGTCAGAGGTGATAGGAGTGGTGCTATGATAGGCATCATCTTATATATGAAAGCCCAAAAGTTGTTGCGAAAAGGTTGTTTGGGTATTCTAGCACTCGTCACCAATAAGCAAGCGGAACAAAGGAGAATGGAGGACATTCCCATAGTGCGTGACTTTCCAGAAGTGTTTCTAAAGAATCTTCATGGATTACCACCTCACTGCCAAGTGGAAGTTCAAATTGAGTTGACTCCCAGCACAGCCCCGATTGCTAGGGCACCTTATCGATTAGCACCGAACAAACTACAATAGTTGTCATCACGAGTTCAGGAGCTTTTAGATAAGGGCTTTATTCGACCTAGCACATCACCTTGGGGAGCCCCTATTCTTTCTTTTAAGAAGAAGGATGGCACATTCCGGATGTGCATTGATTATAGGGAGTTAAACAAAGTAACAGTCAAGAACCGATACCTTTTACCTCATATCGACGACTTTTTTGATCAGCTTCAGGATCAAGCTATTATTCGAAGATTGACTTGAGATCCGGTTATCATAGACTTAGATTCCGAGAAGAAGAGATTCCCAAAACTCCATTCGTACTCGTTATAGTCATTATGAGTTCTTGGTCATGCCTTTTGGGTTGACTAATGGACCTATGGTGTTCATGGACCTCATGAACTGTGTGTGCAAACCCTATCTCGATCAGTTCGTCATTGTGTTTATCAATGATATACTGATATATTCTAGGACCAAGGAGGATCATGAAGAGCACTTACGAATGATCTTAGAACTATTAAGGAATGAGTAGTTGTATGCCAAATTCTCTAAGTGTGACTTTTGGATACGAGAAGTGCAATTTCTAGGTCACATTCTTAATAAGAAGGGAATATATGTTGATCCTGCCAAGTTTAAGGCGATAAAGAATTGGACTACACCCAAAACGTCGAGCGAGATAAGACAATTTCTGGGATTAGCAGGATATTACCGATGACTCACAGAGGGATTCTCTAAGATCGCACAACCTCTCACAGCCTTGACCCACAAAGGAACGACATACAAATGGGGTGCGAGTCAAGAATCGGCTTTCAATTGTTAAAACAGAAACTTTGTAGTGCACCGATATTGGCACTGCCAGAGGGAACGGATGATTTCGTGGTGTATTGTGATACATCCATTCAAGGATTGGGTTGTGTCTTGATGCAACGAGAAAAGGTGATAGCCTACGCCTCGAGACAACTAAAGGTTCACGAGAAGAACTATACCATGCATGACCTAGAATTGGGTGCAGTGGTTTTTGCCTTATAGATTTGGAGACATTACTTGTACGGTACTAGGTGCACTATCTACATCGATCACAAGAGACTTCAACATATCTTCGAGCAAAAGGAGTTGAATATCAGACAACAACGTTGGGTGGAGCTACTAAACGACTATGATTGTGCTATCAAGTATAATCCGGGAAAGGCGAACGTGGTTGCTGATCCCTTAAGCCGGGAGGAAACAGCTAAAGCCAGACGGGTGCGAGCTTTACAGCTTACTATCAGTACCCAACTGCCCGAACAAGTTCAGGAGGCACAGATAGAAGCCTTAAAAGCAGAAAATGTTGGTTCTGAGTCGTTAAGGGGAATGGATAAACAACTAGTGGTGAAGGAGGATGGAATTCAGTACTTCACGGATAGGTGCCTATCTATGGAAATCTAAGGATTTAGTATGAGTGAGGCATACAAATCTAAGTATTCTATACATCCTGGATCAACAAGATGTACCATGACCTAAAGGTGCACTACTGGTGGCCTAACATGAAGGCGGATGTAGCTATGTATGTGAGCAAGTGTTTGACCAGCTCGAAAGTAAAGGTGGAATACCAAAAATCATCTGGACTGTTGCAACAACCCGAGATACCAATGTGGAAATGGAACAAATCTCCATGGATTTTATTACCAAGTCACCCCGAACTAATACTGGTTGTGACACAATATGGGTTATTGTGGACCGACTGACAAATTCTGCTCATTTCCTTATAAATAAGGAAACTGACAAGATGGAGAAATTAACTCAACTGTACCTTAAAGGGATTGTTTCGAGACACGGTGTACCGATCTCAATTATTTCTAGCCGTGACGCTCGTTTGACGTCACACTTCTAGCAATCACTGCAGAAATCTCTGGGTACACGATTGGATATGAGTACTACTTATCATCCACAGACGGATGGCCAGAGTGAGCGTACCATACAGACGTTGAAGGATATGCTATATGCTCGTGTGATTGACTTCGGGAATAACTGGGAAATTCACCTACCATTGGTGGACTTTTCTTATAACAACAGTTATCATACTAGCATACAAACAACACCTTTCTAGGCGTTGTATGGGAGAAAATGTAGGTCACCAGTTTGTTGGGCGGAAATTGGTGATAGTCAACTGACGGTCCCGAGTTGATTCATGAGAAAACTGACAAGATTGTGCAGATACGAAACCGTATGGCTGCAACACGAGACAGACAAAAGAGTTATGCTGACAGGAGATGGAAACCTTTAGAGTTTCTGGTTGGTGACAAGGTTTAATTAAAGGTTTCACCATGGAAGGGCGTAGTTCGGTTTGGCAAACGAGAAAAGCTAAATCCAAGGTACGTCGGACCATTTGAAATAATGGAAGAATAGGTCTAGTGGCCTATCGAGTAGCCCTACTGATTCGCTAAGTGGAGTCCACGATGTATTTCACGTATCGAACCTAAAGAAGTGTCTAACTAATGAAACAATGGTCGTACCACTAGAAGAAGTTCAAATGGATGAACAATTACCCTTTATTGAAGAACCAATCGAGGTGATGGGCCGTGAGGTGAAAACACGCAAAGCAAGATACGCATAGTCAAAATCCGTTGGAATTCGCGACGTGGACTGGAAATCATGTGGGAACAAGAAGATCAAATGAAGCTTAAGTACCCTCAACTATTTGAAAAGACAATGCCAGCAGACGAAGGTATTGATTTAAATTTCGGGACGAAATTTCTTTCAAAATAGGGATGATGTGACAACTCATCCAAAACTCACTCGATTTCGGTTTCCGTGTGCCAATGTAGTAGACCAGTGAAGGAACACTCACCATGTAACGCAATTTTCGGGAAGAAAATTCTTTCAACATGGGGATAATGTGACATCGGGTAATTTTACGTTACCAAACTCTGTTATTTCCGTTACGTCTTGCATACACGTGTCTTGAGCACACACTAGTTGTGGTTTAACGTTGGTGACCTAATAACAATTAATAATGTAAAATTAATGATAATTTAAATGATTATGTGATTGTTGTGTTATGTTTATGTGTTTACGCGATTTAAATGTTCATTGTGGAAATTAATTGCGTAACGTGGAAACGTGTGCATTAATTCGTATGAGTTGAGTTTTATAAAAATAAAATATATAATTGTGACTATGAGTCTATATGCTTAATAACTTAGTTAAAAACATTTTTAAAAATTAGTTAAAAGCTAATTTTTATAAAAATACAAACAACAAGGGCTTAAATGGTAATTATGCAAAATTAAATTAAATAAAACAAAACCCTAGCCCCCCCACACCCATCGGCAGCGACTTCATCCCTATACCCCCTCACTTTGCGATTTCAACCAAGAACAAGCAAGAAAGCATCGGATTTGATCGATTTCAAGGGTTGCAACAAGTTAGAATCATCAAATACAAGCCATTACATGTTTAAAGGTTAGAATTTTACAAGTTTTGAGGAGTTTTCTATTTGGCCGAACCCTAATTCGTGTATAGCTGTTCATGATGTCGAATTTTGGTCAATTGATGATGCTATCATGTTAGTTAGATTGTATACATGTTAGTTAACTTCGATTACATAAGAATGATACGTTTTTGATGAATTGTTCATGAACTTTGATATATGATAAACCCTAATTCGAAACTTGATGTGATTATATGAGATTGATGATTGTATGATGATTATATGATGATTAGTAGGTTGTATGAATGCTAGATTACATTGATCTTGCAAGAAGTTGATGAATTGAAGGTTGTCTTTATAGGTTACTAGCAATAGTAACTTTATTTTCATGACATGATGATTTGATGATGGATTAATATTGTTGAAGGGTTTATGATGATGTATGTATGATAGATAGATGATATGGATGCTAGAAAACTAGGAATGAATGTTGTAGTTCATAGATTTCCAAAAGTAGAAATTTTGATCATGAAGGTTAGTGAATTATGATGTTTGGATGTTGTTGATCATGCTTAGATGTTGATATGAACTTGAATTGGTGTATTATTAATGAATTTATGAATACATTGGGTGTTTGATAGATTTTGAGATGTGCTTTCCCAAAAGGGAAACTTTATTTGCACAAAGTTTGAAAGATAATAGTTTGAGAATGTTTGGGATATTAGGAGCATGTTAGTATGTTCATGGATGATTTCTAATGTGATAGAATATGTTAATTTAGTTGTATGGAATGCTTGGATGATCATGGGTGATGTATGGACTTTGATGATCATGTATGATGTTGATGGTTGATTAGTAGTTAAGTCATCATGTTTGGGACTGGAAATTAATATTGTGGTGTATGTTGAATGCAAGGATATGGTTAATGAATATGATTTTGATCATCATACACGCGTGCGAATATGAGGCCCCTACTTAGTAGGATTGGCAGGGTTTAGGATGTGAAGTTGTGAGTGGCTTCACATGGCATGTAGTGCGTGATTTGATCTTTGTGTGGCGTGTTAGTTATGTTGTAACTAGTGGGCATGTTAATGTTTTAGATTCATATGACTTATATGATATTTAGTGGTATGATGATCTAAGTAATTCATTGGGTAATGTAGCACCTCATGTGATCCATTTGAATGTTAACCATGTATGTTACATGTTCATGTTTGCTTAATTGAATTATAACTCATGATGTCACCAACGGGTCAAACGGGTCAACCGAGTCAAACATGTCTGTTTTCTGAAACCTCGAGTCTTTGGTTGTAGTGTGCTTAGGGTTCCACATGTTCTCTGTTTACACGTACTCATGTACTTACATAATCAGGGTAACCTCTGAAGGTTTTCTTTGGTTGTAGTGTGCTTAGGGTTCCACTCTTGCTTCCAAAGTAGACCCTAAGTAGTTGTTACGCAAATCAGGTGAGTTCATGCCCCACTCTTTATTTAATCTCTTTTGGGGGAGATAGCATACTGGTAATTTAGAAACGCTTTATATATGTTTAAGTTATGTATAATATTAATATAGTGTTGTTTACCTTGGAAAAGTTCTCACACTTTCGAATTGTTAATATTGAATAGCGAGGAAATTTGGGTAGTACTACTGGGTCTGACGAGCCCCACATGTGTGACTCGAGGTCAACCAGGGGCAATTTGTTCTAAAGAATTTTGTCATGACCTGATAAGTCATGACAGGAGGCAACAACTTATCACAGTCAGCTTCTATTGTGAAATCACTATGAATTAATATTTATTGTTAATAGACTAGCTATCTGTTACAATACACTGCTTAGATGTCACAACTTTAAATTGTTTATATTTGCACGCCAACTCTTGAACTCACAAACTGTTGTGTTGACATTTTAGTATGCTATTCTCAGGTCATTAACTTTGCTTTCCTGTAGGATAACTGCATGGATTCATCATGCATTCTAAGGCTTTATCTTAAAGACGTCTTTGTTAGTTTTATTTATTAATGTTTACTCATATGGGTTGGCGCATGTTTTGCTATAATATGCATTTATATACTTTGGGTTTCTTTACTTACAAAACGCTTCCGCATAGTTTTCAAGTTTAAACTTTGATTGATTTTATTTTAACGTTCGCATATAGAGTCGTTCTGAGTATGTATTGACTGTGATCCTGGTTTGTTCACACGCCTCATGGTAAAACTCCGCATGTGGATTTTGAGGGTGTGACAGATCTAAAACTCACCTTTGGCAACTTTCGTGAATGACTTCTTCAAAACCGAATGCACTACGATTTGAAACACCTAGAAACTCACCAAAATAGACAAACGGACACACAAAACACACATAAGCATATACTCGAGGCTGAAATCTGGCAAAAACAGTTCAAAACATCGAATTCATACCTTAATTCAACTTCTTCTTAAGCTTCTTCAAAAACCCGAGAGGTTTTCTTTCTCTTTCTAATATCCGAATGAAAAGTGATGTGTAGTTGGTATAGACGGCCATATCACCTTTTTAAAGATAATAATAATAATCTTTGTCCCATATACAACTTAAACCCCTCAACTTGGGTTTTGTTATTTTTCTTTCCTTTTGTGCACCTTTATTCTTCGTTTGTCTTCTATTAAATTTTCGAGTGTTACAAGTCCACCCTCTGATATAGGTTTTGTCCTTAAAACCTGTTACTCATCAAATAGATGTGGCTAATGTTGTCTCATCTCCTCCTCAAACTTCCACATAAACTCGGATCCCTTTCTATGCTTCCATTGTACTTGCACCAAGGGAACCATTTTATTTTGTAATTTCTTCTCCTTTCGATCAATGATCACCACTGTTGCTCCACATAATTGAGCCGCACATCTACCTCAATGTGCTCGGGTGGTACAACCATATCTTCATCAGCTAAGTACTTTCTTAGATAAGATACATGGAATGTTAGATTAATTCCACCTAACTTATCGGGTAGTTCCAACCTATAGGCCATATCTCCTTCTCGAGCAATGATTCGAAAAGGTTGTACCTTGGGCTTAACTTACCCTACTTCTTAAACCGAATGATACCCATTCCAAGGTGAGACCTTGAACATAACCTTATCACTCACCTTGAACTCAGTTGGTCTACGTCTCTTGTCAGCGTACGACTTTTGCCTATCTTTGGCAGCCTTCATAAAGGCCTTGATCTTTTCTAGTTTCTCAGTCATAGCCTCGATCACTTCAATGCTCCCAAACTACTTCTGAACAACATCATCCAAACAAAAAGGTGTTTTTGATCTCCTATCATATAGTATCTCATAAAGGGGCATACCAACGTTGGCATGATAACTGTTATTGTATGAGAATTTGGCTAACGGTAAATGATCGTCCTAACTTCCTCCAAAATCAATGACACATGCATGGAGCAGATCTTCAAGCGTTTGAATGCTTCTATTTGATTGACCATCCGTATGTGGATGATAAGACGTGCTAATGTGCAACGTCATCCCTATTGCATTGTGGAATCTCTTCCAGAATCTAGATGTAAACTAGGTGTCACGGTCAGACACAATAGACACCGATACACCGTGACGAGTTACAATCTCCTTGATGAACAGATCTGCTAATCTCTCATATGAATACGTCTCATGGATTGGTAGAAAGTGGACATTATATGTCAAATGATCAACAATCACTCATATGGCATCGTACCCCCTCGCGGTATACGGTAGCTTCGTAATGAAGTCCATGGTGATATGCTCACTTCCATATGGCTTCTGATTCTCCGTTTTCACTTGCAAAAAAGTAAGTCACTTATTCAATACTCCGCTGCTTCACGCTTCATGCTCGACCACCAATAATCTTTCTACACATGGTACATCTTGTAGTACCAGGATGAATAGAGTATAGAGTTTTGTGAGTCTCATCCATGATCTTTCTAGCTAGATACGCATAACGAGGAATCCACATTCGTTTGAATCGGGTTCTAACACCGAGAGTGTTTTTACCTAACTCCGCGACTATACCTTTTATCCTATCAGAGTTAAGATGATCTTCTTTCAACGCCTTGTCTTGAAACTCCTTGACCTACTTCATCACATCTGAGGTCATAAGCAATTGATAAGGCTTCACCTGAATTGGTTCAGGCCTCTCCTTTTGGCTAAGGGCATCCACCACTACGTTGACCTTGCTTGGATGGTAATGGCTCTTGCAATCATAATCCTTTATAACTTCCAACCACCATCTCTATCTCATATTCAATCTTTCTTCTAGAATATGTACTTTAAGCTCTGGTGATCAGTGAAGATGGTGCATTTTATCCCGTATAGGTAGTGCCTCCAAATCTATAATGCAAATACCACAACCACTAGTTCCAAGTCATGAGTTGGATAATTAACCTCATGAACCTTCAATTGTTAGGATGCGTAAGCTATAACCTTCCCTCGTTACATCAACATGCAACTAACCCTGAGTAAGAAGCATCTTAATAGACCACCAAATTCTTGCTTCTTTCGGGTAATAATAAGACAGGAGCTTGAGTCAACCTTGTCTTTAACTCTTCAACAACCTTCTCTTGCTTTTGACCCCACACAAACTTCACATCCTTACAAGTCATATTGGTCAATGGGAAAGCTATCTTAGAGAAGTATTGGATTAATCTTTTATAATACCTCACCAATCCCAAGAAACTAGAGATCTCGGATGGCGTCTTTGGAGACTTCCATTGCATTATCGCTTCTACTATTGTCGGCTCCACCATAATCCCCTCGGAAGTAACCACGTGATCCAAAAACTAAAATTCCGCACAACCTGAACGCGCACTTGGAGAACTTCGCATACAACTTCTCTCTTCTAAGCATATCTAACACCTCTCGAATGTGACCGGCATGCTACTCCTCGCTTTTTGAATAAATGAGGATATCATCTATAAACAGATCACTGATTTATCCAACATCAGCCGACACACTCGATTCATCAAATCCATAAAAGCAGTTGGCATGTTGGTTAAACCAAAAGACATAATGAGAAACTTGTAGTGCCCAAACCGCGTATAGAAAGATGTTTTAGGAATGTTTTGCTCCTTTACCTTTAATTGATGGTAACCAGATCGGAGCTCTATTCTCGAAAACCAACTAGCACCTTTGAGCTGATCAAACAAATCGTCAATTCGGGGTAAAGGATATCGGTTCTTTACCGTTAACTTATTCAACTCACGGTAGTCAATGCACATCCTTATACTACCATCCTTCATTTTTACAAATATGAGGGAGCACCCCATGGATAGATTCTTGGCTTAATGAACCCTTTATCAAGCAACTCTTGCAATTGAACCATCGACTCTTTCATCTTGGATGGAGCTAGATGATATGACACCTTAGCTACAGGTTGGGCACTGGGTATCAAGTTAATCTGGAACTCAATTTCACTGCCCGATGGCACCCCTAGTAAATCTTCTCGGAATATGTCCGGGAAGTCACACATAACCAGTACAAATCGACAGTTGTGGTGTTAGCTTATTAACATCCTTCACGTAGGCCAAGAAGGCACTACATCCATGCCTTATGCACTTTCCCGCCACCGCCATCAAAATCACCTTCAGAATTATAGTAACTCGATCACCAAAATCATCAACAAACTCCCGTCAGACGTTATCAGCCGGATCATCTTCTTGCAACATACGATTTCGCCTCATAGTCTGCTAACTAATCCATTCCTAGGACTACATCGAACCCGCCTAAGGTCATCACAAACAGTCTAGCAAGAAACTTATGACCCTCTAATTCTATGTCACAACCTTCTATTAGCTCAGAAATCCTGGTAGATAACTATGCATGTTTCTACATCGAATGACTCATCGACATTTCGACTTCTAATAGGCAAATTATTACAGAAACTAGTATAATAAAACTCTTACTAGGACCAAAATCCAATAACACAGAAGCAAAAGGTTTATTTACTAGAAACGTACTTGACACAAGATCGGGGTCCATCCTAGGCTCCTCCCAGGTCATTGTGAAGGCTCTGGCGCTCGCCTTCTGCCCTTCAGTCCTGGTCATCTTATTATCTCTAGAACTCTCAACCCTTGGCTTATTGTAGTTCCTACTCATGTGACCCACTTCACTAGAGTTAAAACACTTCATTATCCCATAATTTCTTACCATATGTCTCGTCTTCCCACAATTAAAACAGATGTTCAACCCCTATCTACACTCCCCAGCATGCTCCTTTCCGCACTTGCCACACCTCTTCAACCCCACACCGGGTGTAGCTACATGCCGGTCATCCAACCCTTGTAGTTTTGTTGCTTGGAGGGACACCACCCTATCCAAACTACTTCTGATTCTAGTTCTTGTCACGACCACAACCATGCGTATTCAACTCGACCACAAAATACCTCTCTCTCATCATATAACCTTCCCGCCAGATCAATCACCGACCTAAAAGTTTTCGGCCGGGTGGCGATCATATGCCTGGGGATATCCGATACCAAGCCCTAAATGTATATCTTAATCTTTCGTGAAAGAGATGTCACCTGATCTGGCACTAGCCATGCAACTTCATTAAACTTGGTGGTGTATTACTGGTGTGTCATGGTTCCCTCCTCCAGATGCATGAACTCCCTGTCAACCTTATCAAGTTCCCTGTGAGGAAAGAACTCCTCAATCACCAACTTCTTCAACTCGCGCCACCTCATCCTTCCAATCACCCTACTACCCTCTGCATGTACAATATTGTCCTACTAGTATCAGGTCGAGTACACGAATGAGTGAAATGCAAACTTCACTTTTTGGTCTTCCTTGCAGTCGCTAATACCAATACTACTTCCATCTCTCTCACCAACCGATGAACAACAGCTGTAGTGACATTGCCATCAAAAGTAGGGGCTTACATCTCTGAAATGCCCCATAGTTACAGCCTCGTGTTGTCTCCTACAAAGGCTCCTCCTCCTCCTCATCACTTGAGAGAACCGACTCGTTCTTTGGTTGCTCTCTCTCCTCTGGGCTTATTCCTTTCCTTCCTGTCACCTTCCCTTACAGATTTAATCACTTTGGTCACCACAAATGGTAGGATTGCCTGCATGACCAATTAAACTTCCTTCACAACTGCCTCCTTCACCAAGACCTTTAGATTAACACTCTCATCACTGCCTTCCTGGTGATGAATCTCGGGCTCTTCTTAGAGCCATGTCCATAGCCTTAGCCTTGCCTCTTATGACATGTGGTCTAGCACCACGTCCACATGACGTCCACCTCATGAAGCCTTCAAAGATCTACCTCCAACCATCCTCTAAACAAGCTATAAGATTCAAACACTAACACAGTCATTTATGGTAATAGCTCAGTTTATGTCAAGTATAGTAAGTCTCTAATTACAGTGGACAGTTGTGATTAACCACTTACTTTACTCTTCATACCCCAAGCATTTCCTATTTGGACTACATCAATATCTAAACATACTAAAAGCACATAAGTCATTTAACATGAGCACATAATACTGGTTATCATTAAAGAAAATACCTGATGGCATGTAGCTACTTGGACTTGCATCCTTCTATGTTGTCCCATTCTTAGTTTATGTTTAGGTTTTGAAAATATTTACCCATTTCTCTTAAACTTTTTCTCTAATAGCAACTTATAAGGCCTTGTTCCCGGAACCCTCATAGTTGGTCATCATCGCACATAAAATATTAAACATACATTTGCATTTACTAAAATTTTGTAATAGAATAACTTAACAAACCATTTCATATATTAATAATTGCTTTTGCAATATAATACACCATTGTTAAGTTAAAAAATATCATTTGTTTGCATTACATCATAAAAACATTATCTTAGTATAAAATAGATGCCATCCAAAACTAGCCAAGTAGCTGTCCCTGTGCCATCCTCAACAACTCTTACCTACCAACTAGAAAATATAAAAAGTCAGCGTTGTTAAGTAATTTCCAGTTTTATAAAAAATATAATAATTTACATTCATTTAAAACCTTCTTTTACTTCTATTCATGATCATACATCATAAGCACAAATAGATAATCTTGTTATTATCATCATCGTTTGTAACATTCAGTCATTCATCATTACACGCCATCGTTATCATTCATTCTCATTCATTAACTTCCTTACCGTACATTTCACACATTCATCATTATCTTTACTTTTCATTTTGGACCAATGCCATGTGCTATACCCCAAACATCATGCACAAGGCTGAACTAGGCCAAAGTCTATAAATAAACTTCTAACATCATGCTCAAGTGCTGGCATAGTACTGGGGCAAGCGACAAGGGTCCCATACATCTAGTCAATCACAAGGATTAGAACCCTATGTGCATCCTCATGGGTTAGCTAAACTACGCATAGTTGAGCTAACAACCCCTTAATGAGATGTGAACCTACTTTCATATTGCTTGCAAGATCATTCATTCGTTCATTCATTCTTCCTCATGTTCCACTTTTCAACATCATTAATTTTCGCTTTTATTACATAATACTTTATGTTCATTGATAATAACATACCATGCAAAGCCATGGATATATACATAATAAGAAACATAAAGAAAACACAACGTAAGCATACATAACATTATCACATATCATCATACAACATTATATTATCATCATATATCATCCCTAGGAATATCCCAAGTCATAGCCTAAAAGTTCCTTTTTCCCTAAAAAATTTTAAAATAATGTTGTGTTTTTAGGCGCATGGCCTACGGGCGTATGAGTACTCTGCAGGCGCATGGAGACTTAAGCGCATGGGGAAAGTTGGGAGCATGGGCACTATTTGGGCGCATGGTCAACAATTAGCCATCTGGGCAAAATCCTAGGTGTATGAACACTCTACAAGCACATGAGTCTGACTTAGGCGCATGGGCAATTACACGTTTGGTAGTTGGGTGCATGGGCAAAAACATAGGCGTTAGGACACAATTCTAGGCGCATGGGTACTATTTGGGTGCATGAACATCCTGAATTTCTACTTACATCATTTTCAGTCCCAAATTCGGTTCTAAAATGCTCATTTTAACATCCAAAACATCACAAACCTGCATACAAACATGAACATAACCATAAATCATTCCTAACATACACCCATCCATAAACCACACTCACATATACATACGGGTACACACACCCATAATAAATAAAATGTTATAAAATGCATTTCCAACCCTAAAAGAAGTTAAAATGTAAAAATGGGGATCCAGAACTCACCTTTGGCAACTTTCGTGAATGACTTCTTCAAACCCAAATGAACTACGAGTTCAAACACCTAGAAAACCTAACAAAACACACAAGCATACACACAAAACACACATAAGCATATACCCAAGGCTGAAACCTGCCAAAAACACTTCAAAACATCGAATTCATACCTTAAATTTGACTTCTTCTTGTTCTTCTTCAAAAACCCGAGGGCTTTTCTTTCTCTCTCTAATATCCGAATGAAAAGTGATGTGCAGTTGGTATGGGCGGTCATATCACCTTTTTAAACATAATAATAATAATAATCTTTGTCCCATGTACAACATATTCCCCTCAACTTGGGTTATATTGTTTTTCTTTCCTTTTTTGCACCTTTATTTTTCATTTCTCTTTTTTTAAAATTCCCAGGTTTTACAATTAGTTATTATGTTACCTATAGTATGTAATGCTGACTATTGTATTATGCATTTTGGTTTTTAAAAGTATGATTTTTAAATAAAAGAATGCTTAGAATGTAAATTTTAATATTTTTAAATTCATTATGTAATCGTGATCATCTTATTATGTAATTCTCATCAAGCATCTCAATGTTTCTATTGTTAATTATTAAGTCTAGTGATGTCATTGTGCTATCCAATGTTTCTAATTTTGACCATTGTTTTATTCATTATATTTTTAAAATGATGATTTTTAAATAACACAATATTTTAAAAATGTAAACTTTTTATGTTTCAAGTTCATTGTGTATTACACATTAGATAATCATGTAATCCTTATCAATTTAGAAGATTACACAATAACCTTACAAAACTACATAATTAGTTAAAAAAACTTTTTTATATTAACATTATCACAGTTTTAAAGATTAAAATATATTTGTTTTTATGGTATAATTTAAAAAAGAATATCGTAGGTAAAAGTTCCTAATTTTTTTAAAAAAGTGAAATTTGAGAAGGGGGAACATTGCCAATTTTTCTCCCAACCTAATTTTGATCAAAAAGACACATGTCAACATGTAACACCCGATTATTTTTTGTAGTCAAAGAAAGAAGAATAAAGTGAAGAAAAACAAAGAAATGATATTTTACCGAAGTTGAGGGGTAAAAAGTGTCAAAAGGACAAAAATGTTTGAAAATGTGGGTGTAAAAGGTGATGGCCGCCCATCACTCTCTCTACACCCACAAAATTCAGATGTGTTACAGAGAGAAAGAAAGGGAGCTGGAATTTCTGGACTTTGAAGAAGAACAAGCTGAAAAGTTCGAATTTAAGGTAAGAATTCATGTGTTTAAGGTGTTCTTGATTGGTTTCATCCTCGGTTGTATGCTTATGTGTCTTGTGTGTGTTCGGTTGTGTGTTTTTAGTGGGTCTCTAGGTGGTTGAACTCAATTGCAGACAAGTTTAGAGAAAGCCATACTCAAGAGCTGCTAAGGTGAGTTCTAGGACCCTCTTTTACCGGTTTTTAACTGATTTTGTGGCTGGAAATGCATGAATATATGTTTTCATAAACTGGGTTTTATACCCATATGTTTGAATCTGTGTATGTTGCTGTTATGTTGTGATTTTGGTCTGTGTTCATGATTTGATGATGATATGGTTGTGTAACATGAAGGATGAGATTTGGGGAACGACTCTGATGAATAGTGTGCCCTAGGCTGCTCATGCGCCCAAACAGTAGTTCATACGCATAAGTTTAGAAAAATCTGCTTAAGTGTTGATAAATGCGGATGGAAAGTCAATATGGATGGAAAGTCAATGCGGATGAGTAAAGTCAATGCGGATGAAAAAGTCTGTGAACAAATGCAGATGAGGAAATGCGGATGAGCATTGACAAATGCGGATGAGTAATTTCAATGCGGATGAGAAAGTCTAAGTGTGAAGAAATGCGGATGAGGAAATGCGGGAGAGCATTGACAAATGCGGATGAGTTGAAGTCAATGCGGATGAACAAAGTTATTGTGGATGAACAAATGCGGATGAGTAAGTTCATGCAACTGAGGAAATGCGGATGGACAAAGTCAATGTAAAGAACAAATGCGGATGAGTGAAAAGAAATGTTGATGAACACTTAGAATATTTTCTGACTTTTTGGGAAAAAAGTGAAATTTAGACTTTGACTTGGGATGTTCCTAGGGGCTATGTAAGTTGACTTTTTAAGGTCAAAGATGATGTGATGGGTATGAATGATATAAGATGGTGATGATGATGAGATGATATGAAATTTAGGCTTTGACTTGTGATGTTCCCGGGGGTTTTGTAAGTTCACTTTTTAGGGTCATAGATGTTATGATGGGTATGTTATGATGTAAGTTTGATGCTTTGGCATGATGTGCATGATGTGCATGATGTTATTCATGATGATATGATGTATGTTATGTATGTATGATGATGCCCTGTATGGTGATATTGTATGTGTATGTTAATGTTCCTATTATGTATGTTTATCTTCCCATGGCTTTATGTCGAATGTTAACGAATGAAATGAAAGTATTACGTAATGTAAAGTGGAAGATAATGAAAAGAGGAACATAATGTTTAGTGCATGCATTTATGAGAGAGAAAGTAAAGTAAGTCTTGCAAGCCTCGTATGTAGGAACACGCCCAATGAAGGGTGTTGGTCCAACGGTGTATGGGTTAGCTACCCCAGAAGGATGCAGACGGGGTCCGTCTTTATGACCGACCATTTGTATAGTGGTTACCCACCTCGGTGCTGGTGCCAGGCTATGTGTAGTGTGGAAGTCATTTATGATCTTCGGCCCAGTACTCGAGTTATGCATAATGTTGGGGTGTAGTATACAGTGGCTTATAGTGGTTACCCACCTCGGTGTTGGTGCTAGGCTATGTGCAGTGTGGAAGTCATTTCTGATCTTCGACGTAGTACTCAAGTTATGCATAATTTTGGGGGTGTAGTATACAATGGTTTATAGTGGTTACCCACCTCGGTGCTGATGCCAGGCTATGTGCAGTGTGGAATTCATTCATGATCTTCGGCCTAGTACTCGAGTTATGCATAATGTTGGGGTGTAGTATACAGTGGTTTATAGTGGTTACCCACCTCAGTGCTGGTGCCATGCTATGTGCGGTGTGGAAGTCATTTATGATCTTCGGCCCAGTACCCGAGTTATGCATAATATTGGGGGTGTAAAATACAGTTGGGATCTTTGTCGCTTACCCCGGTGCTAGTGCCAGGCTATGTGCAGTGTGGAAGTCAATTATGAACTTCGGCCAGTAGCCCATTTGTTGGGGCATAGCTGATGACACTGATCTAGATAGTGATGAAGAATGTGATAAAGAAAGAAAGAGTTAAAGAAAGTGTGTGATGAACAGTAAAAAAATATAATAATGATATTATCTATGTGTACGTACAATGTGTGGTCACTTGTGATAGTAATAAAAATGCTTTAATGAATGAAAAGTAATGTAATGTTGTTATAAAACTAGAACTCACTCAGCAACGCTGACTTTTTATGCAATTTTCCATTTGGTAGGTAAGGTTGTTGAGGATGGCACGGGGCAGCTACTTAGCTCTTTTGGATGGCATCCATTTTTATAATGTTTGTGTGAAAATGCAACATGTACTTTGTAATTTGATAACAATGTATTATTTTGCAAAAGCTTTTGTAATGCAATGAAATGAGTGTTTTTAATGTTTCCGCTACAATGTTTATTTCAAGTTAAAGTAATTATATGTTTTATGAGCGATGATTGGCCAGCTGTAAGCGTTCCGGGAACAGGGTTTTACACAACATCTTAATCTTTCTTACACTTTTTTAGTTTTAGAAGACTTTATATTTGAACCCATCCCTAAAAATATAGGGTTATGTAACTATACAAAATGCATTTCTCGTACGAAGTATACCAAGTTTTCGGGTGAAATTATCACACAACAATAATTAATAATCACGCAAGAACAAGTAATAATTACACAAGAAGTATTACACTTGCTTGATATTAACACATAAGAATGAAATTATCATGCAATAATATATCCTTGTGTTATAATACTATATTTTTCTCATAATTCTTACTTTGCATGATTTATTCTAACACATGCGTTATAAATCCATGCGTAACATACTTTTCTTGCTTGATAACTTTGTACATTTCGCTTGAGAATATCACTTTATATAGTAAAATTTTCCTAAATATATAATATGTGATTATACTTCCATATAATTCATTTATAGTTAATTACACAAATGGTCCATGTGGTAAGGGCGTTTTTCAAGTTTAGTCCCTAAGTATCATTTATTACAAGTTAACCACAAAATATGTTAAGTTTTAACAAAATTGAGTCTAGGTATAACAAAGGAAAGAAAATCAAAATTCAATTTTGTCATCATATCTACCCATAAGCTTAATACCACTACCTATCCACCATTGCCAAGCACCATCCAGATCTATGGTAAGGAAACAGTAAGCTCACCATACCACCACCACGAAAATAATTCGCCTCCATATCTAATCGAAAACCAAAACCACTGCCCCTTCACGACCACCATCAAAGGACTTCAAAAATGAGATTTCGATCTGATGGTAATGCTAACTTCATAGCACTGCTCAAAATCTAAAGGGAGTTCAAAATGCGATTTTGATGTGTTGATATATATATATATATATATATATATATATATATATATATATATATATATTATATATATATATATATATATATATATATATAGGGGAGGGATGAAATGAGAACTAGTTTTTTTTCTGAGAACTCTAGTAAACAATCTCAACCACTAGTTCTTAATGGCAAAATTATAATTAACAAAAATATATTAAAACATTTATAAATAAAAAAATAACATAAAAATAAAAAAAATAAAAACACAAAAATGTTCCCTAACTTTCCCTCTTTCATAAAAGAAATATAAAAAATTTATAAAAAATAAAAAAAATAAAAAAAATAAAAAAATTCCCGTTTTTTAACGAAATTCGTTTTACATATATGTAATATCGGATTTACACATATGTAAATCCAGTACTACACATGTGTATAACTAGATTTATACATATGTAAACAACGGATGTACGACTTTTTTTAGAAAAGTATATCAATATAGTAGGCGTTAGAAAGATAAAATATACTGAATTTTATGGTGAAATATTTTTAAAAAAATGATGTGGTGAAAAAAAGTTACCAACGTTTAAAAAAAAGGAAGAAATGACATGTGATTTGCATGTGATAAAAAATGAGTGGCTAAGATTGGTTATAGAGTTCTCACAAAAAAATATGATTCTCATTTAAACCATCCCCTATATATATGTATTATATATGTGTATATATATAAATAATATATTATTAAAAATCATATACAAATTTGCTCTGTAAACAAACTATTATTTGTACATATTTAATCGATTAAACCATATAAAACTAAACAATTTAAATTACTAACCTTTTAAGATCTTGAATAAGTTGTTATAGAGAATATATGAAGATCTTGAATATGCATCCAAATACTATATATACTTAACCATAATAAGTGAAATAATCTATTATAAACAATTAAAAAAGAAAATGAAAAACATCTAACCTTTATATAGATTTAACCATAATATATTATGAATGAGTTTGCGTAGTTTCTTTTGAGAGAGATTAAAGTATAGAAGATAGAATATTGTTTGAGGTTGAAGACGACGTACAAACTACTTTCAATTCAAGAGATTTTAGAAGTTGAAACTCTGAAGCTAGAAATTAACAAAATCCTTGAAGCGTTGAACTTGAATAATGATTCGTTGTTCAATAAGACTACAAGTTTGACGGTCGGTATGTGAAACACAAATACATAATCATGAGGTTTGCAACAAAATTATAATTGGCTGATCAAGGAGTTTAAATTGAAGTTGTTCTAGTAATAATTAAATTATATGTATATTGTTTATATAATCTGTATTGTTAGTTATATCTTAAAAACATGGATTAAAACATAGAACCCTAGTCATATTTATTCAATCCCAAATATAAAACTAAACATAAAATGATAAACTTACTTGTGGGAGTAGAAATCTTTGATGAAGATAATAATGTCATGATCGAGTGATTCGTTCCCAAGATGAATCGATGAATGATCTTGAGAGAATAGGTTATTGGTGTGTTTTTATTTATCTCCGTACTTCTCTATTTATAACATATAAGGGAAAATCTTAATTATAATCATTGGGTATTTTTATCAAAGAACCCCCTTATACTATTAGGGACTAACTACGTCATTTGGTGAAACTTATTTAAATGATTCATAGGCCACATATTAGGGGTTGTTTCTATCATTCTATCCCTTGACCGAGTGATCATTTGTGATGAGTATATATAATTTTGGCCAAGTTAAACATTTATTAGGTTTCATATTGAAACTTATAGCAAATAGTTACAATCATTCGAATTAAAGTTAATCCGAGACCCCCCAATAGTCATACTGAAGCCTCAATATAAAACATTAAACATAAAATCAAAATGACTTAAATAAACTGTTAATGTATAGTATTCATCTACATAAATTTATCTATCGATCACTAACACACGCATATAAGTTATTACAATTATTATAAATATCCAAGGAAATCACATTAAATATTATTGCTCTTTTATATGCTATTAAATAAGGAATATACTAAAGCCCATCCTAGTTATGAGTTCTTGGAAGGTTTTGGGCGGTAGACCATTAGTCATCAGATCCGCAAGCATATATTTATGCTAATTTTCTCGATGAAAATATTATTTTCTGTACTCGTTCTTGTACGAACAAATATTTGTATCGAGATATAAACCAGCTCCACATGAGTTGTTACTATTCAAAAAATTGATGGCAGCTAAGTCGTCAAAGTAAATATTCAACGATCACTGTACAGAGAAAACAATTTTGAATCCAGCAATAAGATTTCTTAACAACATCCCATGGCAAGTTGCATTATAAACCACAACGTATTCTGCTATGATTGTTGTGGTGGTTGTCAGCTGCTTCTTATGACTCCTGCATAAAATAGGTCCGCCAACTAACATTAAGATATACCCCGATGTAAATTTCTTATAATCTTTATATTTAGCAAAGTCAGAATCAGAATAGCTTACCATTTCTAAGTTATAAGTTATTCTACATATCAACTTATATTTCTTTGTCCCTTAAAAATATCGCAATACTTTTTTGTTGCTTTCCAATGATCTAGGCTAGGATTAGATTCATAACGGTCTAGCATTCCAACAATATATGCAATACCATGATGAGTACAAAATTGAGCATACTTTAAGCTCCCTATTCCTGAAGTATAAGGTATCACTTTCATATGCTCTTTCTCACCTTCTATTTTCGAACATTGAAATGAACCAAAAACATCTCCTTTACTACTTGAGTAACAGGGAGAGATCAGTGTTGCATATAATAACGTGTAAGGACACGTTCAATGTATACCTTTTGAGACAATCCTAATATCCCATTAGCTCAATCTCAATGTATTTTAATGCCTATTACATATGAAGCTTCTCCAAGAGCTTTCATGTCAAAATACATGAAAGCAATCGCTTTGACTCATGCAACAAATCCAAACTATTACTTGCGAATACAGTGTCATCTAAATAAAGGACAAGTATATCAAAAATTCCCCCACTCATCTTCACGTAGTTGTATTGATCCATTTGATTTTTTATGAAACCTTGTTATTTCAGGACTTCATCAAATTTTAAATACCACTAACATGATTCTTGTTTTAACCCGTATATGTCCGGGTAGTAGGAAATGCCAAAGAAAGGATAGTTATCTTAACTGCAAGAGGCTTTATAATAAGTGGAGTTGATTGAGTAGCCTGTTATTGATCACCGTCAATATGATCAGACTCATCATGAGGTGCAGAGGTGGATGCCTTACACTTCTTTTTCTTCTTTGTATCCCTTCTAATTACCATCATGTTATTGATAAGTGGAGTTGATTGAGCAGCCTATTATTGATCACCGTCAATATGATCATACACATCATGAGGTGCAGAGGTGGATACCTTACACTTCTTTTTCTTCTTTTTATCCCTTCTAATTACCTTCCTCTTCCTCTTCATATACTTTAACTTATATGGCTAGTCTTGAGTACCAGATGTTTGTTTTTTTGTCCTTCGTAGTAGGCTCCTTTTCCTTCACAGGTTCAAAAGGAGAAGGATCAAGACCCTATTGTGGGTTAGAAGATGAAGCTTGTTGAGATATAGCAGTAGGTCTAGGTTAATTGTCTCTTGTGGTTCAACCTTATCCTCAGCTTCAGGTGCAACCTAACATGGTGGAGAATGAAAATGAACCGACTCACCCTTCTTGATCTCAGGTTGATCACTGTAATGTGCTCATCCATAGTGAATGGATACATTAGACCAAGTCTCCTTCTAAAGAACCCATACAACTTTAAGAAGCTCACTATCTTTAGTCTGTTAGTAGACTTCTCTTATTAGCTCAATGATAGCTTTTGACTTTGAAGCATGTTCCCTCATCTTGCTCTTAGCAACATTTCATTCTTCAATATTCTTGCTCAAGCTTCTTTGTAAGGCCCCGTTCCCGAGAAGCTACAACTAGCCAATCATTGCACATAAAAGATATATTTTCATAAACTTAAAGAAAACATTGCAGCGGAAATATTAAAGCAAAAATTCCATTTTATTATAAAAGCTTTTGCAAAATAATAAATCGTTGTTGAATTACAAAATACATGTTGCATTACATCAAAAAAGCATTATAAAAATGGATGTCATCCAAAACGAGCCAAGTAGCCACCCCGTGCTATCCTCAGCAACCTTTACCTGCCAACTAGAAACACATAAAAGTCAGCGTTGTTGAGTGAGTTCTAGTTTTAAAATAAAACATATTTTTTCATATGATCACACATCATACGTACACAAAGATAATAACATTATTTTCTTCATCATTCGTTCGTTAACTTTCTTTCATTCATCGTACGTCATTATCCTTCACTTTCGTTAGTTTTATTCACATTCATTCATACATTCTTACTTTCATTCGTACGTTCATTACTTCCTGATGACATGCACATTACCCCGAACATTATGCACAAAGCTGGTTACTCGGCTTGAGGTCTTTCATAGACCTCAAATATTGTGCAAGAAGCTGACTCCAGTACCTAGGGCAAGTACATTCACCACTTATCTTTTCTCTTTCATTCTGGATCAATGCCATATGCTATACCCCGAACATTATGCACGAAGCTGGTTACTGGGCCTGAGGTCTTTCATATACCTCAAACATTGTGCATGAAGCTGACTCCAGTACCTAGGGCAAGCGACAAGGATCCCATACATATGGTCAATCACAAGGATTGGACTCCAGTGTGCATCCTTCTGGGGTAGCTAACCCGCACACAGTTGAGCTAACACCCTTCATTAGGTGTGAACCTCCATACATTTGCTTGCAAGCCTTTCTTACTTTCATTCATTCATTAATGCATGCATTCTTTCATTACGTTCCTCTTTTCATTACTTACACTTTACTTGCATAATACTTTTCATTACATTCATTAACATTCACGTAAAGCCATAGGAAATTAATCATACCAAATAAGGAACATAACATAAGCATACAAAACATCACCATACAAGGCACCATCATACATAACATACATCATACATAACATACATCATACATACCATCAAGCATAAGCATCAATCATACATCACCATACATCGCACATCACATCATCTATGACTCCAAAAAGTCAACTTACGTAGCCCCTAAGAACCTCCCAAGTGAAAGCCTACATTACACTTTTTCCCCAAAAAAATCAGAAAATATTCTAAGTCTTTAGGCGCATGAACACTATGCAGGCGCATGAGCACTATGCAGGCGCATGGCCTTTTAGACGCATGAGGAACACTTAGTCGCATGGGCACTTTCAGGCGCATTGGCACTATTGGGGCACATGAGCAACACTTAGTCCATTATGGAAAATCCTAGGCGCATGAGCACTATGCAAGGCACATGAGTTATCTGGGCGTATGAACATTTAGTCAAGTTCAGCCTATTTATAGGCGCATGTGTACTATTTGGGCGCATGAGGGTTTGGGCGCATGGGACACTTAGGCAGTTATTTTCAGTTGGGCGCATGAACTACTATTTGGGTGCATGGGCAGACTATATCACACTTAAAATCATAACTCGGTGCCAAACAACACCTATCATGTTCTAAGCTTAAATCATACATTCTAAGCTTTGGAAACATAGTCATAACAACATCAAACACATACATAACCCAAAAGAAACCCAACCTGAAATCACACACATAAACACATACGGATGTAAAACCCAACTTTTAACAAAATGTACATACATGAATTTCTAGCCCCAAAGCAATTTAAAACAAGTAAAAAGGGGGTTCTAGAACTCACCTTAACTGTCTTTGGTTATGACTTCTTCAAATCCCATTTGCAATTAAGTTCAGCCGCCTAGAAACCTACCAAAAACACACCCGAACACAAACAAACACACATAAGCATATAACCGAGGCAAGGCCAGCTAAGAACATCATAAACACATGAATTCTTACCTTGAATTCGAACTGTTGCACTTGTTCTTCAAAATACCCGAGAGCTTTCTGCTCCCCTTCGTTTTCTCTCTATAGAAATATCCGAGATAAGTGTGAGGAGAGGGTTATGGCGGCCATGCCACCTTTAATCACCAACTTTCAAACTTTTTGTCCTTTTGACACTTTTAACCCTTTAACTAGGGTCAAATGGGTTTTCTTTCTTTTTGTTCACTTTATTCCTTCATTTGAGTCTTCTAAAAATAACTGGGTGTTACAAGTCCACCCCTCTTACATAGGTTTCGTCCCCGAAACCTGTTATTCCTCAAACAATCGTGGGTAATGCTGCCTCATCTCTTCTTCAGTCTCCCACGTAGACTCAAATCCCTTCCTATGCTTCCATTATACACACACAAGAGTAACCACTTTATTCCTTAACCTTTTCTCTTTACGATCACGATCGCCATTGGTTGCTCCACATATTTGAGCCATTGATCTACCTCAATATCCTCCCGTAGTACAATCATATCCTCGTCTGCTAAACACTTTCTCAGATGAGATACATGGAATGTCGGGTGAATTCCACTTAACTTACCTGCTAAACACTTTCTCAGATGAGATACATGGAATGTATCTTGGGCTCAACTTGCCCCGCTTTCTGAACCAAGTGATACCTTTCCAAGGTGAGACTTTCAATATAACTCTATCACCCACCTGGAACTCAATTGCTCTAGTTGTTTATCCACATACGAGGTTTGTCTATCTTTAGCTGCCTTCATAAAGGCATTGATCCTTTCCAGCTTCTCAGTCGTAGCCTCGACCACTTCGACGCTCCCTAACTCTTTATGACCAATATCACCCCAACACACGGGTGTTCTAATCTCCTCCTGTATAGCATCTCATAAGTGGGCGTACCAATGCTCGCATGATAACTATTGTTATATGAGAACTCAGCTAATGGTAGGAGGTCATCTCAACTTCCTCCAAAATCAATGACGCATGCCCGAAGCATACCCTCCAACGTCTGAATGGTCATTTCTAACTGACCATCTGTTTGGGGATGATAAGTCGTGCTACTGTGTAGCCTCGTCCCCATAACATCGTGGAATTTCTTCCAAAATTTAGATGTAAACTGGGTGTCACGATCAGACACAATATACACTGGCACACCATGATAAGTTACAATCTCTTTAATGAAGAGATCCGCCAACCTCTCGGATGAATATGTCTCTCGAATCGGTAGGAAGTGAGCACTGTTCATCAAATGATCAACTATCACCTATATGGCATCGTACCCTCGTGCGGTACGTGGTGGCTTTGTAATAAAGTCCATGGTGATATGTTCCCACTTCCATTCCAGTATATCTAAAGGTTGGATCTTCCCATACGGCTTTTGGTGCTCGGCCTTCACTTGTAAACAAGTAAAGCACCTACTCACATACTTCGCAACATCACGCTTCATACCCGGTCACCAATAATCATTCTTCATGTCTTGATACATCTTTGTAGCACCGGGATGAATAGAGTGTCGAGTATTATGAGCTTCATCCATAATCTTCACACGTAGATCCCCAAAACATGGAATCCACATCCGCACGAATCGAGTCCTAACAGCGAGTGTTTTCACTCAAATCCGCAACCAAACCTCTCATTATTTCAGAGTTAAAATGATCTTCTTTCAAGGCTTCATCTTGAAACTCTTTGACCTGCTTCATGACATCAGAGGTCATGAACAACTAATATGCCTTCACCCGAATCGGCTCAGGTCTTTCCTTTCGGCTAAGGGCATCCGTCACCACGTTGGCTTTGCCCGGATGGTAATGGATCTCGTAATCATAATCCTTTATGAGCTCCAACCATCTCCTCTGTCTCATGTTCAAGTCCTTTCGCTTGAAAAAATACTTCAAGCTCTTGTGGTCAGTAAATATGGTGCACTTCGTCTCGTAGAGGTAGTGCCTCCATATCTTTAACACAAAGACCATGACTGCTAGCTCCAAATCATGAGTAGGATAATTAACCTCATGAACTTTCAACTTTTTGGATGCATAGGCTATAACCCTTCCTCTCTGGATCACACACATCCCATGTCCGAGTAAGAAGCACCTGAATAAACACCCAAATCTTCGCTTCCATCCGGTAACGACAAGATAGGAGCTTGAGTCAACTTCGCCTCCTTGAAAACCTTCTCTTGGGGTTGACCCCATACAAACTTTACATCTTTTTGGGTCAACTTGGTCAGTGGAGAAGCGATCTTATAGAATTCTTGAATGAACCTTCTGTAAAGCCCACCAAACCCAAGAAACTACGAATCTCGGATGGCGTCTTTGGAGACTTACATTGCATCACCGCCTCCACCATTGCTGGGTCCACCATAATCCCCTCGGGATTCACTAGATGACCTAAAAATTCAACCTCGCACAACCAGAACGCGCACTTGGAGGATTTAGCATGCAACTTCTCCCTCCTCAAAGTCTCCAACACCTCTCGAATATGACTGGCATGCTCCTCCTCTCTTTTTCGAATAAATCAAGATATCATCAATAAACAAAATCACTGATTTATCCGACATCAGCTAACACACTTGATTCATCAGATCCATAAAAGCAGCTAGCATGTTGGTTAAACCAAAAGACATAACGAGAAACTCGTAGTGTCCATAACGTGTGCAAAAAGCTGTTTTAGGGATATCCTGTTCTTTCACCTTTAACTGATGGTAGCCAGATCAAACAAATTATTAATTCTCGGTAAGGGGTACCGATTCATCACTGTTAGCTTATTCAACTCACGGTTGTCTTTACACATCCTCATACTACCGTCCTTCTTCTTCACAAATAAGACCGGAGCACCCCAAGGAGAGATACTTGGTCTAATGAACCCCTTATCAAACAGGTTGGGCACCCGGTATCAAGTCAATTTGGAACTCCATCTCGCGGTCAGGTGGCACTCCTGATAAGTCTTCGGGAAACACGTCTGGAAAGTCACATACCACCGGTACATCGGTTAGTTGGGGTGTTGGTGTGTCTACATCATTTATGTAGGCCAAGTACGCCTCATGCACTTTCCCACCACTGCCATCGAAATCACTGTCGTGATCGTAGTCGATCACCATAAACCGTCACTGAACCTCCGTCAGCGTTGTCAATCGAATCATCTTCTTGCGACACATAATGTTCACCTTGTAGTCTGCCAACCAATCCATTCCTAAGACTAAATCGAACCCGCCTAAGGTCATCACGAATGGTCCAACAGGGAACTTGTGACCTTTTACTTCTATGTCACAACCTTCTATCATCTCGGAAATCCTGGTAGATTTACCTATGGCAGTTTCTACCTCGAAGAGCGTATCTATATTCTAACTACTAACAGGTAATTTAACACAGAAATCAGTAGAAATAAAACTTTTACTAGCACCAGAATCAAATAACACAAAGGCTAAAGTTTGGTTTACCTGAACATACTTGACACAACATCGGGGTCCGTCCTAGCCTCCTCTTGCGTCATCGTGAACACTCTAGCACTCGCCCTCTGTCCTTCTCCTCCAGCCTTCTTCAGTCTCGAACCTTCAGCCCTCGGCTTCTTGCAGTCCCTACTCAAGTGGCCCTCCCCGCCACAGTTAAAACACATCCTAGCCTTACACTCTTTCGCCATGTGGCCAGGTTTCCCACATTTGAAACACATATTTAATCTCCACCTACTCTCGCCTGTATGCTCATTTCCACACTCGCCACACCTCTTCATCCCTGCACTAGATGTGACCACACGACGGTCATCCACCCGTGCACCTTTGTTGCCTGGAGTGGCCCCGCCATGTCCAATTGTTTCACGTTCCAGTTCCGATCACCACCATCTTTCTTGCTGCCTTCAGCCACCACCACAGTCCTTTAATCATAAAACCTCCCCGCTAAGTCAACTGCCCACCTAAACATGCTCGGTCGGGCTGCGATCATGTTCCTGCGGACATCCGCCGGCAAGCCCTGGATATATCTCTTCATCTTTCATGACGAGGGTGTCACTTGATCTGGCACCAGCCATACCATCTCGTTGAACTTAGTGGTGTATTGCTGATGTGTCATCGTTCCCGCTTCCAGCTGCAGGAACTCTCTCTCAACCTTATCCATCTCTCGGTGAGGTCAAGACTCCTCAATCACCAGCCTTTTCAGTTTTGCCAACTTAATCATTCCAATTGCCCGACTATCCTCAGGTTGGACAATATTTTCCTACCTGCACAAAGCCGAGTCCACAAATGAGTGGGTAGCGAACTTCACTTGCTGATCTTCCCGACACTCGCTGATGTCGAGAACAACTTCCATCTCTCTCACCCATCAATGAGCAGCAGCAGCAGTGCCGTTACCATCGAATGTAGGGGGCTTGCATCTCTAAAATGCCCCGTAGTTGCAGCCTCGTGCCGCGCCCGGCGCATGCTCTTCTTCCTCCTCTTCTTCCTTGTCATCCGAGAAAACCGTCTCAGTCTCGGCCGTCTCCCTTCGCCCGTAGACCTACTCCTTTCCTTCCTCTCCCCCTCCCATACAGCCTTTATCACTTTGGTAACCACAAACGGTATGTAACACCCAGTTATTTTTTTTAAGTCAAAGAAATAAAAAAATTTTACCTAAGTTAAGGGGTAAAAAGTGTAAAAAGTACAAAAGTCTTCAAAAGTTGGTGGATAAAGCAACATGGCCGCCCATGTTGCCTATTCAAATCACTTCTCGGATGTTTAGAGAGAGAAAGTAGCAAGTGCAGCAGAGAACTCTCGGTGTAGAAGGAAGAACGAGTTGAAAATCTGAATTCTAGGTAAGAATTCATGTTTTATGGTGCTCTTAACCGGTTATGTCCTTGGTTTTATGGTTATGTGTGTTTGTATGTGTTCGGGTATGTTTTTAATGGGCTTTTACTGGTTTATAAATGTTTTGGGGCTGGAAATGCATGAATGTATGTTTTCATTAAACTGGGTTTTTAAACCCGTATGTATGCTATGTGTGTTGCTATGATTGTGATGTGATGTTGGGCTACGTTCCTGATTGAGGTGTTATGATTGTGTTTCTAAGGCTAGGATGTAAGATTTAAGCTTAGAATATGATAGATGGGGATTGGGGACTGAGATATGATGTTTCGAGCCCATATGTTTATGTTTAGAATCTACCTAAGTATGTAGAAGTAATGCAGATGAGTATGCAGAAGTAATGCAGATGAGGAATAGAAGTTAACGCGGATGAGTAATGGGAAGTCAATGCCGATGAACAGTTAATGCGGATGAGCATTAACCACTAAGTGAGCTAATACGGATGAGTATTGTAGGTCAATGCGGATAAATACTGACTAAGTATGGGAAATGTGGATGAGTAATGGGAGGTCAATGTGGATGAACAGTTAATGCGGGTGAGCATTAACCACTAAGTGAGCTAATGTGGATGAGTATTGTTGGTCAATGCGGATTAATATTGACTAAGTATGGGAATTGCAGATGAGTAGTCGAAATGAGGATGAAGTAAAGGAATGCATGATGAAGTGAAAGAAATGCGGATGAACTAGTACAAATACGGATGAACACTTAGAATATTTCCTGACTTTTTGGGAAAAAGTTGAAAAGTAGGCTTTGACTTGGAAGGTTCCCGGGGGCTATGTAAGTTAACTTTTAAAGCCATAGATGTTATGATGGGCATGTTATGATGTATGTTTGATGCTTTTGCATGATGGTATGTAGATGTATGTTATGTGTGTATGATGCCTTGAATGATGATGTTGACTATTTATGTATATGTTCCTTGTTGTTTGATTATTTTCCTGTGGCTTTACCTTGAATGTTAAAGAATGAAATGAAAAATATTATGTAATGTAAAGTGGAAGATAATGAAAGAGGAACGTAATGAAAGAATGCATGCATTAATGAATGAACGAACGTAAGAAAGTCTTGCAAGCAAATGTATGGAGGTTTACACTCAATGAGGATTGTTAGCTCAACCGTGTGCAGGTTAGCTACCCCATGAGGATGCACACTGGGGCTTGATCCGTGTGATCAAGCATATGTATGGAGGTTCACACCCAATGAGGGGTTGTCAGCTTAATTGTGTGCGGGTTAAATACCCCATGAGGATGCACACAAGGGTTCAATCTTTGTGATTGACCAGATGTATAGGGTCCTTGTCTCTTAACCCTAGATGAATTGCTGGTGCTCTAGAGGGGGGTTAAGCACATAACAGGACCTAGATGAAAACAAAAGATAATAAAAGTACGAAATGAACGATGATGAAGATAATAATTATTTCTATGTGTACGTACGATGTGTGATCACGTTTTAAGACTATTATGATTTGAAAGAAAGTTAACGGCGGTTTTAAGTGAAAGATAAAGTATGTTTTATTATAAAACTAGAACTCACTTAGCAACACTGACTTTTTTGCATTTTCCAGTTGGCATGTGTGCATTGCTGAGGATGGCGTGGGGCATCTACTTGGCATTTTGGATGGCATTCTTTTGTTAATTTTTGCATTGTAATGCGAACAAATGAAAATATGTAATGGATGTTTGTATTAACTTGCAAAAGCATTTTTATTGAAATGAAAAGTTGTTTTTATGTTCCGCATGATGTTTTATGAAATATAAATGTAATTATATATTTTATGAGTAATGATTGGCGAGCTGTAAGCGTCCCGGGAACGGGGCCTTACAAGTTGGTAGCATAGCCAAAGTTTAAGTGAAACGGGTTCAAAATAAACCTTAACTTAAACTGAAAATAGGATGGAAAGGGAAGGGATGCCAGTCCGAGTAGTTGCGTGCCATCAGGTATTTACTTGATGATTAACCGGTATTATATGCGCATGTTATGTGGTTATGTGATGTTGGTAGATTTCGATACTAATGTAGTCAGGACAGGTAATGCTTGGCGTATGAAGATTAAGTAAGTAGCTAATCACAACTTGCCACTGTAATTAGGGACTTACTATACTTGACATAAACTGAGTTGTTCCCTTGAATGACCGTGTTAGTGTTTGAATCTTTCAACGTGTGTGTGAGGATGGCCAGTGGTAGATCATCTAAAGCTTTACGTGTTGGAGGACGTGGTGCTGAACCACGAGTCACGAGAGGAAGGCCTAGAGCCAAAAAGGTGGTTCATGAAGAACCAGAGACCCCTCATCCGGAGGGTGGTGATGAGAGTGCAAACTTAAGGGCCTTAGTGAAAGAGGCTATGGTTGAAGAGGTGCATCAAGTCATGCGTTCAATCTTACCGTCTGTAGTGACTGAAGTGATTAAAGCTGTATGGGAGGGTGAAAGAAGACAACGCAAGACTGAGACGGTTATGTCTGATGACGAAGCAGAAGAGGAAGAACAAGAGCCTGCGCCGGAGGCGGCATGTGGCTATAACTACGGGGCGTTTCGACAATGCAAGGCCCTACTTTTGATGGTAACGGCAATGTTGCTACTGCTCACCAGTGGATGAGAGAAATGGAAGCTGTTTTGAACATCAGCGAGTGCTGGGAGGATTAGAAAGTGAAGTATGCTACCCACTCTTTTGTGGACTCGGCTCTGTGTTGGTGGGACAATATAGTCCAAGCCGAGGGTAGTCGGGCAATTGGGAGGATGAGATGGTCAGAACTAAAAAAGTTGGTGATTGAGGAGTTCTGTCCTCACAGGTAAATGGATAAGGTGGAAAGAGAGTTCTTACAGCTCGAGGCAGGAACATGACTCATCAACAATACATTACGAAGTTTAATGAGATGGCACGACTGGTGCTTTTGTCACGAAAGATAAAGAGGTACATTCAGGGTTTGCCAACCGATATTCGCAGGCACATGATCGCTGTCCGACCGAGCATGTTTAGGTCGGCAGTTGATTTGGCAGGAAGATTGTATGATGAGCGAGAGGTAATGGTGGTTAAGGCAAGCAAGAAGGGTGGTTGTGATCGGAGTTGGAATAGGAAGAGGTTTGGTTAGGGTGGTGCCTCGACAAGTAACAAGAACGCACATGTAGACAATCGCCGTGTGGTCACGTCTGGTGTAGGATTGAAGAAGTGTGGCAAATTTGAAAAGGAGCATTCGGGGGAATGTAAATGGGGATCAAAACATCTGCTTCAAGTGCGGAAAGCCTGGTCATATGGCTAGAGATTGTGGGACTATGAGGTGTTTCAACTGTGGGGAAAGTGGTCAGTTGACTGGGGAATGTAAGAAGCCAAGGGCTGAGGGTGCTATGGTGAAAAAGCTGGAGGAGAAGGACCGAGGGCGAGCACCAGAGCGTTTACAATGACGCAGGAGGAGGCTAGGATGGACCCTGATGTTGTGTCAGGTACGTTTCTAGTAAACCAAACTTTAGCCTCTGTGTTATTCGATTCTCGTGCTAGTAAAAGATTTATTTATGTTGCTTTCTGTGCTAACTGCCTGTTAGTAGTAAGAATATAGATGCGCCTTTGTTGTAAAAACTGCCATAGGTAAGTCTACCAGGATTTCCGAGGTGATACAAGGATGTGATATGGAATAAGAAGGTCATAAGTTTCCGGTTAGACCGTTCGTGATGACCTTAGGTGGGTTTGATGTAGTACTATGGATGGATTGGTTAGCGGATTACGAGGCAAATATTGTATGTCGCAAGAAGATGATTTGTTTGACAGCGCCTAACAGGATTTCGGTAACGGTTTATGGTGACCGGGTCATGATGATTCCGAAAGTAATCTCAATGGCGGTGGCGGGAAAGTGCATGAGGCATGCATGTAACGCCTACTTGGCGTATGTGAAAGATGTGGAAACAACAACACCATAGCTGTCTGATGTCCCGGTGGTGTGTGACTTTCCCGACGTATTCCTAGAAGATTTATCAGGGTTACTGCCCGACCGTGAAATTGAATTTCAGATCAATTTGATACCGGGTGCCCAACCTGTTGCCAAGGCACCGTATCGGTTGGCTCCAACTAAAATGAAAGAGTTGATGGAGCAATTGCAAGAACTGCTTGATAAGGGGTTTATTAGACCGTGTATCTCTCCTTGGGGTGCTCTGGTCTTATTCGTTTAGAAGAAGACGCTAGTATGATGATGTGTATTAACTGTCGTGAGCTGAACAAGTTAACGATAAAGAACCGTTGTCCCTTACCATGAATTGATGACTTGTTTGATTAGCTTCAAGGTGCCAGTTGGCTTTCAAGGATAGACCTTCGATCTGGTTACCATCAGTTGAAAGTGAAGGAGCAAGATATCCCTAAAACAACTTTTTGCACGCGTTATGGTCACTAAGAGTTCCTCGTTATGTCATTTGGTTTGACCAATGCGCCAGCTACTTTTATGGATCTGATGAACTGAGTGTGTCGGCCGATGTTGGATAAATCAGTGATTGTGTTTATTGATGATTTCCTAATTTATTCGAAGAGCGAGATAGAGCATGTTAGTCACATTCGGGAGGTTTTGGAAACATTGAGGAAGGAGAAGTTGTACACCAAATTCTCCAAGTGCACATTCCAGTTGTGCAAGGTTCAATTCTTGGGTCATGTGGTGAATCCTGACGGGATTATGGTGGACCCGACAAAGGCGGAGGCGGTGATGCAGTGGAAGTCTCCAAAGACGCCATCCGATATTCGTAGTTTCCTGGGTTTGGTGGGCTATTACAGAAGATTCATTCAAGACTTCTCTAAGATCGCTTCTCCACTAACCAAGTTAACCAGAAAGGATGTGAAGTTCGTGTGGGGTCAAGCTCAAAAGAAGGCGTTCGAGGAATTGAAGGCAAGGATGACTCAAGCTCCTATTCTGTCATTACCCGATGGAAGTGAAGATATGGTGGTTTATTCTAATGCTTCCTACTCGGGGTTAGGGTGTGTGTTAATCCAGAGAGGGAAGGCTATAGCCTATGCATCCCATAGTTGAAGGTTCATGAGGACAATTGCCCTACTCATGACTTGGAGCTAGTAGCCCTGGTCTTTGCATTAAGATCTGGAAGCACTATCTGTATGGGACGAAGTACACCATATTCACTGACGACAAGATCCTGGAGTACTTCTTTGAGTAGAAGGACCTGAACATGACACAGAGAAGATGGTTGGTCGACATAAAGGATTATGATTGCTAGATTCATTACCATCTGGGCAAAGCCAACATGGTGGCGGGCGCCCTTAGCATTAAAGAGAGACCCGAGTCGATTCGGGTGAAAGCTTACCAGTTGATCATGACCTTTGATATGATGAAGCAAGTCAAAGAGTTTCAAGATGAGGCATTGAAAGAAGATGTTGGACCAAAAGAACCAATGAGCCTGATCAGAAAAACCTCTAAGTGCCACAGACATTACAACTACTGAAGAAGATCACAACAGCTAAAGACATCAGCTGATTACAAGGTCTGAAGACAAAGTCTGAAGACAAGAACTAAAGACTACTACTGAAGACAAAGTATGAAAGTAATGAACTGAAGACAAAGTCTGAAGCTATCAGCTGAAGACAAAGTCGGAAAGTAAAAGTCTGAAGAACAAAGTCTGAAGAACAAAGACTGAAGACCAAAGTGATCAGTAGTTGTCACAACAGCTGAAGTTATCAACTTCAGTAGTTGTGATGGTTTCCTTTTAGTACTTGTAATTTACTTTTCAGTAGTTATAGTTTCAATAGTTTAGTTTTAGTAGTTTTATGTTTCTTGTTCTTAGCATTCTCTGAGATGTAATCAGTAGTTGAGAACTTTCTCAGTAGTTTGCATAGTTTCAGTAGTTTGAATAAGTCTGTTAGATGTCACTATCAAGTGACATCAACAGACGTCACATATCCTATATAAGGAATGTTGACCTAATTGTAATGTGTGACATTGAGCCACCACGAAAGCATATGAGTGAAATATCTCTTTTGCAGAATTCTCTTTTTCTATAACCATTTACTGTTACATTGAATATCAATTGTGTTCTTGTGAATTGTTTAATTCGTTGTTCGAATTCCGCTGCAATACTCTCTAATCAATCAAACTTAGATCACTGATCCTAACAAATGGTATCAGAGCAAGGTTAATCATTGATCGATCTAACAATTGATCATTGAAACTACTATTCGATATCTAAGTTTGATTGAATTAGCATATTCGCAAGAATTGGTTATAGATCATTGAATTTCTGCTGTTTTCATTTATCTGCTTTGAGTTTCTCTTGGTTCATATTGAGTTTTTTGTGTTTTTGCACTAAATCAGTTAAAACTTAATTGAATTTGGTTGAATCTGAGAATGACTACTCCTTCTAATGACCCTCACAATACCGGTTCCTCAACCAAGCCTCCGATGCTGGTTAGGACTGAGTATAACATATGGCAACGAAGAATGCTTCATCACCTATCTTTTAACAGTTCGGGTTGTTGGACATTTGTGGTACATGGTCCACACAAGCCTATGGTGAACAATCCAGAAACCAACCAAATGGTTCCGAAAAAGAAGGAACAATACTCAGATGAGGATTGAAAACTGTTTGAGATTGATGCTAAAGCGCATGGAATTCTGGCCATGGCACTGCCGAATGAAATCTATTATGGGCTTATGCATCATGAAACTGCTCATGACCTCTGGAATGCATTGAAGGAACAATTTGGTGGAACAGATGAGGTCTTAGCAAACAACAGAGAAATCCTTGCCCAACAATATGAGACATTCTCTCATAGGAAGGGTGAGTCACTGAATAAACAGTTTGAGCGTTTTTCCTGTTTGATCTTTGAGCTGAAAATGGTCAAACATGAATACACTAATAGTCAGATGAACAACAGATTCCTCAGATCACTGCCTGAGAGATGGGACACATATACCATTGTCCTACGCTCTAGTGCAAATCTGGATAGTCTATCTCTCACCCAACTTCATGGGAAACTGCTTAAATTTGAAAGAGAGATAGAGCAAAAAAGGAAACTGGCATCATCAGGAAAGCTCACTGATGACTTTGTACCAGGGAACGCTGCCTTGGTTAGTCATGAGTCAGAATATGCTGCATCAGAAAGCAATTATGATGAGCATATAGATTTCTCCTCAAACGGTTCAGATCATGCATTTGTTAGTGTTGACAGTCAGTCAGGCTGTAATAGTGACAATTTGTGTTTCATTATGGATGATTTAAAGGGTATTGCTGATGATGACTTAGAAGAGATGGATATTCTGAGCCAAATGGCCTTGATTAATATCAGATCTCAAAAGTTCTACAAGAGAACTGGTAAGAAATTTCCAGGACTCTCTGGCAAAACCAAAGTTGGTTTTGACAAGAGTAAGTTTAGGTGTCACAAATGCCACAGGCTTGGACACTTTGCAAGAGAGTGTAGATCATCTGGATCTAACTCCTCTGCACCCTTTGTGACTTTTCCAAGCAATAGTCCACAAAACAGAGGGCAACATCCTGCTAGTTCTGGTCATCATTCACAACCTATATCTCCTGCATATTTTGTCCCTCAGGGTCCAATGTCATATCCATATCCCTGCTATTACATGCCACACCCAAATCCGGTTCAAGTTCCTAATGCACAACAACCTCAAGCCCTACCTGAGCCTCTACCATCTCAATCATCTCAATGACAACCTCATCACAGCTTCTTCACCCCTGGTATTGTTGACTGGAGCAGTTTACCAGATGATCTCTCTGGTAATGAGCAATTATTTGCTGGTGATGGTCAACATGGTGATGAACATCCTTTTGGGAATCTAGCTCTCATGGCCTGGAATCTACTGATAGTTCATGCTCCAATGGATCTTCATCACAGGTAACCCAGGTATCTCTGAGGCTAAGGCCAAGCTATGTTCTGAATCTTGCATAGCTGCATTTATCTCTATTAGAGAGGCAAATGTAGCTTTAATAAATCAAAATCTTGAGCTTGAGCAAACCCTTTCCAAAAGAAAAGCTGAATATGAGTCTGTCCTTAAGGATAAAGATGATGAGATTTATAATCTTAAATGCCAATTAAATGATGAAAAGGCTAAGCTAGAGGTCATTCTTGAGAACCATAGAGATCTCAAAGAAAAACTTGCAGTTACCCAAGTTGAGTGTGACCGTTGGGTATCATCCTGCAAGGGATTTGAAATGCTGCTCAACAAGCAATCTGCTTCGAATGTGAAGTTTGGAATAGGTTACAACCACATTGCACCACCTACAGATTTTACTCCAAAACCAATAGTAACATCTGAAGGTGAAAGTAATTTCCATACCACATCATCATGTGCATCATCCTCAAGTGATCACCAAAATCACATGATGAAATCAGTGTTGATACCTCAGCAATCAATTGGCTGATGGGTTAACTACTGATAAGCACATGAAGCTAAGTACTTCAGATGTTGTCCCTCAAAGTACCTCAAGTACTGAAGGGCAAGTCACAACATCTGAAAAGCATTTCAAATCAGCTGAAATGAAAGGATTAACAGCTGTTGATAGAGAACAGCTGAAGAACAATCCATCAGTTGTTACAGATCCTTCAATACTAAACAAAAGTACTGAAAGGAGGAAAGTACTGAAGAGCACACCTTCAGTAGTTTCCACATCAGCAGTTGATCAATTCAAGATGAAGAAAAAGCCATGTGAAATATGTGGTAAATTCAATCATCTTTCTGATGAATGTTGGTACAGAAAGGGTTCCAAACTCAACAGAGATAAACTCATTAAAATCCAGATGGATGAAATGAAAAATGAGTTTGAGACCAAGTTTGTACCACAATCATCCCAATGTGATGAACCCAAGCCTTCATCCAAATCCAAAAAGAAGGATAGGTTTTATCATAAAACAGCTGATAGTGCTCCTCATGATAAACATCAGACTAAGTCTGTGATTTTAAAGAGGAATGGTGGGTCACAGGAACTCATCAAACCCAAGTACTGATATGTCACAAGAGCTGAAAGCTTTAGCTAAAAATCAGACACAACTTGTTATGATGGTTCAACATTTGTTAGGGAGAGTTAACCAACTAGATGCACCTATGATCAAACCACTAAAAAGGCATTCCAAGCCCAAATCCAAGGAATCCATTTCAGCACCATCTCCTTCTTCATCAGCTGTTTCATAAGAAACAATTTATGGTTAAATCTGTTGATGAAAACAAACCCAAAACCAAAAAGGTTTGGGTCTCCAAACCTAACTAGTTCTTTATGATGAATGCAGGGTTCTTCAGCATGCCAAAGGAGCATCTGGTATGTAGACAGTGGAGGATCTATGCATATGACTGGGAGCAGTTCTCTTCTAATGACTACTCTCAAGGAAAGAAGGGATTTATTTCATTTGGTAATGATGCCAAGGGTTACATCATCGGGAAAGGATATGTGTCTAATGGACAAATCAGGTTTGATGATGTTAACCATGTGGATAATCTCAAGTATAATCTGCTAAGTGTCAGTCAGATTGTGATAAAGGGCATGTTGCACTTTTCACAAGCCAGAACTGCAGGATTCTGTCTTCCAAGTTCTAAGGCTGATTGACAAGGTATTGGTGAACATACTCTCCTGAAGGCCAAGAGGATTGGAAGAGTATATGCCTTGGATTTGTCAAAGAAGATTGATTTGAAGGGTCATCCTTGCCTGTTCTCCAAAGCTCTCCTTAAGAATCTAAATGTGGCATAGAAGGCTGGGTCATGTTAATCTCAAAAACATGAATAGCTGATCCACAATAGTTTAGTGAGAGGTCTACCAATAAAGGAGTTCCATTGTGATGAAACCTGCACTGCTTGTTTGAAAGGAAAATAGCACAAAGTCTCATAAAGTCTCCCCTCCTATTGAAGAACCTAAGTCTACTGCCTGCTTGCAGTTACTGCACATGGATCTTTTGGTCCTGTGAGAGTGATGAGCATGGCAAAGAAGAAATACTGTCTGGTAATTGTGGATGATTACTCCAGATTTGTATGTACTTTCTTCTTGCATTCAAAGGATGAGGTTGCGCAGACGATTATAACTTTGTGTTGTATGTTAAGAAGCAGTATTCCCTATCAGTCAAGTGTATAAAGAGTGATTATGGAACTGAATTCAGAAATCATACACTTGATGATTTTTATCTATCAAAAGGAATCAAGAGGCAGTTTAGCATCCCAAGGACTCCAGAACAAAATGGAGTAGTGGAGAAAGAACAGGACCCTATTGAAGCTGCAAGGTCTATGTTGGCTGACTCT
The DNA here is from genome assembly GCA_025506515.1 of Flaveria trinervia. Taxonomy (NCBI): domain Eukaryota; kingdom Viridiplantae; phylum Streptophyta; class Magnoliopsida; order Asterales; family Asteraceae; genus Flaveria; species Flaveria trinervia. The sequence continues at coordinate 20,582,083 of CM046445.1, forward strand.
GGTTTGCCATTGACCTTTTGGGCTAAAGCTGTTAACACAGCTTGCTATGTGTAGAATAGAGTGTTAGTAAATAAGAGGTTGATGAAGACTCCATACGAACTTCTACATCATTTGGCTCCTTTAATTTCATTCTTCAAAGCCTTTGGGTGTCCTTGTTTCATTCTCAACACAAAGGATCAACTCCACAAATTTGATCCTAAGGTGGATGCAGGGTATTTTGCAGGTTATTCATCCACATGCAAGGCTTACAAGGTCTTCAACTGCAGAACAAAGTTAGTTGAAGAAACCTTGCATGGGAAATTCAATGAATCTCCTAAGGATAAAATTCCACAAAACCCTATGGAGTTGTTTGATTTGGACATACTGCAATATGTTCCTTATCAATCTCCAGCTGTTGCAGATCATGTGGATAAATCATCTTCTGCAGCAAGTCTTCCACCTGGTGGTACTGAAGATGATGATGATATCAGTACTCACCTTTTCAAGTTTAGTGACCAACTGCCTGAGTCTGCTAAACATGATGTTCCTGTAGCTTCTGTAGCTCCATCAACAACAAATGCTGATGAGATTTCTGACTCCTCTACATCATTTGACTTGCCATCGAATACTTGGTTTCAAGAGTCTGGATGAACATCTGTTGCTGCTGAACCGGCTACAAACACTTGCACTGATCTTATAGTATACTAAGAGCTGAAGAATCACCCCATGTCTCAAATCATTGGTGATATCAATGCTGGTGTCTCAACCAGAAGTCAATTGTCTAACTTCTGCTTCTATGCTCTCTTCATCACTTAGCTAGAGCCAAGAACTATCATGTTGCTTTGAGAGACAATGGATGGGTTGAAGCCATGCAGCTTGAGCTACTTCAGTTCAAAAAGCAGCAAGTGTGGGAACTGGTTCCTCTACCCCCAGGTATGTGTGCAATAGGCACTAAATGGGTGTTTAGGAATAAAACTGATGAAAATGGGCTTATGTCAAGAACAAGGCTAGACCGGTTGTACAAGGGTTTTCCCAAGAAGACGGTATTGATTATGATGAAACCTTTGCCCCTGTAGCCAGACTAGAGGCAATTAGATTTTTCATAGCCTATGCTGCATCCACAATCTTAATGTTTTTCAAATGGATGTCAAAAGTGCATTTTATATGGTAAAATAAAAGAAGAGGTTTATGTGTGTCAACCACCAGGTTTTGAGGACAATAAACATCTTGATGGGGTGTATCAACTTGATAAGGCTCTTTATGGGTTGAAGCAAGCTCCTAGAGCCTGGTATGAAACACATTCAAATTTTCTTCTTAAAAATAATTTCACTAAAGGCTCCATAGATAAAACTTTGTTTATAAAGAAAGTGGATCATCATAAGCTACTTGTTCAAATTTATGTTGATGATATATTTTTGCATCCTCTGATCCCCAGTTGTGTGATGATTTTACAAGTCTAATGAAACAAAAGTTTGAAATGAGTGCAATGGGAGAATTACAGTCTTTCTAGGCTTGCAAATCAGACAAAAGGCTGATGGAACTTTTATTCATCAATCCAAATACAAAAGAACTTTTGAATAAGTTTGATTTACAAAATTGTAAGCCCTGTTCTACTCCTATGTACAACACCACACAATGGATGCAGATCAGAAAGGTAAAGCTGTTGATGAAACACTTTACAAATGTATGATTGGGTCCTTGATTACTTAACAGCTTCTAGACCAGATATCATGTTTGAAACTTGTGTTTGTGCTAGATTTCAGGCTGCTCCTAAAGAGTCTCATTTGATTGCAGTCAAGAGGATCTTTAGATATTTGCAAGGTACACAATCTCTAGGTCTTTGGTATTCCACTAGACACTCATGCAAATTAGTTGCTTTTTTTGATAGTGACTATGCAGGGTGTAAGTTAACCAGAAAGTCCACTTCTGGTGGATGTCAATTCCTAGACAACTATTTGATTTCTTGGCAGAGTAAGAAACAAACATCTGTTGCTATCCACTGCTGAAGCAGAGTACATTGCTGCTGCAAGTTGTACATCTCAGGTACTCTGGCTTTAGAATCAATTATTGGATTATGGCATTACAGAGACTAAGAAGAATTATTAATGGATAGTGCTTTAGCTTTGTGCATTGTCAAGAATCCAGTCCAGCATTCTAGGACCAAACATATAGAGATCAGACACCATTTGATTAGGGATTGTTTTGAAAAAGGTCTGATTGATCCAAAGTTTGTGCCTAGTGCTAATGAGCTTGCAGATATATTTACTAAGCCTTTAGATAGTTCAACTTTCCAAAACCTTGTGTTAAGGCTTGGTATGTTGTAGCTACAATAAGTGATAACTACTGATGATCTCAGTAAACTAGTACTGATGATCATTGGTAAACATGTCACAAATTTGTACTAATTCTGTTAAAAGAAACTGATGCAGTTACAACAACTGATGTAGTTATAACTCCTGATGTCAGTCAAAACAGATAAGTACTGATGTCCAATGAAACAACTGAAATCAGCTAAAAAGTCTGATGAGTAAGTGTTGAGGACAGTATGAAACATCTGAAAAGCTAAGAATTGACGAAAACTACTATGAGAATATTCACTTCAGTCGTTTCCACAAACTGCTGTTTCACTCTAAACAGCTGATGAAAAAACCATGTCTTCAGTAGTTTCACAACTACTTATGACTAATACCAAGTCCTCAGTTGTTTACAACAGCTGAAGACAAAACCAAGGTTTTCACTAGTTTCACAACTACTGATGACTAAAACCAAGTCTTCAGTTGTTTTCAAATGTCTGATTGTTAAAACCAAGTCATCAGTTGTTTTCATAACAACTGATGCCAACACCAACACTTGCAGTCGTTTTCTTTTCAGCCTTTTCTTAACCTATAAATACCTGCACTTATAGACAAACGTTTCATTAGCCGTTTTCAAACCTTTCTCTCTCAACAATGGCGACCATGAAACTCAAACCCCGACACAACTGTGTTGCCTACCTTTCGAAATCGGCCTTCTGGAACAAGTTTGACACTGCCATCGATCTCATGGTGGATTCCCCATACAGAACAGCCTTTCTTCTGAATCCTACCATATATCCTGACTCCTTATCCCAGTTCTGGACCAACGTCTCTGTCATAACTGGTGAGAATGATAGACAAATCACTCTCCAGTCGTTGGTGAACTAGAAACAGGTGCTCATCACCCCCGACATCATTCGGAAAACCCTAAAATTGCATGATGGAACCTATCCTAAAGAATACCCGAAAGGCACCACTGATATGTCTTTTATCCATAACGGGTATGAAGGCGACTTAAGTGCTACAACCATACTTAAAAAGCACTTCCATGATGCTGAACGACTTATCTTTCATATGGTGAATGTCTGCCTTGCATCAAAGACATCTTCTTGGGATCAGATGTCTTCCCAATGACAACAGGTATTGTTCTCTATCCTTGAACGCCAAAATCTAAATTTTTCTGAGATAGTGTTCATGGAACTAAAGGATCTGGCTTAGAAACCTGTGGCAAACAGATGGATACTTTATCCACCATAATTTTTAATCAATTACAATCTAATGCCTTGTTGGTCTTGGAGTCCCTGCTCCAGCTGTTTTAGCTGAGCTATACTCTTGACATAACTCAGACCCTACTCCTAAAGGGGCTGCCCGGATGCTAAAACCCAAGCAGAGGGAACCCACAGCCTCCACTTCCAGATCCAAAGTCCCCACCACACCCAAATCCAAAAAGCCCAAAAGGCTACTCAGGCTGATGAGTCCCCTGAGGATGCCCCTGTACCACAAACACAGGAAATACATACTGGTTATAACCCCCCAGTTATGTCCAAGACTCAACCTGCTGAAGCCGCACATTTATCCTCTCAACAGGATCCTGTTGCAACCACAATTGGGGATCCCACATTTCTGGAACCTATCTCAATTGAGAGGGTTACCATTGAAGAGCACCTCTCACCCCGAGTGCAATCTGCTTCAGACCAATCTCCACATGCAACCGCCCCTCAAAGCCCAACACTGATAGTTGCTAAAGTGCTGAGTTAGTTGCATTCCTCACCCCCTCCCCAGAAACCACTTACCACTGGGAATACCTTAACTATTGAGGGGGAGGACCAAATGCTTCTGATAACCCACAACACAGAGGTTACAATGTTCATCTCCAAGTGTAGAAACGGAGAACAGAACATCTGGTAAGGCTGCCACTTCTACTGATTCAGCAAATGATCATGATGCAGTTGGTAACATCCATAAGACCTTATCAGAGGCAACTGCCAATGAAGGACACAATCCTGAGGCAAGAAGTCCCCAGTACCAAGAACAAGGGGCACGTGCTTCTACTGATCTACACTCAGAGCATGTACATCTTGATTCCATCAGGAGGTCAGGTGATTAGCACAAACTGATGATGACCTGGGCTTTTTCTATGATGTATTAGCCCATAATACCATCCTTGAGACTGAGGTGAGCAGACTTAAAGAGTTGTTAGCCAAAATGTCTCAGGATCAAAGTCCATCTACCTCACAAACCCCACAGATGGCACCTTCCATTGAAGGTTCCCCAAACACTGAGCCTACACACGTAACTGAGCCACCGGCCACTACTTTTGGCACCACCTCTCAGGGACAGAACCCTTCTGAGTAGATGGTTGCTATCTTTCAAAAATCCTTACCTCTCATCACTCCCATCATCACTGACATAGTGCATATATCCATTGATGAGAGGATATCCTCAAATCTACAAACCCTCATTGATGATGCTGTTCACAAATCTCTTTCTGCCTTTCAAGCCCCTGATCCTAATGCAACCAAAAAGGGGGAGACTTACAAGTCTAAGGCAGTGAAAGAAAAGAAAAGAAAAAGAGTTGATGATGAGAAAGAACATGCAAAAGAGAAGGAGGTGGAGAAAGAACTGATCTTAGAACAGCTGATCACATATAAAAGAAAAGAAAAATGCTGAGTCAAAAGTTGATGAAGATAAATCCATAGAAGATCTTGTCAAAGATGCTGATGAAGCTCACAGCAGATCCATGGATAAAATTATAGATCAGCTCTTTCGACAAGGTCATGACACAGCTACACTAGACACTGAGATCAGAAGGCTGGAAATAGAAGAGATTCAAGCTAGATGGGCCGGTTATAGTGTGTTGGAAAGGGAAAGATTGGAGATAATGATCAAATTCATTGCCAAATACCTTGGAAGATCATTGATAGAGATAAAGGCCTGGTCCAGAGATAGTATCTTGGAGATAACCAAGAAAATCTGCTCTGCTGGAGGCTATAATAAGGGGTGGATAATGGAAGCACTGGATGAAGCAGGTGCAGGGAAGAGAAATGAAAAGGCAAAGCTCTCCAACGCGAAACTCACCACCAAAATGCTAAGTCAGTCTTCTCACACTCCCACTCAAACACAACCTTTATCTCTAAAATCTCCCAAATCTATCCCTAAACCTAAGCCACCCACAACTCAACCCACAAAACCAATCCCTTTACCCCAAAAACCACCTCAAACCTTACCTAGTGATGCACTCAGAAGGAGGAGAAGGGTGTTGTGGGTAGAAGAAGATGAAGAAGAAGAAGATGATGATGATGATAGTTTGCCAATCTCTACTATTCTCAAACTCAAATCACATGAGCACAGGAGTCAACAAGTGATTACTCCTGACTTGCAAATGCAGATGGTGAAGGTAAAGATTGAAGAAGCAGAACAACAGAAATAGCACGATGAGAAGTTTCTCAAGATGGTTGATAAGGATTTCCCTCAGTCCTCATCCATTCAAGAAATGAAGAAACCGGCTCTGAGGCTGTACACTCTTAGACATACTTTTCAACATCAAAAAGAAGAGTGCGGATCTGGCCAGACCCTAGGGTAAGTTCTAGAATTCATAAGAAGAATATACCAAGTAGATATCATGGCCAAGTGAAGAAGACCTTGAATGCTGCAATTACATTGGCCATGGTAGTCTCACCCTGGGAAATCATTGAAGAATTCAAGAGAGCTCACAAATCCAAGACAACCCCTCAATCTATTCTTGAGAACAAAATGATCAAGAAAGGGTTGTTATACAAAAGACTTGAAGATCTTCAGAAGAGTGAACTCCAGTTTTTGCTTGAAGGCTCTCACCCTGATGAATTTGCTTATAGAGATATAACAACTGTGGAGTTGAAAAATGGAAAGACAGTGAGATACCTGTCTGAGTATTATGGCCCAGAGTTCTTCTTCGAGGGAGAAGCAGAAGAACTCACCAAGCAGGAACAAGTTGTTCTCCTTGAGGCCTATGCTGGTGAGTCTGATAGACTCATTAATGGGAATTAGGTTTCATGGTTGGGCCAAGACTCTGTGTCCAGTTTTCCAAGACAGAGTTCCCTTCCATACTTAGCCAATCAAAAGATTAGAAACCTTTTCCGGCCTGTGCTTAACTGATTACCTCTAAAGCTGATCAAGATGGTGTTTCTGCCAAGAATAAGTGGGATCATCAATAAGTTTAGAGGTTTTGGCTGCATTGGTTCAGGGGGAGTTTGTTGGACCAAAAGATCCAATGAGCCTGATCAAAAAAACCTCTAAGTCCCACAGACATTACAACTGCTGAAGAAGATCACAACAGCTGAAGACATCAGCTGATTACAAGGTCTGAAGACAAAGTTTGAAGACAAGAACTGAAGACTATTACTAAAGACAAAGTCTGAAAGTAATAAACTGAAGACAAAGTTTGAAGCTATCAGCTGAAGACAAAGTTTGAAGCTATCAGCTGAAGACAAAGTCTGAAAGTAAAAGTCTGAAGAACAAAGTCTGAAAAACAAAGACTGAAGACCAAAGTGATCAGTAGTTGTCACAACAGCTGAAGTTATCAACTTCAGTAGTTGTGATGGTTTCCTTTCAGTACTTGTAATTTACTTTTCAGTAGTTATAGTTTTAGTAGTTTAGTTTCAGTAGTTTTATGTTTCTTGTACTTAGCATTCTCTGAGATGTAATCAGTAGTTGAGAACTTTCTCAGTAGTTTGCATAATTTTAGTAGTTTGAATAATTCTGTTAGATGTCACTATCAAGTGACATCAGCAGACGTCACATATCCTATATAAGGAATGTTGACCTAATTGTAATGTGTGACATTGAGCCACCACAAAAGCATATGAATGAAATATCTCTTTTGCAGAATTCTCTTTTTCTATAACCATTTACTGTTACATTGTATATCAATTGTGTTCTTGTGAATTGTTTAATTCGTTGTTCGAATTCCGCTGCAATACTATCTAATCAATCAAACTTAGATCACTGATCCTAACAAAAGATCATCTTAACTCTAAAAATGAGAGGTCTATTCATAGAATTGGGTGAGAACATGCTTGGTGTTAGAACTTGATTCGGGAGGATGTGGATTCCCCGTTTTGGGGATCTACGGGTGAAGATTTTGGATGAAGCTCACAAGACTCGATACTCTATTCATCCCAATGCTACAAAGATGTACCAAGACATGAAGAAAGATTATTGGTGGCCGGGTATGTAACACGACCTGGTAGAGTATGTGAGTAAGTGCCTTACTTTTCTATAGGTGAAGGCTGAGCATCAGAAGTCGTATGGGAAGATCCAACCTTTGGATATACCGGAATGGAAGTGGGAGCACGTCACCATGGATTTTATTACGAAGCTGCCGCGTACCCAGAAAGGGTATGATGCCATATGGGTGATAGTTGACCGTTTGACGAAGAGTGCTCACTTCCTACCAATCCACGAGACATATTCATCTGAGAGGTTAGCGGATCTGTTCATCAAAGAAACTGTAACTCGTCATGGTGTATCGGTGACTATTGTGTCTGATCGTGACACTCGGTTTACATCCAAATTTTGGAAGAAATTCTATGATGATATGGGGACGAGGTTACACATTAGCACAACTTATCATCCCCAAATAGATGGTCAGTCAGAAAGGACCATTCAGACATTAGAGGATATGCTTCGGGCATGTGTTATTGATTTTGGAGGAAGTTAGGATGACCACTTACCGTTAGCTGAGGTCTCATATAACAACAGTTATCATGCCAGCATTGGCATGCCCCCTTATGAGATGCTATACCATAAGAGATGCAGAACGCCTGTCTGTTAGGGTGATATTGGTCAGAAAGAGTTAGGGAGCGTCGACGTGATCGAGGCTACAACTAAGAATCTTGAAAGGATTAACGCCTTCATGAAGACAACCAAAGATAGACAGAATTCGTATGCTGATAAATGTCATAGACTGATTGAGTTCCAGGTGGGTGACATGTTTATGTTGAAAGTCTCACCTTGGAAGGGTTCATTCGGTTCAAAAAGGGGGGCAAGTTGAGCCCGAGATACATAGGGCATTTCCGAATCATTCCTAGAGTAGGAGAGGTGGCCTATAGATTGGAGTTACCAGATGAGTTAAGTGGAATTCACCCGACATTCCATGTATCCCATCTGAGGAAATGTTTAGCAGACGAGGATATGGTTGTACCACTGGAGAATATCGAGGTAGATGAACGATCAATTATGTGGAGCAACCAGTGGCGATCATTGATCGTAAAGAGAAGAGGTTAAAGAATAAAGTGGTTCCTCTTGTGCGTGTACAATGGAAGCACAGGAAGGGATCCGAGTCTACGTGGGAGGCAGCAGAAGAGATGAGGCAGGATTACCCATAATTCTTTGAGGAATAACAGGTTTCAAGGACGAAACCTATATAAACAGGTGGACTTGTAACCCCCGGTTATTTTTTTAAGTCAAAAAAAGAAAATATATTTTACCCAAGTTAAGGGGTAAAAAGTGTAAAAAGTACAAAAGTCTTCAAAAGATGGTGGATAAAGCAACATGGCTGCCCATGTTGCCTATTCTCATCGATTCTCGGATGTTTAGAGAGAGAAAGTAGCAAATGCAGTAGAGAACTCTTGGTGTAGAAGGAAGAAGAAGCTCAAAATATGAATTCAAGGTAAGAATTCATGTTTTATGGTGCTCTTACCCAGTTATGTCCTCAGGTTTATGCTTATGTGTGTTTGTATATGTTCGGGTATGTTTTTAATGGGTTTCTAGGTAGTTGAACTCAATTACAAACGAGTATGGAAGAAGCCATACTCAAGGTGAGTTCTAGAACTCCTCTTTTACTGGTTTTTAACTGTTTTGGAGCTGGAAATGCATGAATGTATGTTTTCATTAAACTGGGTTTTTAAACCCGTATGTATGCTATGTGTGTATGCTATGATTGTGATGTGATGTTAGGCTATGTTCTTGATTGAGGATGTTATGATTGTGTTTCTAAGTTTTAGGATGTAAGATTTAAGCTTAGAATATGATAGATGGTGATTAGGGATAGAGATATGATGTTTAGAGCTCATATGTTTATGTTTAGAATCTGCCAAAGTATACAGAAGTAATGCGGATAAGTATGCAGAAGTAATGCGGATGAGTATTGGAAGTCAACGTGGATGAGTAATGGGAAGTCAATGTCGATGAATAGTTAATACGGATGAGCATTAACCACTAAGTGAGCTAATGCGGATGAGTATTGTAGGTCAATGCGGATGAATATTGACTAAGTATGGGAAATGTGGATGAGTAATGGGAAGTCAATGCGGATTAACAGTTAATGTGGATAAGCATTAACCACTAAGTGAGCTAATGCGGATGAGTATTATAGGTCAATGCAGATGAATATTGACTAAGTATGGGAAATGCGGATGAAGTAAAGGAAATGTGGATGAAGTGAAATAAACGCGGAGGAACTTGTACAAATGCGGATGAACACTTAGAATATTTCCTGACTTTTTGGGAAAAACTTGAAAACTAGGCTTTCACTTGGAAGGTTCCCGGGGGCTATGTAAGTTGACTTTTAAGGTCATAGATATTATGATGGGCATGTTATGATGTATGTTTGATGCTTTTGCATGATGGTATGTATGATGTATGTTATGTGTGTATGATGCCCTAAATGATGATGTTGACTGTTTATGCATATGTTCCTTGTTGTATGATTATTTTCCCGTGGCTTTACATTCAATGTTAAAGAATGAAATGAAAAGTATTATGTAATGTAATGTGGAAGATAATGAAAAGAGGAACGTAATGAAAGAATGCATGCATTAATGAATGAACGAACGTAAGAAAGTCTTGCAAGAAAATGTATGGAGGTTCACACTCAATGAGGAGTGTTAGCTCAACGTCTGCGGGTTAGCTACCCTATGAGTTTGCACACCGGGGCTTGATCTGTGTGATCAAGTATATGTATGGAGGTTCACACACAATGAAGGGTTGTCAGCTCAACTGTGTGTTGGTTAAATAGCCCATGAGGATGCACACAGGGGTTCAATCTTTGCAATTGACCAGATGTATGGGGTCCTTGTCGCTTAACCCTAGATGAATTGCTTGGTGCTCTAGGGGTGTTAAGCACATGACAGAACCTAGAAGAAAACAAAAGATAATAAAAGTACCAAATGAACGATGATGAAGATAATAATTATTACCTATGTGTACGTACAATATGTGATCACGTTTTTAGACTGTTATGATTTGAAAGAAAGTAAACGATGATTTTAAGCGAAAGATAAAGTATATTTTATTATAAAACTAGAACTCACTCCGCAACGCTGTTTTTTTATGCATTTTCCTGTTGGCGGGTGAGCATTTCTGAAGATGGCGTGGGGCAGCTACTTGGCATTTTGGATGGCATTCTTTTGTTAATGTTTTTGTATTGTAATGCGAATAAATGAAAATGTGTAATGGATGTTTGTATTAACTTGCAAAAGCATTTTTAATGAAATGAAAAGTTGTTTTGATGTTCCACTGTGATGTTTTATGAAATATAAATGTAATTATATCTTTTATGAGCAATGATTAGTCAGTTGTAAGCATCCTGAAAATGGGGCCTTACACGGTACGATCGTCTGCATGATCTGATGCACTTCCTCAACTACAGCCTTCGTCATTGAGGCTCTTAAGTTAGCACTCTCATATCCGCCTTACGGATAAGGGGTCTCGTGTTCTTCATGAACCACCTTTTCGGCCCTAGGCCTTCCTCTTGTAGCCCGTGGTTTAGCACCATGTCCACCACGACCTCCACCACATGAAGCTTTCAATGATCTACCACCGGCCATTCTCTAACACACTATAAGATTCAAACACCAATACGGTCATTCAAGGGAACAACTCAGTCTATGTCAAGTATAGTAAGTCTCTAATTACAGTGTCTAGTTGTGATTAGCCACTTACTTTACTCCTCATACCCCAAGCATTACCTATCCTGACTACATCAGTATCTAAATCTACTAAAGGCACACAGAACAAATCACATAACATGAGCACGTAATGCTAGTTAACATTAAGAACATACCTGATGGCAAGCAGCTACTCAGACTGGCATCCCTTCCCTTTCCGTCCCATTTTCAGTTTAAGTTTAGGTTTATTTTAAAATTTTACCCGTTTCGCTTAAACTTTGGCTCTGATACCAACTTGTAAGGCCCCGTTCCCGGGATGCTTATAGATGGCTAATCATTGCACATAAAACATATATTTTCATAAACTTAAAGAAAACATTGTAACAGAAATATTAAAACAAACATTCCATTTTATTATAAAAGCTTTTTTTAAAATAATACATCTTTGTCGAATTACAAAATACATGTTGCATTACATCACAAAAGCATTATAAAAATAGAGGCCATCCAAAACGAGCCAAGTAGCCACCCCGTGCCATCCTCAGCAACCTTTACCTGCCAACTGGAAACACATAAAAGTCAGCACTGCTAAGTGAGTTCTAGTTTTAAGATAAAACATACTTTACTTTCGTTAAAACCATTCTTTACTTTCTTTCAAAATCATACTATACTTTTACACATCATCACACATCGTACGCATACATATATAATAACATTATTATCATTATCATGCGTTCGTTAACTTTCTTTCATTCATCGTGCATCATTATCATTCATTTTCATTACTTTCATTCACATTCATTCCTACATTCTTACTTTCATTCGTACGTTCATTACTTCCTGATGACATGTACATTAACCCGAACATTGTGCATGAAGCTGGTTACCGGCCTAAGGTCTTTCATAGACCTCGAACATTGGCTAACTCCAGTACCTTGGGCAAGTACATTCACCAATTATCTTTTCTCTTTCATTTTGGATCAACGCCGTATGCTATACCTCGAACATTGTGCACAAAGCTAGTTACTGGGCCTGAGGTCTTTCATAGACCTCGAACATTATGCCCGAAGCTAACTCCAGTACTAGGGGCAAGCAGCAAGGATCCCATACATTTGGTCAATTACAATGATTGGACCCCAGTGTGCATCCTTTTGGGGTAGCTAACCCGCACATAATTGAGCTAACACCCTTCTATGGGTGTGAACCTCCATACATTTGTTTGCAAACATTTCTTACTTTCATTCATTCATGAATGCATGTATTCTTCCATTACGTTCCTCTTTTCATTATCTTCCACTTTACGTTACATAATACTTTTCATTTCATTCATTAACATTCAACGTAAAGCCACGGGAAAATAATCATACCAGATAAGGAACATAACATAATCATACAAAACATCGCCATACAAGGCACCATCATACATAATACACATCATACATACCATCATGCATAAGCATCAATCTTACATCACCATACATCACCCATCACATCATCTATAACTCTAAAAAGTCAACTTACATAGCTCCCGGGAACCTCCCAAGTCAAAGACTACATTACACTTTTTTCCCTAAAAAAATCACAAAATATTCTAAGTCTTTAGGCGCATGAACACTATGCCGGCGCATGAGCACTATGCAGGCGCATGGCCTTTCAGACGCATGAGGAACACTTAGGTGCATGGGCAACTTTCAGGAGCATTGGCCCTAATGGGGCGCATGAGCAACACTTATTCCGTTCTGGGCAAATCCTTGGCGCATGAGCACTATGCATGCCCATGAGTGCCTAGGCGCATGAGTTATCTGGCGTATGAACATTTAGTCAATTTCAGCCTATTTGTAGGTGCATGGGTACTATTCGGACGCATGAGCTTTTGGGCGCATGGGACACTTAGGCAGTTATTTTTAGTTGGGTGCATGAACTACTGTTTTGGCACATGGGCAGACTATATCACACGTAAACATCATAATTCGGTCCCCAAACAACACCTATCATGTTCTAAGCTTAAATTATACATTCTAAGCCTTAGAAACATAGTCATAACAACATCAAACACATACATAACCCAAAATAAAATCCCACCTGAAATCACACACATAAACACATACGGGTATGAAACCCAACTTTTATTAAAACGTACATACATGCATTTCCAGCCCGAAAGCGGCTTAAAACAAGTAAAAAGGGGTTTCTAGAACTCACCTTAACAGCCTTTGGTTTTGACTTCTTCAAAACCCATTTGCAATTGAGTTCAACCATCTAGAAACTCACCAATAACACACTCGTACACATACAAACACACATAAGCATATAACCCAGGCAAGGCCAGTTAAGAACATCATAAACATACGAATTCTTACCTTGAATTCGAACTTCTGCACTTGTTCTTCAAAATACCGAGATATGTGTGAGGAGAGTTTTCTACTCTTCTTCGCTTTCTCTCTCTAGAAATATCCGAGATATGTGTGAGGAGAGGGTGATGGGCGGCCATGCCACCTTTAACCACCAACTCTCAAACTTTTTTGTCCTTTTGACACTGTTAACCTTCAACTTGGGTCAAATGGCTTTTCCTTCTTTTTCTTCACTTTATTCCTTCGTTTGAGTCTTCTAAAAATAAACGGGTGTTACATTCTTGAGGTACTCAAACTCTATGTACTCATAGGACAAAGGAGGTTGGTCTACTACCTGATAAGGGCCAATGGCACTCAAGTAGGTTATCATGTTTTGGTTGTCTTGTACCCTGCCTGCCTAAGTTTCTTACTCAGTTGCCACAGCCTCTACCTTAAGGATTTCCAGAACTCTTGAGATGGTACGAGATTATGCAGTCTTTTTCTTTATCTTTTTTCCTGGATTTTGAGGAGCAACTTTGTAGCCTCAGCTTCTTTCCTCTCTTTGACACCTAACGCCAGCCAGCTCGTTGAGTTCTTCCAAAGGAAGATAGATGATTTCATCTATATTGTAGTTCCTAGACCCCAAGTAGTTCAATCTGGTTGCCCACAACTCATCATCTGGATTGTTTGGCCTGGGGACAACTTAGATTGCAGCTTGCATAAAGCCAGGGTTCTTACTTGAACTCTCTCCTCTTGCCTTCCTCTTCCTTTCTATTTTGTCCTCCTTAATGTCCTTAGAGGTCATAACCCTCTTCCTTTTGTTAGTCACTAGCCTATGTGACTCAAGGTGAAGTGACCTTTGGTCTTTATTGCTTGGTGTAGTACTTAAGGTACTTGGTGCTGAAGTAGTTCCTATCTCAAGGTTCATAGGTTCAACTATTAGGCCTTCAACCAAGATTTCCCCTTCGAAGCTAATCTTAGGGTCTACCTCAGTATCTAGTTGACCGATAATTTTGTCTGCTAGCCTTTGTCTATATAGTTTGCATCTCTTCTTGAACTCTTCAATTACCCTTTTCTTGAATTCTCTCAACTAATCTTTCAGCTTTCCTAGTTTGAGTTGTTTTGGCATGTGTCAGATCAACTAGAGAAATGCTCTCATAGGTACTCATGTTTCGGAAACTAAAGACTTCTTGTTGTCCCTAAGATCTAGAGCGTACCACGACACTTCTATCAACATCATACCTCCATCCTCCTATAGGATTTTTAGCTGGATAGGATAGGGTAGACATGGCGCTTGGTATGCCCTTCTCAAATAGGCTTTGAATCAAGGCATGCGGGCATGAGTGGGTTGTTAAGTATGAACAACTGCAAGTGAGGATGGTGAGGTATTTATGTTCATACTCTAGGTAGAAATCCAAGGTTTCATGATTATAGGTAGGACTTTCTTCTCTTTTTTTGTAGCATCACCCTCTTGCCTAGGGAAGCTAAGGGTTAGGTCTACCACATCCACAAGTTCTTGTGGACCTGGTGGAGCTTGCCTGACAGGTCTACTAGCTAACTTGCCTTTGAGATCGATGATCTCAAGTTGCTAATCAAAGACGTTTCTTTGTAAGGTAGCCAACTAAGATTTCAGGTGACTTACCTTTGAGAATAAATAGGTGTATGTTTTTAATAGTTTTTGCACCTTTAGTTGTAGAATCCTCTCCTTTTTAGTAGAAGAATCATAAGGGAATGAGATAATAGGACCAAAGTCTTCTTCCTCACCTCTATCTTGGGGTTCTTCACTACTGGATTTCTCCTTCACCAAGATATCTTCAAGAGAAGTGTCAATAGGTCAGGTTACCATGGTTGAGGTCTTAATGATGTAATCACTTGCAAAAGTAACAGCCTTAGGGATGGGTTGGTTTATGTCTAATGGTTGGGCATGGGTGATTTAGGAGCACTCAGTTAGTGATGAATGATATAGGCTAGACATGGGTGATTTAGGAGCACTCATCATCATAGAATTGGAGGTTAGGGATGGATTGGTTTATGTTTAATGGTTGGGGATGGTAGCTTTCCCCTAAAGGCTGATCACTTGAGTTTTGAGACTTAGAGTGATAACTTAATGCTTGGTAATGAGCTCATCAGGCAGAGCATGAGGAACCTCATCACTAATCAATAAAGTAAAGGGAGTGGTTTGCTTCTTAGGGGAAGTGGGAGCTATTGGTTCCACTTCCTCCTGAATGGGTAACTAATGGACCTACTCAATTTGAACATACTGAGTAGGGGTTCATTTGGATTTTCTTATGTAGCTGATGGTTATTTGTGGTTGTATGGTGGTTAGATGTAGAAGGTGGGTGTTCAAAATTGGTTCGTGTTGTCAAGCTGTCACCTTGTGCAATTAGCTTTAACATTTTTTATACCAAGGCTGTTTCTACCCCTAAGAAGCCAATAGTGGTCTTTCTCTTGATTTTAAATGTGTTAGGCTTCATCTATGCCAATTTAGAGTCATACTTGTCCCCCTTAACTGTAAGCCCAGTTCATAGTTAAGAATGTGTTAAACATATCTAGGGAACATCTAGTACTTTAAGGAGTCCAAGTTTGCAAGCAAGTTTGTATGAACAAATTAGGATTATTTGAACATGACCCCTTGAACCATTCCATGGACTATGTAAGATAAGTCCTATAGAATATGTCCCATCCTCTATGTTTGTTGGATAAGAAGTGGATAACAACATGGTGGAAGTACTTCCATTGGTAGAAGACCTTACCATTTTTGAAGGTTATGATTGTGAAGTCCACTTCATAGTCCATTTGCGGGAATGAGTCATTTACAGCAACTTCGGGGAAGGACGCTTGTCTTTTTCATCATCTAGCCTTAAATGAGAGTTGATTGTGGTGGAGTATGAACACTTCTCCCCCCTACACTGTGGCAGACGTTGCCTTCTCACCCTCTAAGATCACCTTTTTGTAGGTCCTCTAGAACACAAAGAATTGTTCTTCATATAGTGGAGCGTCTATTGTGAGTGTGGTGAGGTAGTTGGATTGAGAAAGGAAGCGGCAAATAGTTGAGAAACTTGTACCTTTCTTAGATGATAATAAGGAAACTTGATTATGTTTCATTTGATTTACATGGAAAAATCTGGTTGGTTTAAGGGTTCAAGGTTGGACATTTGAGAATGATTCATAGTGAACAAAGCTAAGAACAAATAGGGTTGTGGGTGAATTAAATAGGGTTAGAACATTAGCAGATGAAGAGGAAGAAGAAAGACGGGAAACCACTAAAAGGATATTTATATGATAGGATTTGAGACAAAGTTAATACAATAGGATAAACTTTGAAACCCGGATGTCGGTCCCACCTCTAAAAAAGTGCCCAAAAAGGTCATTTTTTTGGAAGCCGAAAATCTTCCAAAGGTAATTTGTGTTAGGAAGTTTTGAGAAAACATCTGAAGCCAATTTGACGTCGGAAGATATCCCTTAGCTTGATAAAAAAATTGCTTCAAAAGAAAATATATAGACTATCTTTTTCTTCTGAGATATATTTGGTTTTGGAAGATATTAAACTTCAAAAGTGTTATTCAAAAGGGTGAATAAATCTTATGATACTTAGTTGCTTTCAGAAGAAAATTATCCTGCAAAAACTATAAGTACTTAGAAGCACATAAGCATCAGAAGATATATCAGATTTCTTTCAAAGGTAAATTTGGTAGTAAGTAGTTTTAGTTTTGAAGACATAATTTTCTTCCAAAGTCAATTTAATGTCTTTCAAAAGAAAACATATCTTAAATTCTCAAAATTCTAAGGCATATCATTTTGAAAAGATTTATTCCAATGTAAACTGGACTTATACGAATGATGATATAGGCAACTTAAGACACAAATATTTGAAAAAATAAAATAGAAATTAATTTAAGAAAATCTACTCTAAGTTAATCGCCCCAATAGCTGATACAATATACTTAAATCTCTGTTCATCAAAAGCTTTTGTGAACAGATCAACATATTGTTCATTTGTGTTAACTTGACTAGTTCTATCAATAATTTTTCAAAATTATCATTTATCAAATGATACTTGATGTTGATGTCCTTTGTCCTTATATGTTCTAAAGGATTCTCTATAATAAAGATAGCACTATTGTTGTCTTTATTGATGGGAATCTCTTAGAATTTTAATTCATAATCCAACATCTTATTCAAAATCCAAAGGACTTGAGCATAGCAACTTGCAACATCAATGTATTCAGCTTCAGTAGTTGATGCAGACACACATGAATGTTTCGTGCAATGACATAAGACTAGCCTTCCAACAATGAATTAGCATCCGTCTATGTAGACATTATTGTTATCTTGCATCGACCATAGTCACAATCTGTATATGCATACAAATTGAAATTAGAGTTCTTTGGATACAAAAGTCCACGTTTGGGAGCTACGTTGAGGTTTCTAAGAATCCTTTTAACAGCAACCAGGTGTGACATATTCGGGTTGGCTTGATATCTTACACATATGCATGTGGCAAACATGATAGTAGGCATGTTGGTTCTGAGGTACATAAGAGGCCCAATCATAGCCCTGTAGAGATGTTCATCAACACACTCCCCCTTAAAATCAGCTCCTAAGGAGTGGTTTCTAGATATGGGTGTCATTGCAACCTTGCATTCAGTCAGTTGAAATCTAGTAAGTATATCGTGCAGATACATTGACTGGTTATGAAGATGTCATTGTTAACCTGCTTCACCTGAATTCCTTGCAAGAAATTGAGTTCACCATGTCACTCATTTGAAATCTATTCTTCATCAGCTTCTTAAAGTCTTTGCAAAGTTTGAAATTAGTTGACCCAAAGATAAAGTCATCTACATAAACTTGGACCAGCATCAAGTCATATCTTGTTCCTTTAATGAAGAGTATTCTATCAATAGTACCCCTCTTATAACCATGATGAAGAAGATGCTATGACAATTTCTCATACCATTTTCTTGGAGCTTGATGCAGCCTATAAAGAGCTTTGCCATGCTTGTAGACATAATCAAGATGACTTGAATCTGAAAATCCAAGTGGTTGTTTAACATACACTTCATCATCTATCATACCAGATAGGAGGGCACACTTGACATCAAGTGGGAACTTTGAAATCCTTGGATACAACAAAAAAACAAGGAATATTCTAATACCTTCAATTCTTGTCATAGGAGCAAAAATATCTATGTAGTTAATCCATTCTTCTTGGGTGTACCCTTGAACAACTAGTCTTGCCTTGTTCTTGATAACAAGTCCTCTATCATCTTTCTTATTCTTGAAAACCCATTTGGTGTCTTCCCTGAGGAAGAAGAAATAGGTTCCAAACCGTTTTTCATTTGAATTAAAGCAGCTCTTCCTTTATTGCTTCAACACAAATTCCATCCTTTAGAGTCTTATCAACCTTCTTTTTCTCAATCTGACACAAGAAATAAGAGTATAGACAAACAGTTTTGTCATGTGATTGTCCTCTTGTTCCAACCCATGTCTTAATATTTCTAATGATGTTTGTGGTGAGATGTTACTTGTGGATTCTTATTTGAGGAATCACAGCAAGTTGGTTGGATATATCTAAATTGGTGAAATTCAGATCTGGTGATTGAGTAGCACCCACCAAATCAGCACACTTATCAATAGAAACTTGATCCAATGAGTGTGTAACATCAATAAAGTTGTCTTTAATTGGGTGGTTATCAGCATCAAGAAATTATTGATCATTATCACTACCTCCATCTTCTCCTACATTAGCACCCTTCATTTTAATTTTGTACCTCAGTGCTAGAAATGGTAGGAACCTTAGATGTATCAGCTGAAGAGATTGAAATTGTTGTGCTGACAGGATTTCCAACTACAGGGTTTATTACCACTAAAGCTAAAGTAATTATCAAGCATGCTCTTTTCTGTTCAAATATTGGGTTAGGATCTCCTGTTGATAAGCTATCTATAAATCTTGAAACATCTTCATAAGAATTGTTAAAATAGTTGGTAACTAAATCAAGACTAAATAGCCAATCAGGTATAGAACCTTTCACACTGGGTGTATGCTCATTGAAGGTTGTATTGGCCAACTCCTCAACTACTCTAGTTTTGAGATTGTATACTCTATATGTCTTAGCTTAGCAAGAGTATCCAATAAAGTTTCCTTCATCTGATTTTTTGACAAATTTGTCTATCAGATCTTTGGTATTCAAGATGATGCAAGAACATACAAATGATCTAAGAAAACCAATGAAAGGCCTCTTCTTGGGCCATATTTCATAAGGAGTCTATCATTAGTTTCACTACTAAAACTTTGTTCTGTACACATCAGGCATGGTGGACTGCCTCTGCCTTGAAGGTGATAGGCAGTTTAGAGTCAAAGAGCATGCCCTTGAAACCTTAATAAGTGTCTTGTTTCTCTTCTCAGCAACACTATTTTGTTGAGTAGTCCTATGAGGACTATATTGTCTTGTAATACCTTTTTCATCACAAATATATATCAAGAATTTGGTTCTTGAATTTAGTTCCTTGTTCATATCTTATGATTCTAACCTTATGATCACATTCATTCCCAATTTTAGAATAAATTTATGCAAGATCTTAGGGGTCTTATCCTTAGTTCTAAGAAAGAAGACCCAAGTCTGTCTTGTGAGATCAACTATGATCACCAGGAAATATGAAGTCCTCCTAAACTCATTACACTAACAGGGGTCAAAGAGATCCACATGTAATAAGTTTAGGGGAGTAGTGATGTAGTTATTTTCATTTGTCTTGTTAGACATTTTGTGTTCCTTCCCTTTCAGACATGCAACACAATGGTAATTACATGTAAACTCTTTCTTCCGCCTTCTAATTACCAAATCATTCTTAATTAATTTATTCATGTTCTTCAAGTTTACATGCCACATTCTTTTATGCCAAGGGAAAGACTTATTATTTGTTTTAAATAGAATGCTGGAAACCTCTCCTGATAGGGATGTTTCTTGCAAATTCATCTTGTACATGTTCCCTTTCTTGGGGTCTCTGAGCAGGATATGCTCTTGAGAAATGACCATCCTGGAGTTAAGAACAATAGACTCATACTTAGTAAAGAGCATGTTATGTATTTGGTCAAAAAATTGGGATACACTCAAATTATTGTACCGAAACTGCTTAACATAGTTAACCTTCTCAATGTTGAGCTTACTATTAGTGACTTTGTCCCTTCCGGTAATGTAACCACCTGATTCTCTGCCAAAAGCAACCAGCCCTACATCAAATTTTTCAAAGTTCTAAAGCAAAGAACCATTGCATGTAATGTGCCTAGAAATTCACTATCAATGATCCGTACATTTATCTAGGTCTTCAGCAAATCCTGCAAAAAAAGATGGTTAGTTACATTTGGAAACCCAATCCTTATTACTTTTAGGCTTATTAAAGTGAAATGAAGATAGTTAAATAGTTTTTGATCCTATATGAAGACTATGAGAATCATTTTCTATTGTTGATAATGAACTTTCAGTCACATGGCCTTCGTTCATCCTCCATACCATCTTTGAAAGATTAGACTTGGCCTTCAATACTTCTAAATTTTTGATGACTTTTGATATTTTGGAGACTAGACCTTCACAAGATTTTGCATGTACTGTAGCAGACTTTAGTACTTTGGAACCATTCCTTTCTTTCGAGACCAAATTTCCTTCACACTCAGTAGAGATTCATCCTTCAGTATCTCCTCTTCATCTTCATCCTCCTCATGAATAGGGTCTATAAGGGGCAGCTCATCATGACAAGTTCCAAACCTTGGAGAACTTACAAATAGTAATATGTGTGGAGGTGCTATCTCACTTGAACCCAATCCCTACCTGTTTTGAAACCAAAATCTTTGTATGCATGGATAAAGATATGATGTTCTTGAAGGTTTCTTCTTTAATAACACAATTTTCTACCCTCACTTTGTTGATCACGAGATCATCTTAGCATTTAGTTAACATTGTAAAGATCTTTGATTTGAGTCTTATAATTTGTGTGCCCATGCTTAAAAGTTGAAATTATTTTCTCTAAATCTTATATTTTAAGTTTATAGTGATTCTTAACTCTTTTACAATATGTAAGGACTCAAGGTCAAATATCACTTCCTGGTTATAGGACTTATACATGTTTACTTTAGCAATGCATTCAGGTGAATAGAGACGTTCTAATATCTTGTCTTCTTCATGATCAACCATTAATGTTTGGTTGGGAGAAACATCCTCTACTTGAAAATTTTGGTCAAAGCTTCCCTCTTCAACAGCAACAGTAGCTTGTTGTTTTGGTTGGCTTGGCTTCTCAAATCTTGGAGCAACATTAGTATAGTTAGGCTTGGATTGTGTTTGACCACCATTACTCTTTGGTTTCTTGCACTCCCTATAAAAATTTCCCATATAGTTACATTTGTAACATTTCACTTTGCTTTTATACAGTCCAAACTTTCTACAAGTTACATTATTAGGAAACTTTCTTTTGGCTCTCTTGTAGAACTTCTTGGCTTTATGAGTGAGAAGAGCTTTATTGGAATATCTTCATTCACACTAGGTCATCTAGATGGATATAATCCAAGTTTTCAAGAGTGGAGAGAAAGATTCGACAACTTTCATAAGCAGAAACAAATGCTTGAGATGAGCATGTTCTTAGAATGGGCTTCCTGGGATGTTGCTCTTCCTTGGTGTCTCAAGAAAGGTGATGAAATAGCATTGTTATGAGTTGTAAAGGTAGCAGATAAGCTAAAGTTACATGAAGGGCTAAACTCTAATGATTGCAAAAAGAGCTACTCGATAGATTTTGCATGTTCATCTCCATGTGGTATCCAATAAGGATACTATATGGCTTTGTGAGAGCAAGGATGGAGAGAGTTTCAGTTCTCTTAATGGCCACATGGTAATGATTTCACTGTCTTGGAAGATAGAACATGAAATTACTCACACATCCCTATTCCCAAGGTTAATTCCAACATCCAGGAGAGTATCTACAATCTCAACATACCTAAAGTATTATTAAGTCATAGTTTCACCTGACTTGTAGGTGAAGTTCTCAAATTGTTTCTTCATGAGTTCCTTCTTGTTTTCTTTAGCTTTATTAGACCCCTCATACATAAGCTTAAGTACATCCATAGTTGCTTAACAGTTTTCACTTCTTGAAGCCTTTGTATATTGAGTTTGGAAGAGTATTTTGGAGAGTGGTCATGGCCTTTAGATCTATATCAGTCTTCTTCCAATCTTCCACTAAATAGTTAGCCATTTCCTTTGAAATCATAGTGGCTAAAGAGGTGCTTGGGATGTGAGGTCCTTCGATAACAGATCTACACATCTTACTATCTTGAGACTTGAGGAACCCTTCCATATGTTGGCACCAAGTATCAAATTCATCAGAAGTGATTAGTGGATATTTTGTCATGGTACCGGTTTCCATATAAGATTTTATGAGAACTACCATTTGAGCTGGTAAGTGCTTTGTGAAACTGAAGAGATTGAAAATGCCGAGACCTTATA
Source organism: Flaveria trinervia (assembly GCA_025506515.1). Classification (NCBI taxonomy): domain Eukaryota; kingdom Viridiplantae; phylum Streptophyta; class Magnoliopsida; order Asterales; family Asteraceae; genus Flaveria; species Flaveria trinervia. Next base: position 20,605,038 of record CM046445.1, read on the forward strand.
ATCCATAGCCTAAAATAACCTGATACAAATTACAGGACCTATGAAGGGGGTCAACACAATAGTTTCACAATATTTATAGAGACTTAGAACACTTAACGAATCAAATAGAGAACTGGCTTAAAATGAAACAAAGAATACAACTAAAGAACTAAACAAGAACACAATAAGATAGTTTTTCATGAATGTTATATATTGCTCTCAAGTTATTTTTACAAAGTGTTAATAAGCTTAATTCTAATGACAAGTACTTGAGATACTTTATACTACATCCTAAAGCTGGCCTTACTTTGAATGTTAGCAGGAAAAACTAATCTAGACAACAAGATTGATGTAAAGTCAAAAGTCAGATTTGCTTTTTAAGTAGTCACTATGACATGCCATAAGTAATATCCTTATCTAATAAAAAATGATTAAAGTACAAAAGTAGAAAGTTACAGACTTTATGAGCTTAGTCTTTGGTTGACAAAAGTACGGACTTTTCACCAAATCATATAAATTGGTGAGTATTTAAAGGTGATAGCGGAAAGTGGTTCAACTTTTGTCAAAATTGAGTTACAGAAAGCATGTATTCTCTTTCTTTGGAAACAATTACTCTCTTGGCTTTGGAAGACTTTGTTTTGAAGCATCAAAAGACTTAATATTCGACTTCGTAAGATTTGGCCTTTTGGCTTTGAAAGATTTGATACTTAGTGTATTTCATTGAGTTGTATCAAATCTTTCTAAGTAACATTCTATGTACTTCACATGTGCATGTTGAGAGCTCTTTTGGTGCATCAACCTATAAGTATAATACTTACAAACTCCCCCAAGACCAATTCTACCAAAACTATAGGAGAACTTTGAATCTTGATCTTCATGCTGACAGTCCTCATTAGAATCAATACCATTTTCTTCATTAAAATCAGTTCGCCAGAATTCCTTAAACTTTCAAAGTACCTTCTAATGTCATAGCGATCATGTAGAGGAAGGTAAAATATGTTTTTTTTCCAAAAGTACACATCTTGACCAACTTGATCTCTAGTGACATACCATTTGTCTAGGCTAGTAGCAAATGCCCAACAGAAGATAAGTATCCACCTGCAAGCGGCTCTACAATAAGTGAAGTTGATTAAGCAGCCTCTTCTTGATAACCCTCAAGATATTTTGACTCATCCTTAGGTGAAGAGGTAGATGCCTTGGACTTATTCTTCTTTTTGTCCTTTCTAATGGTCATCCTCTTCCTCTTTCTTTACTTTAACTGAGAAGGTTAGTCTTGAGTACTAGATATTCATTTTTTGTCATTCTCAATTCGGTCGTTTTCCTTAAATGAGCTCCTAAACTAGGCCTTTGGTATCCAAAGAACTCTAATTTCAATATTTATGCTTATACAAATAGGGAATATGGTGGCTAAAACATGACCACAAAGTCTACATCAGGGAGATCTCAATTCCTTTGGAATCTAGATAGTGACTTTTATGTATGTTATCTAGATAATTTTATGTCGTTATTGTTTCTAATTGTAAAACCCAATGCTAGATAACAAGTCTATATAATATTTAGAAACAATAACAAACTATAAGAAAACTATCTAAAACACAAAACATAATGATACATACATATAACAAATGATGTAATATATATGACGCAATGCACTGATATTTAACACAATGAACGTTTAAGACACAATGAGCTGACGTATTTGACAAAATGACCAGAATACCCTCCTTTTTGAAACAATTAAAGGACATGTGTCAACCCACAATCATTCTTAGACTTTTTCAATTAACTATCTTTTTTAATATTACCCTACCCTAAATTTAAATATCAATAAAAACACACTATCTTTCTCTGTCCACATGGAAAAATTACTTTACCTTCATTGCCTCTTACAACCACACGCCTCTCACCACCATAGAATCACCTCACTATCCCTACTCAAAACTGTAGTCATCACCCACCACGCTTACCACCACAAGTGTTGTAACACCCAGGTATATTTAAAGATGAGAAATAAAGAATAAAAGTGTAGAAAAAAAAAGAAACACTATTTAACCCAAAATAAGGGGTTAAATATGTAAAAGGACAAAAAGTTTCAAAAGTTGGTGTAAAAGATGGTATGGTTGCCCATGTAGTCTACACAACACCTTTTCAACCGGATTTAGAAAGAGAAAGTGAAGGAGCTTCGGGCCTGAGCAAGAAGAAGAACTCGGAATTTAAATTCAAGGTAAAAATTATTTGTTTTGGGTTGTTCTTGGCCAGCCTATGCCTTGGTTACATGCTTATGTGTGTTTATGTGTGTTTAGCTTTGTGTTATGGTGGATGAACTCAATTGCAAACGGGTTTGAAGGAAGCCATACCCAAGGATTGCTAAGTGAATCTAGAACCCTATTTTTACATGTTTTAACTGATTTTGGGACTGGAAATGCATGTGTGAATGTTTTTACCAATTGGGTGTTACACCCGTATGTGTGTGTGTATGTGTGATTGTGGGTGGGTTATAATTGTAGGTGTTCTTGATGTTATGATGATGTCATGTTCTTGTTATGATGTTTATAATGTTAGAACTAAGCTTAGAACGTGTTCTAATTGAATTTGGGTGTTAATTTTGACTAATTAAGGTTTATTACTCATGCGCCTGAACAGTGGCCCATGCGTCTAACTGTCCCGACGCCTAACTTTTTTCCCCATGCTCCTAAAACTCATGCACCCCAATAGTGTCCATGTGCCTAGGATTAAGCCTAGAACTGGCTAAGTGTTCTCATGCACCTAAGTTAGGCCATGCGCCTGCATAGTACCTGAACGCCCAAATGTTGCCCAAATGCTTAAGTGTTAGCCATGCGCCCGTATAGTGCCCATGCGGCTAAAAATTTCCCACGCACCTAATACATAGAATTATTTTCTGAATTTTGGGGAAATGTAAAGTGTAGCCTTTGACTTGGGATGTTCCGGGGGTGATGTAAGTTGACTTTATGATATTGTATGTGATGTGTATGGTGACGCTGTGTATGGTAGGGTTATGTTTATGTTATGTTCCTTGTTACGCATATTTATTTTCCGTGGCATTACATGGTATGTTTATAAATGTAAATGAAAAGTATTATGTAACGTAAAGCAAAAGATAATGAAAAGAGAAATGTAAAGAATGAATAAATGCATGCATTAATAGAAGAATGAATGAATGGATAAGTTTTGGCCCGGTGCTGGTGCCAGGCTATGTGCGTTATCGAAGTCTCATAAACTTCGTCCCAGCACCCGCTTTGTGTTATGTTCGGGGTAAACTTATGTATGGAATCCTTGTTGCTTACCCTGGTGCTAGTGCTAGGCTATGTGCATTATGGAAGTCTCTTTATGAACTTCGACCCAATACCCGCTTTGTGTTATGTTTGGGGTATAGAATACAGGTGGGGTCTTTGTCGCTTACCCCGGTGGTGGTGCCAGGCTATGTGCATTATGGAAGTCTCTTTATCAACTTCGGGTCAGTACCCGCTTTGTACTACATTCGGGGTGTAGCTGATGACACTGACCCGAAAAGAAAGAAAGAATGAACAAATGATGGTTAAAAATGGAATCTACGGTATGAAAGTTAATGAGTGAAATGATGACGTACATTGAATGAAAGTAATGAATTGTAAAGAAAGATAATAATGCTATTATCTATGTGTATGTATGATGTATGATCATGTATGAAAGTAAAGAACGGTTGTCAACGAAAGTAAAGTATATTTTATTTTAAAAATAGAACTCACTCAACAACGTTGACTGTTATGTGTTTCCAGTTGGCATGTAATTCATTGATGAGGATGGCACTGGGCGGCTACTTGGCTTATTTTTGATGGCGTGTTGATGCAGCGAGGAAATGTTATAGCTTACGCATCCGACGGTTGAAAGTTCATGAGGTCAATTATCCTACTCATGACTTGGAGCTAAGGACTTTGCATTAAAATTTTGGAGGCACTACCCGTACAGGACAAAGTGCATTGTCTTCACTGACCATTAGATCTTTAAGTACTTCTTCGTGTAGAAATATTTGAACATGAGACAAAGAAGATGGTTGGAGCTCATAAAGGATTATGATTGCAAGATCCATTACCATCCGGGCAAGTCCAACATAGTGGCGGATGCCCTAAGCTGAAAGGAGAGACCCGAGCTGATTTGGGTGAAAGCTTATCAGATGATTATGACCTCTGATGTTATGAAGCAGGTCAAGGAGATTCAAGATGAGGTGTTGAAAGAAGATCATCTTAACTTTGAGAGGATGAGAGGTGTAGTCGCAGAATTAGGTGAAAACACTCTCAATGTTAGAACCCAATTCGAACAGATGTGGATTGATTGCTATCGGCATCTACGTGGGAAGATCATGGATGAACCTCATATAACTTGATACTCCATTCATCCCAGTGCCATAAAGATGTATCAAGACATGTAGAAAGATTATTGATGGCTGGGTATGAAACGCAAAGTCGCGGAGTATGTGAGTAAGTGCCTTACTTGCTTACAAGTGAAGGCCGAGCATCAAAAGCCATATGGGAAAATCTAACCGTTGGATATACCGAAGTGGAAGTGAGAGCATATCACTATAGACTTTATTACGAAGTTACCACGAACCGCGAGAGGGTATGATGCTATATGGGTGATAGTTGATCGTCTGACGAAGAGTACTCACTTCTCACCGATTCGCGAGGCACATTCATCTGAGAGGTTTGCAAATCTATTCATCAAAGAGATTGTAACTCATCATGGTGTGTGCCAGTGTCCATTATGTCTGATCGTGACACCCGGTTTACACCTAAATTTTGAAAGAAATTCCACAATGCCATGGGGACAAGGTTACATATTAGCACGACCTATCATCCTCAGACAGATGGTCAGTCTGAAAAGAGAATCTAGACGCTAGAAGATATGATTTGGGCATGTGTCATTAATTCTGGAGGAAGTTGGGATGACCAGTTACTATTAGCTGAATTCTCATACAACAATAATTGTCATGCCAATATTAGTATGCCCCCTTCTGAGATGTTATATGGTAGAAGATGTTGAACACCCGCTTGTTGGGGTGATATTGGTCAAAAGGAGTTGGGGAGTATTGAGGTGATCGAGGCTACGATTGAGAAGCTCGAAAAGATCAAAGCCTTTATAAAGGCGACCAAGGATAGGTAGAAGTCGTATGCCAATAAGAGACCTAGACCGATTGAGTTCCAGGTGGGTGACAAGGTTATGTTGAAAGTCTCACCTTGGAAAGGTATCATTTGGTTCAGAAAGTGGGGCAAGTTGAGCCCGAGATACATATGGCCTTTTCGAATCTTGCGCGAGTACAAGAGGTGGCCTATAGGTTGGAACTACCGGATGAGTTAAGTGGAATTCACCCGACATTCCTTGTATCTCATCTACGAAATTGTGGAGCAAATAGTGGCAATCATTGATCGTAAGGAGAAGAGGTTAAGGAATAAAGTCGTTCCCTTAGTGCGTGTATAGTGGAAGCACATGAATGGATGTGAGTCTACGTGGGAGACAAAAAAAGAGATGAGGCAACATTATCCATATTTGTTTGAGGAATAACAAGTTTCGGGGACGAAACCTATATAAAGGGGTGGACTTGTAACACCTGGATATTTTTAAAGATGAGAAATAAAGAATAAAAGTGTAGAAAAAGAAAGAAACACAATTTAACCCAAATTGAGAGGTTAAATGTGTCAAAAGGACAAAATGTTTCAAAAGTTGGTGTAAAAGGTGGTATGACCGCCCATGTGGTCGACACAACACACTTTCAACCGGATTTATAGAGAGAAAGTGAAGGAGCTTCGGGTCTGAGCAAGAAGAATGTAAGGCCCCGTTCCCGGGACGCTCATAGTTGGTCAATCATCGCACATAAAACATGCATTCGTATTAACTTACTAAAAATATGCAGCCGAAACATTAAAATAAGCATTTCATTTCATTATAAAAGCTTTTGCAAAATAATACATCGTTATCAAATTACAAAATACTTTTTGCATTACATCACAAAACCATTATAAAAATGGATGCCATCCAAAACGAGCCAAGTAGCCGCTCTGTGCCATCCTTAGCAACATTTACCTGCCAACCAGAAAATGCATAAAAAGTCAGCGTTGCTAAGTGAGTTCTAGTTTTATAAAGCATTATATTACCTTTCATTCGTCAAAGCATTTTCATTACTATTGCACGTGATCACACATCATACGTACATCAAGGTAATAATTATTATCTTCATCATCGTTCGTTTCATACATTTCGCAGAGGAGAGTAACTAAACTTAAAAAATATGTAAACTGGATTAACCACAAGTAAAGACACTATGAACACACGTAATTAAGAGATAGAACACAAGAGCAAGATACACAGTGAGATGGTTTTCAAGATTGCAGTATATTGCTTTCTCAATGTTCTATTACAAGTGTTACAAAGCATAAAGATAAAGTTACAAGAACATGAGATACTTATACTACATCCTACAACCGGCCATACTATGAAAGCCAGCTGGATACATTTGACTAGACTAAAAACAAAATCAATTGTAGAGTCAAAAAGGCAGATTGCCTTTTTGACTTTATGACTATGACATGCGATAGCTCACATCCTTATCTATTACAAAAAGAATAAAGTATATGAAGTAAAAATTTTACAAACTCAAGACCTCAATGTACAATTACCAAAAGCATGGACCTTTTCACCAACACATGTAAGTTGGTGACTTGATAGAGTTGCAGCGGAAAGGGGTCCCGCTTTATAGAAAAGTACATCAGATAAAGCATGTTGTTAAAAGTCTTCGAAAGAAATCTGTCTTCAAGTATAGAGCTTTGGAAGACTTTGTCTTTGAAGCTTTGGAAGACTTCATCTTTGGCTTCGGAAGATATTGGTCTTGGCTTTGGAAGATTTCACACTTAGAATATGTCTATTGTTTGTGTGAACTTCCAAAGCATTCTTCAGCAGTACTTATGCAGCATGCATGCAGAAAGACTTTGGTTGCTTCAGCCTCTATACATATTCTCTACAAACTCCCCCTAGGCTGATGCTACCAAAACTCTTGAAGACTTCAGATATCAACAGTCCTCATCAGGATAATAACTAGCCCTTTCTTCATAAGATGATTAGGATCCTTCAAACTATCAAAGTATCTTCTCATGTCAAAGAGATCATGGAGAGGCAACTAAAACATGTCTTGCCAAGTGAAGACATTTTCAATGCCATGATCTCTGATGACATGCCTCCTTTCAGGATTTCTAGTGTATGTCCAGGACAGGATGGGTCTTTTGATGCAAGAGGAGCTATTGGAATGGGAGATGATGGAGCATCCTCTGGCTGCACATCCTTAGGATGTTCTGACTCATCCTGAGGTTCAGAAAAGGATGCAGTCTTCTTTTCCTTCTTTGGCTTTGGTTTAGAAGCCATCCGTTTCTTTCTTTTTACAACTTTTAACTGAGAAGACTGGCCTGCAGTACCAGATTGATCTTCATTGTCTTTCTCAGTTGGGTCTTCTACTCTCACAGGTTCAGATTGAGAGTGAGTCTCACCCTACTGTGGATCAGAAGATAAAGCTTGCTGAGATTCAGCAGGAGGTCCAAGTTATGATGTCTCTGGTTGTTTAACCTTAACCTCCACTTCATGAGGGGCTTGACTTGGAGGGGAATGTAAGTCAACCAGCCCTCCACTTTTTATCTTCTGCTTGATCACCCTTATATGTTCATCCATAGTGGATAGAGACATGGGGCCAAGTCTCCTTCCAGAGAATCCATACAACTTCAAGAAGCTCATCATCCTCTGCCTGTCAGCAGATTTCTACATGCTTTTGTGGATGATGGCTCTTGAGTTAGCAGCTTCTTCCCTTAGCTTTCTTTTGGTTATCTTTCTCTCCTTAACTATCTCAAGTTCAAGTTGTTTAAGATACTCAAACTCAATATAGTCAAAGGCTAAGGGAAGAAGTGCTTCATAGAGGTCTGTGGCACTCAGGTAGTTGATCATCTTAATCTTTTCTTCTTCTTTATCTACCTGAGGTTCTTGTTGAACCACATCCTCTTATGCAAGGCTTTCTTGAACTGGGGAGAAAGTAGGCACATGCTTGTATAATATTTTCTTTCGTCTATCTTCCATGATTTGTACTAGCAACTCTAAATCTTCAGCCTCTTTCTTCTCCTTTGACCTTTCTAGGTCAACCAGTTCATTGAGTTCCTCCAAGGGGAGAGAGATGACATTATCTATGTCATAGTTCCTTGTCTGTAGGTAGTTTATCCTGACTACCCTTAACTCATCATTCTAAGTATCAGGTTTGGGTCCAGCCCTGATTGCAGTCTCCATGAGTCTTGCAGACCCAGAAGAAGAACTTTCTCCCCTCAGCTTCCTTTTCCTCTCTCTCTTCTCCTCCTCAATCTCCTCAGAAGTCATTTTTCTTTTCCTTTGTCACTCACAGACCTTTGTGACTCAGGGTGGAGAGAGCTTTGACCTTCATTGCTTGATGTAGCTTCCAAGCTCTGGACAAAGAGAGGTTGAGAAGCACCTTTCCTAGCAGGTGTCTCAAAAGGGAATTGATCTCTATAACAGTTGTTGGTGATAAGACAGGGCTGTCAGGTTCTGTCACTGGTGTGAAGTCGCTGGATCGGTAGACATCCGAGCTTGTTATTGACGAAAGGAAACAAAACCAAATCCAAGAGACAAACAATAAACACGAACTATAATAAAATTGATAAAAGTTAATGATTACAAGCTCGTTACAACATAAGAATCATTACTCTTGGTAAGGGGAGATCGAGCATGATCTCCCCTCTCATCTGGCAGCATCTAGGCCCCGGGCACAATCCTTAATCTCTCTACACAATTAAACTGGTATTTATAGGCCTCAGCCCATATCAGATGTGACTCGACCCATTTGTATGATTAGGCCATGTATATAGTTCAATCGTACGACTAGATCATACTTATGGTTCAGTCTTATGAATGGCCTATTCGCATCTCTCAGTCACACGACTGGTCCATTAGCATGGCTCAATCGTACGTCTGAGTCTCATTCGCATATGCTCCTGCGAATGACCCAGTTTCATTTGTTTACAACATATCAGGTGTATTACATTAAGCCTAGACTATTCGACAAGTGACAAACACACTATATATGACAATATATGCTCCAACAAATTCCCCCTTAGACGTCACTTGCGAATAGTAGATAACACCTCTTACAATCTTCAGTCAATCTTTGCTCTCGTTTCCAATAGAGTTAAATGAAAAACCATATTAGCCAACGCTGCCGATCCGTTGGGTTGCTACAGTATCCCTAAAAATGAATTTAGGCACAATATCTTTCGTTTACTTTGAATAACACCATCATAGCAGCAGGGTTCCCCATATGACTGACTTTTCCAGATAATGACATGAACAGTTTTCCATTGCTTTAGTCTTCACACAGGCTAACCTGATTAACATTAACACCTGCAGCAGTTCTCCCTCAAATTCAGCATATCCCAATATATAGACATTGTGCTCTCCTTGCGTCTTCACAGGGTGTATTGGGCAAAAAGTAAGGGTTCCAATCCACAGCTTACAATCTCAACCAAATCAGCATGCACTCAGATTCATCATCAGAAATTGGCTCACATCATTACTTTCTGATTGTGTCTTCAATTTCTCTAAACATGGATTCCCCCTAATAATGAGAATCCTCTCTGTGCGGATAGATATAACTTGATTGGCCCATAAATAGTCAGATGCTCCTCACTATCGCACAAAATCAGCACCGACTACTGACATCTTCTCTTCTCTCTTTTGTCTTCTAACTACAATCACCTATTCTAGAAATCCAACGAATAATGGGGTATCCATCGAACATATTTGACAAAGGAACCTCATGGTGAATGTGCTTCGCTCATCCTCAAATCTATGCAAAAGGTAGTTCCAGACCTTTTTTTGTCTAGAACACCGTTCATTCGTATGACATGGAGTACAATTATCACATTCGTGTGAGTGGATAATACAAATGATATCTTCGTGAGACTGGGCATAAGACTGGTCTAGTAGCATGACTGGTCATAAGACTGGTCCAGTCGCATTCTAGTCATACCAATGGTCCAGTCGCATGGTCCAGTCGTAGGAATGGTCCATTAGCATGGTCCAGTCGTACAAATGGTCTATCAGCATAGTCCAGTCGTACGAATGGTCCATTAGCATGGTCCAATCGCATGAACGGTCCATTAGCATGGTCCAATCACACGAAAGGTCCATTATGATGGTCCAGTCACACGAACGGGTCTGCACGCAGATTTTCAGATCTGCAGCCGCCATGGCCGCCAAAAATCCTAATTTAATGAATTTACATGAACTGAAACAAAATTGACATCATCAAATTCACAATGGTGATAAGAACATGTTTTCAATTTCGATTTTAACATAGAAACAACACACGTAACAAGATCTGAGCAAAACACAAAGAACATGAAGTGGGTTAATGTCAAAGAACCTGAAATAGATCCAAAAATCAAGAGCCCGGGTTGCTAAAATGATTGTTAGATCATTCCAGCAGTAACCAGCTCTGATACCAATTATGAAGTCGCTAGATCAGCAGACATCCGAGTGTGTTCTTGACGGAAGGAAACAAAACCAAAACCAAGAGACAAACAATAAACACAAACTATAATAAAATCGGTTATTGATAAAACCTAATTATTACAAGCTCGTTACAACATAAGAATCAGGACTCTTGGCAAGGGGAGTTCGAGCATGATCTCCCCTCTCATCCGGCAGCACCTAGGCCCCGGGCACAATCCTTAATCTCTCTACACAATGAAAATGGTATTTATAGGCCTCAGCCCATATCAGATGCGACTAGGCCCATTTGTACGATTGGGCATGCGTATGGTTCAATCGTACGACTGGACCATACTTATGGTTCAGTCTTACGAAGGGCCCAATCACATCTATCAGTCGCACGATTGGTCCATTAGCATGGCTCAATCGTACGACTGAGTCTCATTCGCATATGCTCCTACGAATGACCCAGTTTCATGTGTTTACAACATATCACGTGTATTACATTAAGCCTAGACTATTCGACAAGGGATGGACACACTATATATGACAATATATCCTCCAACAATTGGGCCTTCAGTCAAGGTTTCCCCTATGAAGCTAATCTTAGGGTCTGCCTCAACATCCAGTTGACCGATGATATTATTAGATTGTCATAGTCTTCTTCTAAGGCTGAACTCTACAGTGATCCTATCTTGGATTCTTTGGGCCAACTTGTCAGCTTGTCTTGATTGGCTTGGATTGACAAGAGGCATGTTGACTAAATCCAAACCTTCGTAGAAGTTCAAGGTCTAAAAGTTGAAGATCTCTGGTTGCCCTTGAACTCTAATGATGATTAGGGCTTTCCTGTTGCTGTCATACCTCCACCCAATGATAGGATTGGAAGATGGTGGAGATGAAATAGCCCTTGGTATCCCATCCTCAAATAGACTCTGTATGAAGGAGTCTATATAGCCCACATCAATGTGAATTTGAGGAGGTTGCGGAGAATGTACAATTGCAAGTGAGGATGGTGAGTCCTTAGTGTCCATTCTCTCTGAAGAACTCCCATGTTCTATAACTGTAATGACTTTCTCCTCCTTTTTGGTAGCATCACCCACTTGCATAGGTGAGCCAGGGGTTAGGTCAATCACATCCACAGGTTCTTGTGTTCCTAGTTGAGCTCTTCTTAAAGGTCTCCCAACTAGTGTTTCCTTAAGATATGAAATCTCAAGTTGCTGATCATTGATCCTGTTCTACAAGGTAGTCACTTGATATTCAAGGTGACTAACCTTCGAGACTAAATAGGTGCATGTTTGAGACAGTTTTTGCACCTTTAGTCTTAAATTCCCCTCATCTTCATCGGAAGAATCATTGGGGGATGAGATGATTGGACCAAAGTCCTCACTCTCACCACCAGCTTTAGGTTCTTGGCTGCTGGATTTCCTCTACTCACTTGCAATATCAGTTGAGATGTCAGTGGGTTGAGTTGCCATGGTTGAGGTCTTAGTGATGTAATCACTTTTAAAAGTGAGAGCCTCTTACAAATGGATATCCTGAACAGGTTTAGAAGTGTCCACCTTAGTAGTAGGTGACTAATGGGGTCTAGAAATAGGAGCCTTAGAAGCACTCATCTATCTTTGAGTAAGGAAAAAGAAGAGAGAATCATGGTACTCACTGAAACCTAGATCTTCATCAGTGTAGAAATCAAGGTTGGGGATTGGTTGGTTGAGATCAAAAGGATGGGGATGGTAACTATCCCCTGAAGGTTAATCACTTGATTGTTGAGACTCAGAGTGATGGCTTAAGGCAGTTTGGCTTATGAGCTCATCAGGGTGAACATGAGGAACCTCAACACTGATCCCTAAAAAGATGGGAGTGGTCTGCTCTTCAGTAGAAATGGGAGCTCCAGTGTCCACTTCCTCTTGTATAGGTGAGTGTATGGGGACCTGCACAAATGTAAGGGTTCATTTGGATTTTCTTTGGTAGGTGAGGGTGATTTGTGACTGTGTAGGTGATAGGGATGTAGAAGGTGTGGGTTCAACACTAGCTGGTGTTGCTAGGTTGTCACCTTGAGCAATGAGCTCTAACATTTTTGGGACCAGGGATGTTTCTACCCCAAAGAACCCAATAGTGGGCTTTCTCAGTATTTTAAAGATGTCGGGCTTCATCTGTTCCAGTTTAAGAATGTTACCTATTCCTATTAACTGTGAGCCCAATTCACAGTTAAGAATGTACTGGACATATCTAGGGAACATGTAATATTCTACGGAGTCCAAGTTTACAAGCAAGTTAGTATAAACAAATTAAGAATACCTGAACTTGACCCCCTGAATCATTCCATGGATAATGAAGGAGAGATCTTCGGGAATCTGGTCCCATCCACCATGCTTGTTTGATAAGCTGTGGATAACGACATGGAGTAGGAATCTCCACTTGGATGGGACCTTCCCTTTCCTGAAAGTCTTGATAGAATAATCTCCCTCATACCCCATCTGCTCAAAAGAATGATTGAAAACTTCTTTTGGGAAGAATACCTCACTTATTCATTATCCAGCTGAAGATGCATGTTGATGATGGCCGAAGTGATGAAGACTATTCTCCCCTGCACTGTGGCAGATAGTGCCTTCTCCCCATCCATTACGACCTATTGGTAGGTCTTCTAGAATTCTAACTGATGATCCTCAAAGAGAGGAGGATCAATTGTTAGGGAGGTGAAGTAGTTTGACAAAGCAAAGAAACGGCAAACCTTTAAGAAATGAAGATCTTTCTCAGAGCTTAACGGAGCAACCTGATATGTTGCCTGTGTAACTGCATGTTAAAGTTTGGGTCATTTCTATGAAGAGGGTTGGCCATTTTGAGAAGCTTAGGGATGAAAAAAGATGAAAGAAAGTAATTTCAGAGAGAAATTTTGGGGTTTTAGGTTTTGAGGAAGAAGCAGATGATAGAAAGAGGGGGAAACCGTTGGGTTTATATGTGAAAAGGATTTCAGATTAAGTTTAATGAAAGAGGATAAACTTTGAAATCTGGATGTCGGTCCCACCTCTAAAAAAGTTGTTTACTTTTTCTCAAAAAGTAGTTTTCTTGGAAGTCAAAAAGCTTCCGAAGGTAAATTATCTTCGGAAGTTTTAATGAAAAAGCTTTCGAAGCTAAAATGACTTCGAAAGATTTTCCTAAGAGTTGTGAAGATTTTGATTTCAGAAGAAAATCAAGACTTGAAAGTTTTGTTTAAGAACAAAACTTCCGAGAGTTAATTTGCTTCGAAAGAAAAAGGTCCTTGAAAACATATAAGTGCCAAAGAAAATTGTAAGCTTAGAAAGATATTTTAGAAATTTCTTCCAAAGGTAAAATACTTGGGCAGTTATTTGTTTTAAAAGCATAAATTTCTTCTGAAGTTAAAAAAATAACTTCTGAAGGATCAAAATTTTCATAAATCTAAGGAAAGTCTTCAAAAAGATTTTTATCCAAAGAAAAACAAGAGCTTATGAAGGTGATGAACTAGACAACTTAGGACACACATGTTTTAAGAAATAATAAGAATTAGTTTTAAGAAAAACCTACTCAAAGTTGATCATCCCAGTAGCTGATACAAGATATTTAAATCTCTGTTCATCAAAAGTCTTTGTAAACAAATCAGCATATTGTTCATCTATGTGAACTTTGACTAGTTTAATAAATCCATTTTCATAATTATCTCTTATTAAATGATACCTGATGTTGATGTGTTTGGTCCTTGAGTGCTTCACAGGATTCTCTGTGATTGAGATAGCATTATTGTTGTCTATGTGAATGGGAGTCTTCTTGAAGTTGAACCCATAGTCAAGCATCTGATTCTAAATCCAAAGCACTTAAGCGCAACAGCTTGCAGGAGCAATGTATTCAGCTTCAGCAGTTGATGTAGAGACACAGGATTGTTTCTTGCATTGTCATGAGACAACCCTTCCACCAAGAAATTGACATCCCCCAGATGTAGACTTTGTAGTCATGTTGCAACACTATAATCACTATTTGTGTAAGCATACAGATTGAAGTCGGGATTCTTAGGATACCATAAACCAAGTGTTAAAGCACCCTTAAGGTATCCTAAAATCCTTTTGACAGTGATAAGATGAGACATCTTAGAGTTGGAATGATATCTTGCACAGATGCAAGTGGCAAACACAATATCAGGCTTGCTAGCAGTAAGATACATAAGAGACCCAATCATAGCCCTGTATAAGTGTTCATCTACACACTCCCCCTTAAGATCAGGTCCAAGGGAGTGGTTTCTAGCAATGGGTGTCTTAGCAATCTTACAATTAGTCATGTTGAATCTCTTGAGTATGTCTTGAACAACTTTGACTGACTAATGAAGATGCCATCTTTAACTTGCTTCACTTGAATTCCCAAAAAGAAATTAAGTTTCCCCATGGCACTCATTTCAAATATGTCCTTTATAGCTTCTCAAAGTTTTTGCAGAGCTTTGGATTAGTTGAACCAAAGATGATTTCATCCATATATACTTGAACTAGCAATATGTCATTTCCCTGTCCTTCATGAAGAGAGTTCCATCTATAATACCTCTCTTGTATCCATGCTTGCAAAGTGTTGGATGAAGAAGAAGCTTAATGCAACCAAAACTAAGTCACTTAGATAATTTTGGTACTGCATGCAAAGGCTTCCGAAGCTTAGCATGGAACTTCCGAAGGTTGTAGAGTTCTTCCGAAGACAAAGTGAAAGATCAATTTCCAAAGAAAGAACTCTACTTCCGAAGTCAAGTGTATACTTCCGAAGTTCAAGTCTTAGAAGAATAAGCTGAAGACCACTTCCGAAGTATGATGAAAAGAAGAAGTCTCCAAGCCTTGGAAGAAGCAGCCTCTTCCAAAGTATAAGTGGCTTCATAAGTACTTACTCTTCTGAAGCCATTTAACCTTCGGAAGACACTGCTATGAACTAGTGGACACAAGTATGGTCTCTGACAATCCGATGCAGACCTCTGATACTGTATGGCATTTTCTCAAAGAGCCATGCAGTTGACCATACTTTATTCCACTGTTCACCTTTTCATGATAGTACATGTTACCAACTTTAGTTGGTGACAAAAGGTAAGTCAGGGACATGTCCTGACTACCAAATCTCAGATAAGACTTTATCCGAGATACCTTAAACTATAGTCTTGTAGTATAGGCTTTAGTTATAGGATCCCAGCTAGTATCAAAGTATATCCGGCTGTAGGTAGTATTATATATAGGTTCTCTTTGTAACTCATTACGCACTGCTTGTAAGAGTCTTGTATTATTGAGTTGAGAAGCAATATATAAAAGTACCTTGAAAATTACTTCCTATGTTCTTTTACTACTTTCTATATTGTGATCAACTCTTACTAATTCTATCATAACCCGAGTGTTGTTCTAGGTGAGTTTGAGAGAAAACAAAGTCTTAAGTGACTAACATCGATCTTGTAATTGGTATCAGAGCTTCTCAGGCTCTTGATTGCGTGATCTAACCATCCAAATCAACCTGTTTTTCACTCTCCCCACAACCACTCACTTAAATGGCCCTTAACAAATCCGTGGTAGAGATGGGAACCATGACAAAGGCTCCCATCATTACTCCTGAAAATTTCAGGTCTTGGAGCAGGAGAATGGAAGGATTCATGAGATACCAAGACAGCAAGATGTGGAACTCCATTGACAATGGCCCGTATAAGCCAAAGGTGGCATCACCTGGTGGAAATAGTGCCATGATAGAAAAGGCTGTAGAGGATTACTCTAATGAAGACAGAAAGAAGATGGACATCGACAACAATGCAATGACCATTCTCATGACTGCAATACCGAACTCCATTATGGTGGGATTCGAGCATTGCACGACTGCCAAGAATTGTTTGATGCACTTGGTCAGATGTACTCAAGCTCCAATGACTCGAAGAAGGACTTGCTGAAGCAATAATTTGAGATCTTCACTCACATTGCTGGAGAGACTCTCAGCCAGCAGTACTTCAGGTACATGGATCTTATCTCTTCTCTTTAGTCTGTGAAGATCACTCCCGAACTTAGAGATCTTACTAGAAAGTTCATGAGTGCTCTTCCAAACAAGTGGACATTCTACTGTGTCTCTATCAAGAGGACAGAGAACTTGAACACTCTCACCATGACTGAACTCTATGGCATCCTTGATGGATATCGCCTAGATATGGAGAGTAAGAAGGGCCTCCAAACAAGCAGATCCATGAGTCTTCCTACTAGCAATGCTTTAATGGTTGCTGAAGGCTCATTACCCCTACAACCTCAGCATTACCTGACTTACCAGTAGCCATCCTGCTCTCCTGGACCATACATCACTTTCCCTGAGACTCCAAGGTCTCAACAGGCTCGACACAACTCCTTTCAGGAAAGTTGTGCCTTTGTCTAAGGAAGTGGACACTCTGGTGATTTTCAATACTGCTTTGATGATCTTGAGTGTTTCAGTCTAGATGATGTAGACTACGTGGACATTGTCCAACTGATGGCTCTTTTAACTTATAGAGCGAAGAAGTTCTTTAAGAGAACTGGAAGGCATTTCCCTCAAAACCCAACTGCCAGCAAGTTCAGGTTTGATAAAACCAAGGCAAAGTGTTACAACTGTAACCAACTGGGTCACTTTGCAAGGGAATGCAAGGCTCCCAAGACCAATCCGGGAACCCCACAGGCCTCCACACATCCCTCAGCCTCAAGCCCGCTGAGAAGTCAACTAAAACAGCTGCAATGGCTCAAGAAGTTGACTGGAGCTTCATGGTATAGGATATGACTCCTGCATAAGCTCTCATGGCCGGAACAGACGATGCCCAAGTATATGAACATCTCTGCACTCTAGCCTGTATAGCTAAAGTTAAACTCTATCTAGATTACAATATGGAATCAAGGATCTGATATCCAAATTGTCTGAGGCTCAAGCCCAGCTTGTCACTGCTAAGGCTCAGGCCAGGAAGCATGCTATTTCTGAGCAAAACTTCCAAGCTATTCTTGCATCATTCTCCCCCTCCAAACTCTGTTATCAGAACAAAGGAGGGTTTGGAACCAATGAAATTGCTCCACCACACTCCTATGAGTCTATTAGATAGCCTAGATGTGATATTGAGGAGCAAGAGGTTCCAACTGCTGACCCTTCCTCATCAGAGTTGAAGGATGAAGCAACAATAGTGGTCACCATAGGGAATGAACAGATAGATGTACCTATCTCCTCCTGTGAAGAAAAAATCCTAACCACTAAGGCCAGAAAGAAGAGCTAAAGCTGCTAGAAGAACTACCAAAAAGGTGGTTGACTCCAAGCTGAAGATTGACCCAAAGCAGAAGGGTGTCTTTATCTCAACTGGATTCCAAGTGTTAGGTACTTCTGATTTAGGAAAGGAGTGTAATACCAGCACTCCTGTCCTACCAAAGTTCAGAAGTAGAAGAGAAAAGTTGCTGATGAAGAAAAGAAGCCCAAGAAACAGCAACCCTCACATTCCTAAAGAACTAACATTGCATGCATAATGTGTGGTCTGCAAAACCACATGGCAAAAGATTGTTACTACAATCCGTCAAGCACACATTATGTAAATAATGTTAGAAAAGAAGGAGTCAAGGAAGGTTTCCCATTTGGACCTTTTCAAATGGTTCAAGTGATGAAACAGGGAAAGCTAGTTTCGGAAGCAGGTTGCTTTCGGAAGAAACTCTTTCTTCCGAAGGGAAAATGGCTTCAGAAGCAAAAGCTACTAAGGTTCGGAAGAACAAGAAAGCTCCCTTGAAACCTCCCTAGAAGAAGACTGCTTCGGAAAAAAGGTGGTGAAGGCTTCTTCCAAAAAGAAAGAAGCTTCGGAAGATGGCCATGCTACAAAAGCTTCAACAAGCTCATCCTCCAAGATCAACCAAAGGATGGACCGAAAGATTAAGGAAGATGTTGCAGCCCAAACCTCTTCTTCAAAGACCTTTATTGAACCCCAATGCATAACATTTGGTTCAATTATGTCACTATTTTGGAAGAACCCAGACCAGCAAGGCTTGGGCTTCCAAACAAAATAACAAACTCATCTTATGTGCAGGGACATCCATATGACAAGAACAACAATGTCTGGATTGTAGACAGTGGATGCTCCAGGCACATGACAGGGAACAGATCTCTCCTTCAACAGTTTCAGAACTATGATGGAGGTCCTGTCCAATTTGGAGGTGAGGCTGGAGGATATATTTCCGGCAGAGGAAGTATATCCAATGGTAAATTAAAGGTTGACAAAGTTCACTTTGTCAAACAACTTGAACACAATCTATTAAGTGTTTCTCAATTCTGTGATCAAAAGCACCAAATGCTTTTCACAGAACATGAGTGCATTATCCTCAAACCTGGGATGAAAATTCCTCCGGAATTGGTGCTTCTTAGATCTCCCAGGAAAGGGGATATGTACAAGCTAGATATGAACAATGCTTCCCCAATGGGTGAAGTATCATGCTTTCCTTCCAAAGCTGATAGTGACGAGTCAACACTATGGCATAAACGTATGTGTCATGTAAGTTTTAAGACAATGAATAAATTGGCTAAAAATAACTTGGTACATGGTTTGCCTAAAAGGAGTTTTTCTGCAAAGATAATGTGTTGCATGCCTAAAAGGGAAACAACACAGGACATCTCACAAATCCAAATATGTTAACTCTATCACTACTCCATTACACTTATTGCACATGGATCTTTTTGGTCCCACAAGTATAATGAGCATTGGAAGGAAATCATATTGCCTTGTGATAGTTGATGCCATTACAAGATTCACATGGGTATTCTTTTTAAGAACTAAAGATGAAAATGCTAAAACACTAAACTCTTTTGTTCTTAAAATAGAAAATCAAATTGATCACAATGTTAAAATCATTAGAAGTGATCAAGGGACTGAGTTTAAGAACTTCATTCTTGACTCATTCTGTAACTCAAAAGGGATTGCCAGACAATATACTGCTCCCAGAACTCCTAACAAAATGGTGCTGCTGAGAGGAGGAACAAGACACTTATTGAGGCTGCTCGAACTATGTTAGTTGATTCAAAACTACCTCTAACATTCTGGGCAGAGGCAGTCAACACTGCATGCTATGTGCAGAAAAGAGTTCTTGTAGTTAAGCACCATGGAAAAACCCCTTAAGAGCTATGGAACAAGAGGCCACCATTCATTGGCTTTCGAAGGTCCTTTGGTAGCAGGTGTACCATACTTAACACAAAAGACAATTTAGCAAAGTTTGCTGAAAATTCGAATGATGCTATCTTTGTTGGGTACTCTTCTAGCTCCAGAGCTTATAGAGTATACAACATTAAGAATCAACAATTTGAGGAGCCATCCAACATAGTTGTTAATGAGCACACTCCTTGTGTTAGGGGGAACGGTCCTGATCATATCTTTGATTTAGAATTGTTTCTAAACTATTCTAAACCTTCTTGTGAGAATGTTTCAATTGGAACAGGAGCCCAAAATGATGTTGATGCCGCTGCTGATAATCACTGTTTGAGCTACCCAGACCTAGTCCAAATTCTCCAAGAGCTGCAATAAATGAAGTTTCCACCATTCACAGATCTGATAGCTTGACCATATCAAGGAATAGTAAAGCTTCTACAAATGAATCACTTACTAAGCCTCAAAACTCATCAGGTGATCCACCACAATACCAGGCAGAAGGAAGTAGTGTTTTGAAGGGACAGGAAACTATTAACACCACTTCACAGCCAACCATTGATGATGTTTCTCACTCATTTAATCAGTCCTCATTGAATGATTTTAAAACAGTAGCTGGACAGAGTGTTCCAGTTCCTGAGCAGAATATGTCCAACCTGGACCTATCTCTGCAACTGGAAGTGATTACTCGCCTTAGGATTCATAACACTCATCCTGCTGAGAACATCATAGGGGATGTCACTGAGAGTGTGAGAACAAGATGACAGACTCATCATGGGAATGTCTGCTTGTACTCATGCTTTCTATCCCAGATGGAACCCAAGAAGGTAGAAGATGCCATAAAAGATAGTAGCTTGCTGAATTGATGCAAGAGGAGCTGCTTCAATTCAAGAGACAGAAGGTATGGAACATATGTCCGCTACCATCTGGTCAAGTACCAATAGACAGAAGGTATGGAACATTTGCTTCATGGATTTCTCCTCTTGTTCTTACCCCTATGACAACATCTCCAATGATGTTTGTGGTGGGGTGGGACTTGTGGATCCTTAGCTGAGGGATCACAGCAAGTTGCTGAGATAAATCTAAATTAGAAAATTTTAGATCTAGCATAGATGTTTCACCCACCACATCAGCATACTTATTAAGAGAGACTTGATCCAAGGAGTGTGTGACATCATTGATGTTGTCATCTATGGAGTGGTTATCAGCATCAAGAAAGTATTTATCACTATCACCACTACTATCATTGTCTTCTGCAATTGAAGTACCTTTTTCTGGTTATGGAGCCTCTAAGCTGGAATTTGAAGGCATACCAGATGTATCAGCTGAGTTTGTTATTATGGTGCTGATAGAAACCTCATTTGCAGAAGTAGTCCCAACTAGAGCTGAAGATGTGTTACTTGAAGGTCTTGTCAGCTCAAATCTTTGATCAGGATCACCTATATTTAAATTTTTTGCAGATCCTGAAACAGTCTCACAAGATTTGTTAAAACAATTGGCAACTAAATCAAGATCAAAGAGCCAATTAGGACCAGAACCAGCCACCAGGATATGTGTTCATTGAAAGTCACATTGGCTAACTCCTTAACAATTCTAGTTCTGAAATTATATACTTTGTAAGCCTTAGCTTGGGAAGAGTATCCAATGAAGTGTCCATCATCTGATTTCTCAGCAAATTTAGCAATTTGATCCTTGGTATTCAAGATGGTGCAAGGAAAAACAAATGACCTGAGAAAGCCAATGAAAGGTTTCCTCTTGTGCCAAAGTTCATAAGGAGTCTTGCCATGAGTCTTAACTACTAAAACTTTGTTCTACATATAGCAGGCAGTGTTGACTGCCTCTGCCTAGAAGGTGATGGGCAGCTTAGAGTCGGACAGCATGGTTCTTGCAGCTTCAATCAGTGTCCTGTTTCTCCTCTTAGCAACACCATTCTGCTAAGGAGTCCTGGGAGCACTGTACAGTCTTGTAATACCCTTTTCATCACAAAATGCATCAATGATTTGGTTCTTGAATTCAGTTCCCTGATCACATCTTATGATTTTGACCTTATGATCAGATTGATTCTCAATCTTTAAGATGAAATTCTTCAGAATCTCAGGAGTCTCATCCTTAGTTCTAAGGAAAAAGACCCAAGTGAATCTTGTAAAGTCATTTGTGATCACTAAGCAGTAAGAGGTCCTTCCTAGACTCATTACACTAGTGGGGCCAAAGAGATCCATATGTGACAAATGTAGGGGTGTAGTGATGGAGTTCCTTTCCTTAGGCTTGTGAGATACCTTATGTTGCTTCCCTTTCAGGCATGCAACACAATGGTCATCATTAGTGAACTCTTTCTTTGGCATTCCAGTTACCAAATCATAATTAATCAGTTCATTCATGTTTTTAAAGTTTACATGGCACATTCTTTTATGCCATAGGAAAGACTCATCACTATTTGCTTTAGATAGAAAGCATGAAACTTCTCTAGAGGGAGATGTTTCTTGCAAATCCATCATGTACATATTCCCTTTCCTGGGGGCACTAAGCAGAATATGCTTATGAGGAATGACCAACCCGGGCTTGAGAACAATGCACTCATGTTCAGTGTAGAGCATGTTATGACTCTGATCACAAAATTGGGATACACTCAGCAGATTGTACCCAAGCTCCTTGAAAAAGTTTACCTTATCAATGCTAAGCTTACCATTTGTGACCTTGCCCCTTCTAGAAATGTCACCACCTTCATATCGTCTAAAGGCAACTGGCCCTCCATCAATCCTTTCAAAGTTTTGGAGTAGTGACCTATTGCCTATCATATGCCTGGAACAGTCAATCTCAATGATCCAGCCATTTTTGTTTGTCTTCAGTTGTCCCTGCACAAAGAAAATGATTAGTTACATTTGGAAACCCAAGCCTTACATGTCTTGGGCTCATTAAGAGAAACAGAAGGTAATGCAATAGTAATAGATCCTATTGTTGTGTTGGGAGGATCTTGAGTTGTTGTTGATGGAGAATTCTCAGTCACTTGGTCTTTCTTAGACTTCCACACCACCTTTGGAGTCTTGGACTTGACCTTCAATAATTTCAAAGATTTTGATACTTCGAAAGTTTTGATGACTGAACCTTCGGAAGATTCGGCAAACACTGCAGCAGACTTCAGTGCTTCAGAAGTATTTCTTCCTTCCGAGACCAACTTTTCTTCCAAAGGCAATTTTCCACTTGCCTTCTTATTGGTTTGGGAGCTTTCGAAGGAAATAGATTTTCCTTCCGAAGCTTAAATCTTCTTATAACTCTTTGAAGTCTTTGGTTTGATCATGTGAAGAGTACCCTTAGGATTGTATGAACAATCATTAGAAAGATGAGTAGTACTTTCACACATAACACACTCCATTTTCTTCTTCCCAAGAGCCTTCTTCTAGGAATAAGACTTACTTTGGTCACATCCCTTCTCCACCCTCATCTTTGCAGATGTTCTAACAGTCCTTTTGGGCTGGGAACTTTTATTGGAGTTTGATGGTCCAGGTTGTGTAGCAGTGGTACACAGTGAATCAGTCTTCTTCTTGGTACTGAGATGATTTGAACAAGAACCAGAACTCTTAGTAGAAGAGTTTAGGTTGATATCTTCAGTCTTTACTACTTTAAAACCTACAGAAATAAAAACTTGCTTCTGCTTGGAGTCAAAAGTAGCCTTGATCTCTTGAGCCTTCCTTGCTTTCCTCTTGCTCTTTTTGATCAAGTTCTTCCTCATTAACTTGGTCATCATAGTCTTCTTCTTCTCCTCAGAAGGATAGGGCCCTTCTTAGAATCCTCCTTTTCACTCTTCTCAGAGGAATTCTTCACTATCACTTCTTCATCCTCTTCACTCAAGGATCTATGAGAGGAAACTCATCTTCACAAGTTCCACACCTAGGTGATCTTACAGAAAAGATTGTGTGTGGAGGATCTATCTCATTTGATCCTAGTCCCTGCTTGTTTTGATAGCACACTTTGTTGTGCAGGGATGAGGATATCATTTTCTTGAAGGTATCTTCTTCAAGAACACACTTGTTTGTCTTGGCGTTGCTGATCACAAGCTTAGCCTGGCACTCAGTCAGCTTGGTTATGAGATCCTTGATTTGAGTCCTAAAATATGTATGCTCATGTTTTAAAACTGAAATAGTTTTCTCTAAGTTCTCTATCTTTAGTTTATAATCATGTTCAGACTTTCTAAAATCAGCTTTTAAAATGTTTAAGGACTCAAGATCAGATCTCATCTCCAAGCTATAGGACCTGTATCTATTTACTTTAGCAATGCATTCAGGGGTACAGAGATGTTCCAATACCTTGGCTTCATCATGATCTGCCATCAGTGCTTGGTTTGGAGAAGCGTCTTCCACCTGAAAGCTCTAGTCAAAGCCTCCATCTTCAACAGCAATAGCAGCCTGCTGCTTTGGCTTCTCGTTCTGGGGAGCTTTGCCAATGTAGTTGGGTCTGGACTGTGTTTCGCCACCATTTGTTCTAGGTGCCTTACACTCCCTGGCGAAGTGGCCCATCAAGTTACAATTGTAACACTTGACTTTGCCTTTGTCCAGGCCATACTTTCCACTGGTTGCATTGCTTGGAAACTTCCTTCCAGTCCGCTTGTACAACTTCTTGGCTCTATGAGTGAGAAGAGCCATCTACTGGACTATCTTCAAGTACTCCAGATCATCTGGATGGATATAGACCAGGTCATCAAGGGTGAATAGAAAGCTGCCACAACATTCATGAGAAGACACAAAGGCTTGAGAAGAACTTGTCTCTTGTAATGGGCTTCCTTGGGTGTAGTTATTGCAGGATCGATGTTTGTCACTTAAACACAAATGTTTTCTCTCAAACTCACCTAGAATCACACTCGAGTAAGAATCAAGAAGAGTTGATCACAATATGAAAAGTAACTAAGAACACAGAAAGATAATTTTCAAGATACTTTTATATATTGATTCTCAACTCAAAATACAAAGACTCTTACAAGCAGATTTTCTTGTCGTCTATATGAATTACAAGGAGAACTTATATATAATACTATCTACAGTAGGATATACTTTGATACCAGCTGGGATCCTATAGCTAAAGTCTATACTACAAGACTAAAGATTAAGGTATCTCGGGTAAAGTCTTATCTGAGATTTGGTAGTCAGGACATGTTCCTGACTTACCTTTTGTCACCAACTAAAGATGGCAACTGTACTATCATGAAAAGGTAAACAGTGGAATAAAGTATGGTCAACAACATGGTTCTTTAAGAAGAAGCCATGTTGTATCAGAAGTCTACAGCGGAGTGTCAGAGACCATACTTGTGTCCACTGGTTATAGCAGTGTATTCCGAAGGTTAAATGGCTTTGGAAGAGTAAGCACTTCCGAAGCCACTTTATACTTCGGAAGAGGCTGCTTCTTCCAAGACTTGGAGACTTCTTCTTATACTTCAGAAGTTGTCTTCACTTTATTCTTCTAAGTCTTGAACTTCGGAAGTATGCATTTGTCTTCAGAAGTAGAGTTCTGTCTTTGGAAGCTGGACTTTTCCTTTGTCTTCGGAAGAACTCTACAACCTTCGGAAGTTCCATGAAGAGCTTCGGAAGCCTTTGCATGCAGCATCAAAATAACTTAAGTGATATAGTTTTGGTTGCATTAGCCTTCTTCTTGATCCAACAAACTCCCCCTAGGCTGATGCTACCAAAACTTCACTTACTTCGACTCCTTAAAACTTTCAGCACCAAGGAGAGCAAATATTTGTCTGTCTCCTTGTTCTTCCCTGATGTGGTGCTGAGAAGTTTGTACAGATCCTTGGTATACATGAAATACAGTCTGTCACCTTAGATAACATGTACCCTTTGTTGTTGCCCTCTGAAAAGAGTTAGTTGATGGGAACTGTAATCATATTCCCATTGAACTATAGGTTCCAATTCAGGACATTCCACCATCTGTAGAAAGGTAGGACCTTTGGTGGGAGATCTTTCCTTGTCTTCCTGTCTTCTCAACTTCAACTCTTCTTCAATCTTTGCTTTTGCAGTTAGCTCAGCCAAATGAAGACTGCTGAGATGAATTCTGACGAGTGCAGCAGTTTCAGAGTTGGAGGGGTTGGAGAATGGTTTCTCTGCTAACTCAGCAATGTCAAATCTGCTGGAGTGTAATAGAGAGGTTTCATTGAGTCTGTTGACTTCACCATTCTCTCTTTCCACAACAAAGTTGTGAGAAGGTTGATCGAACCTCCACTGGATTATCTTCCTTCTAGGCACAAGAGGCTGACTAGGAATCTTGTCCTCTTTTCTTGTATCTAGCAGAGTCACCAGTTCCTTCTGAGCTTCTTTCCTTCCTCATTTAAAGACTCTGAATTGAGGCCCAAAAGTCTTGCAGCCTGGTTCAAAGTTCCTTTAGGAAAATCAAGGAATCTGTCTCTTGTGAGGGAACTTGAAGATCCGTCTACATAGGTAATGTTGACAGAGTCTTCTACACAGGAAACTTCGCTCAAAGTGGTGCAATTAGTGAGCTTCATCTTGATTGCCTTAAACTCCTCAAGGGAGAGATGTTGAGAAGGCTGAAGGGATGGTTTGGATGGTAATTGGGTAGGTTTAGGTTCAGAGGTTCTGGCTAGTGTTTTGGGTTGGATGATGGGAACTTTAGGAGGTTGAGGTGAGGGAGTAGTAGGGTAGTGATGTGGGTTTAGGGTGAAGGTTCAGGTTTAATAGTGAATGGTGAGGATGAGGTTTCAAGTTGTGGTTGGGTAGAAGCAGTGAAGGTCATCCCTTTTACCCTTCTGTACATCTCGTTCCTTTTCCCCAACCGGATGTCAGTCTTAATTTCACTGACAATCCTTGGAGTGTCCTTTCCGACATAGGACCCACCTGCCTACCGGAGAAGCCATGAGCCCGGAGATAGTCCTTCATCTAGGCTTTCTCAGTAAGCTTCTTGGAGGCAGTGACCCTAGCCTCTTCTTCTTTCTTCTTCTTCTCTCTTTCATTTTCTTTAGCAGCCTTTTTCCTTTCTTTCTCCATTTGATCCTGCTCTTTGTTGAAGAGCCAGAGGATCGTGTCATCGTTGTGTGGAGAGAGTTCTTGAAGATCAAAACCTCTGGAGAGTAGGAATTTTATCTTGTTCTCCTCAGCTGCAATTTATCCTCTTTCTGTT
Source organism: Flaveria trinervia (assembly GCA_025506515.1). Lineage (NCBI taxonomy): Eukaryota > Viridiplantae > Streptophyta > Magnoliopsida > Asterales > Asteraceae > Flaveria > Flaveria trinervia. The sequence continues at coordinate 20,631,793 of CM046445.1, forward strand.
TCTTTTTCTTTTCCTCTAAGGCCAACCTGGCTTCTTCTTCAAGCTTCAGCCTGGTTGCGTTCTCCAGATCCACCAACTCCTCTAATGGTAGCAGGTGTTTCTTCATTGGCAGCTCTCATTTCAATGAGCTGGTCAATGATCTGTTCTCTTCTTTTATTGATGACAACCTCCTGATTGGAAGGAGCTGCTTTTATGCTAGCAGCTAGCAACTTCTCAGTCTGAAGTCTTCCTTTCTTCTTAAGTTTTTCAATCTTCTCCTTTTCCTGAATCTCTTCTGCAGTCATCTTCCTTTTACCTTTATCCTTTGAAGATCCTGACTGTGGTGGTTCTTGGAGAGTTTCTGATTGTGAGAGAGTTAGAGATAGAGTCTGTGACAAAGGTACAATCGGAAAGTCCTCGCTGCTCATTCTAGATGCCATTTCCAGGATAGCATCTGTGATGATCAGTTCCTCGGACATTTTAAACAGTCCTTCCGCAGCTTCCATTTCAGCTTCGGAAGATTCAACTTGTTCTTCCGAGGCTTTAACTTCAGCTTCGGAAGTTAAAGGAGATGTAGATTATGTCCCAACTGTTTCAGTTGCTGGGCCATCAGTTCCCATTTCCTCTTCGAATTGAATCTTAGGTTCCATGAGAACCTTAGGTTGACCAACTTCTTCCACAGTGGTAGAAGGTGCAGTCAGCCTTTGAAGTTCGTCTGCTCCAAAGTAGATCATTGCAGCATCATGACTTGGCTGCTCAAAGGAAGATCTTAATAAAAACTTGCTAAAGAGTCTTTAGAGATTATTAGCATTTGGATCAATTGAAGAGTGACCTGAGATGTTTCAGGCGCAGAAATGATGGAGAGGAAGATGTTGAAGTAGAAGGCTGGCTCTGTGGTTCCTTGTGTTTTGTCTTTGAACATTCTCCCCCTTTTTGGTAGCATCATCCTGAGAGCTAGATGAGATGGAGGAGGAAGTCAGAGAGAACTAAATAGGTACATGCCTAACAGACCTCTCTGTCTGTTTCTCAGCTAGTTGAGCCTTGAGATTGTCAATATCAAGTTGTTGAGTGGCAGATCTTGCCGCTAAAGTCCTAACCTGAGATTCCAGATTTGAGAATTTAGAAAGAAGATCTTGAATGAGGAGCTGCATGCTTCCCTCATCTTCTTTCGAAGAATCACAGGGAGATGAGGTAACATACCTAGTATGTTCAACCTCACCACCAGATGTGGTTTCTTGGCACCCTGGTTTCCCATGCTCAATGATGTATCTTTCAGAGTCATCAAAAGGCTCAGTTGTTGTATATTCAGTCTGAGAAATGTTACCACTATCCATAAGGTCCATTGAGGCACCTTCTGTAGTGGCAGCTGAATCTACATGCGTCCCCTCCACATCAGTGGGACTCACCTCAGTTGGTTGCTGATGGGGGCTAGAGATAAGAGATTTCTCCGGGCTCTGTTGATCTTGGAGAGGGTGTTGTAGATCAACTTCATTGCCATGGAGAGATGTTATCTCTTCATCAGTTTTAAATAAAAGGTCAGTGAAAGATAGGATGGTTAAACCTACTGACCCGGGACTTTGGTCAATGTCTACAGGCATTGAGCCTCTGGTGGGGCTGTCCCTTGTTGGCTGCTCAGGGGAGTATAGAGACTCACCCTGAGGGCTTTCAGCTTGGGTTGTGGGCTCATGGGTCTGAGACTGAGGAGACTCAGGACCCAAATTGAGGTCAATTGTGAAGGATGGTTGGACCTCAGGCTGAGTGGGAGCCCTTTGTTCCACTCTAGCCTTTTTGGATTGAACAGGAGGAGCTTGTTCAATCAGAGTAGATTGAACAAGGGTTCGTTTGGGACATCTCTGATAAGTGATGGTGATGGGTAGTGTTGGCATAGTGGGGGTAGTTGCTGGTGTGGGTTCATCACCTGTGGGGTTAACAGGGATGTCACCAGGAGCCGTTGGCTTAGTCATACCTGGAAGAAGTGCAGTATCTCTTCCTGTGAAGTTGGTGGACACTCTCTTAAAAGTCTTGAAGATGGTCGGCCTCATCTTGGGAGTAGTCAGAGCAGCTGCACAGACAAGCATGCTCTGGTCTAGCTCACAGTGATTATATGCTGGAGGAACCTAGGATACATGAAGAAGGTGTCTTTCTGAAGATTTCCCATGAGGTTAGTCAGCACAAATCTTGAATAGTTGAAGCAGAGGCCTTTTACCAACCCATGAACAAGGCACCCAAGTTCAAATGGGATTTGATCCCATCCGCCGGATTTATTTGACAAGAAGTGAAGGACCACGTGTAGCATGAACTTCCATTTGTACAAGAAGTTAAATTTGTAGACAGTTGACCTGCTAACGTCTCCTCCATATCCCATTTGGAGATAAGAATGGTCCAGTCTGCTTTGGGAAATTCTGTTGGAGCGCCCTCATGATGAAGCTCTAAATGCTCCCTGATGAGTGTTCAGTAATGACCAACTCCTGGCCACAGATACTCGATCGAATGACACAGACCCCGTTTAGGGTTTCAATTTGACCATTTGCCCAAAATTTAGACATATGGTTTGGGTAAATTGTGGGGTTAACAGTCAGAGCGGTGTACTATGAAGATTAGGTTAGAAAGGAGATGATATCTGAGAAGTCGGCATCTCTTGATGAATCAAGAAGTGCGACTTGATTGTGTGTGGGTTGAAGGCCATATGGAAAGGTGAATTGAAATGATTTGAGCTGGGTAAAGATGAGTAGAAGAAATTTTTAGGGCTGTAAAGTTTGCAAGTAAGAGAGTGAAAGTGAATAGTCAAGATTACTTAAAAGATTGTGGAGAGGCGGTAATGGGGGTTAGGATAAGGTGATGTGATGGTTTAGTGGATGAAATGACAGTGGCAGTAAGGTTAAAAATCAGTTAAATAATCCGACATCATTAACAAAATATTTGCTTTTTACAGTGTGGGGCCCAAGAAATTTACATTATACAGTGAGATCTCTCGTCCGAGTGTAAAACATTTCCGAAGGTAACTTGTCTTCCGAAGGCAATTCTTACTTCCGAATCCAATTCTATGCTTCCGAAGGTTAGAGTTGCTTTACATCTGATATGCAGTCAATCGCTTCTTCCGAGACCAAAAATTCCTCCGAGAAGAAAGTTTATCCTTTGAGAAATTCTGCTTCGGAAGATATAAGAATGTCTTCCGAAGGTTAATTTCTCTTCGGAAGGAATTTACGCTTAGAGAATTTCAGAGAGAAATCCTTGTAACAGGGCTTAAGTTGTATTGACACAAGACTTACATCTTAAAAAGATTATTCAAAAGAGATCAGATTAATCAATGTTTATCATCCCAATAGCTTCTATGAGATACTTAAACCTTTTTTCATCAAAAGCTTTGGTAAACAGATAGCATATTGTTCATTTGAATCAACTTTGATTAACCTGATTAGATTTTTCTCATGAATGTCTCTAATAAAATGATACCTGATGTCAATGTGCTTAGTCTTGGAGTGCTTCACCGAATTTTCAGTAATGGAGATAGCACTGTTGTTGTCAATATGGATAGGAGTACTCATAAAGTTGAATCCATAGTCTAACATCTGATTTTGATCCATAGCAGTTGAGCACAGCAGCTAGCAGCAGCAATGTATTCAGCTTCAGCAGTTGATGTAGAGACACAAGATTGTTTCTTGCAATGCCATGAGATGATCCTTCCACCAAGAAATAGACATCTTCCCGATGTGATTTCTTGTCAATATTGCAGCCACCGTAGTCACTGTCAGAGTACCATAAAGATTGAAATCCCTATTTCTTGGATACCAGAGACCTAGTTTAGGTGCGCCTTTGAGGTATCTGAGGATTCTCTTAACAGCAGCTAAGTGAGACACTTTAGGAGCAGCCTGATATCTTGCACAAATGCAAGTAGCAAACATGATATCAGGTCTACTTGCTATAAGATACATCAGAGAACCAATAATTGCCCTATATTGATGTTGATCAGTATCCTCCCCCTCAAGGTTAGGACACAGATTATGGTTTCTGGTATGGGTGTCTTGGCAGGCTTGCAATCCTTCATCTCAAATCTTTTTAAGATGTCAGAGACATATTTAGATTGATTAATGAAGAACCCTTTCTTCAGTTTCTTTACCTAAATTCCAAGGAAAAAGTCCATTTTTCCCATGGAGCTCATCTCAAACTTCTTCTTCATAATGCTCTCAAAGTCCTTGCACATTTGGTCATTTGAGGAAAAAAATATGATGTCATCGACATAGACTTGTACAAGCAAAATGTCTTTTCCAGACTTTCTAATGAAGAGAGTCTTGTCAATGGTACCTCTAGTATAGCCATTCTTCAGAAGAAACTGAGACAGAGTCTCATACCACAGCCTAGGTGCTTGGTGCAGCCCATATAGAGCTTTATCCAATTTGCACACATAGTTGGGATGTTGTGGATCTTCAAATCCTGGAGGTTGGTATACGTACACTTCCCTGTCTATATCCCCGTATAGAAAAGCACACTTGACATCAAGTTGGTATACTGTGAAGTCCTTAGATGCAGCATAAGCAAGGAAGATCCTAACTGCCTCAAGTCTTGCAACTGGTGCGAAGACATCAGTATAATCGATTCCTTCCTCTTGAGTGTATCCTTGAACCACAAGTCTTGCCTTATTCTTGATGATCAAGCCTCTATCATCTCTCTTGTTTTGGAAAACCCATTTGGTGCCTATGGGTACTTGACCAGATGGTAGCGGACATAGGTTCCATACCTTCTATCTCTTGAATTGAAGCAGCTCCTCTTGCATCGATTCAATCCAGATACTATCTTTTAAGGCATCTTCTACCTTCATGGGTTCCATCTAAGATAGAAAGCATGAGTACAAGCAGACATTCCTTGATGAGTCTGTCCTCTTATTCTCACACCCTCAGAGACATTCCCTATGATGTTCTTAGTTGGATGAGTGTTGTGAATCCGAAGCCGAGGAATCACTTCCAGTTGCAGAGATAGATCCAGGTTGGACATATTCTGTTCAGGAACTAGAACACTCTATCCAGCTGTTGTTTCAAAGTCATTCAATAAGGACTGATTGAATGAATGAGAAACATCATCGATGGTTGGATGTGGGGTAGTATTAACAGTTGCCTGTTCCTTCAAAATACTACCTCCTTCTGCCTGGTGTTGTGGTGGATCACGTGATGAGCTTTGAGGCTCAGTAGGTGACTCACTTGTTGAAGCTTCACATTCCTTGATATAGTTAAACTGCCGGATCTGTGAATAGTGGAAGTTTGATGTATTTCACCACTTGGAGAATTTGGTCTAGGCCTGGGAAGCTCAAACAGTTGATCATTAGCAGCAGCATCAGCATCAGTTTGAGAACCTATTCCAACTGAAACATTCTCACAAGAGGGTTTAGAATAGTTTGGAAACAATTCTAAATCAAAGATGTGATCAGGCCCATTCCCCCTAACACAAGGAGTGTGCTCATTAACAACTATATTGGATGACTCCTCAAATTGTTGATTCTTAATGTTGTATACTCTGTAAGCTTTGGAACTAGAAGAGTATCCAACAAAGATAGCATCATCTGACTTTTCAGCAAATTTTGCTAAATTGTCCTTTGTGTTAAGTATGGTACACCTGCTGCCAAAGGACCTTAGAAATCCAATGAACGGTGGCCTCTTGTTCCATAGCTCATAAGGGGTTTTTCCATGGGGCTTAACTACAAGAATTCTGTTCTGCACGTAGCTTGCAGTGCTGACTGCCTCTGCCCAGAATGTTAGAGGTAGCTTGAATCAGTTCGAGCAGCCTCAATAAGTGTCCTATTCCTCCTCTCAGCAACACCATTTTGTTGAGGAGTTCTGGGAGCACTATATTGTCTGGCAATCCCTTTTGAGTTACCATATGAATCAAGAACGAAGTTCTTAAACTCAATCCCTTAATCACATCTAATTATTTTAACCTTGTGATCAATTTGATTTTCTATTTTAAGAATAAAAGATTTTAACGTTTCAGCAGTTTCATCTTTAGTTCTTAAAAAGAATACCTATGTGAATCTTGTAAAATCATCAACTATCACAAGGCAGTATGATTTCCTTCCAATGCTCATTATACTCGTGGGACCAAAAAGATCCATGTCCAATAAGTGCAATGGAGTAGTGATAGAGTTAACACATTTGGATTTATGAGATGTCCTGTGTTGTTTCCCTTTCAGGCATGCAACACAGTTGTCTTTGTAGAAAAACACCTTTTTAGGCAAACCATGTACCAAGTTATTTTTAACCAATTTATTCATTGTCTTAAAATTTACATGACACATACGTTTATGCCACAGTGTTGACTCATCACTATCAGCTTTGGAAAGAAAGCATGATACTTCACCCATTGGGGAAGCATTGTTCATATCAAGCTTGTACATATCCCCTTTCCTGGGAGATCTAAGAAGCACCAGTTCCGGAGGAATTGTCATCCCTGGTTTAAGGATAATGCACTCATGTTCTGTGAAAAGAATTTGGTGCTTTTGATCATAGAATTGAGAAACACTTAACAGATTGTGTTCAAGCTGTTTGACAAAGTTAACTTTGTCAACGGTTAACATACCATTGGATATACTCCCTCTGCCAGAAATATATCCTCCGGCCTCACCTCCAAACTAGACAGGACCTCCATCATAATGTTGAAATTGTTGAACGAGATGTCTGTTCCCTGCCATATGCCTGGAGCATCCACTATCTACAATCCATACATTGTTGTTCTTGTCAAATGGATGTTCCTACACATAAGATGAGAATTCAGTTTTGTTTGGAAACCCAAGCTTTATTTGTCTTGGGTTCTTCCAAAGATAATGACATGAGTGAACCAAATGATATGCATGGGGGTTCAACAGAGGTCTTTGAGGAAGAGGTTTGGGCTGCAACATCTTCCTTGATCTTCCAGTCCACCCTTTGGCTGATCTTGGAGGATGAGCTTGTAGAAGCTTTTGCAGCATGGTCTTCTTCCGAAGCTTCTTTCTTTTTGGAAGAAGTCCTCACCACCTTTTCTTCCGAAACAGCCTTCTTCTGGGATGGTTTCAAGGGAGATTTCTTGTTCTTCCAAACCTTAGTAGCTTTTGTTTCCGAAGCCATTTTCCTTCGGAAGAAGGAGTTTCTTCCGAAAGCAACTTGGCTTTGGAAACTAGCTTTCCTTCTTCAACTCTTGAACCGTATGGAAAGGTCCAAATGTGAAACCTTCCCTGACTCCTTCTTTCCTAACATTATTTGCATAATGTGTGCTTGCAGGATTGTAGTAACAATCTTTTGCCATATGATTTTGCAGGCCACACATGATGCATGTAATGTTAGTCTTTTGGGGAAGTGAGGGTTGCTGTTTCTTGGTTTTCTTTTTTCGTCAGCAACCTTTCCCTTTAACTTATGATCCTTTGGTGGGACAGGAATGCTGGTATTACATTCCTTTCCTGAATCAGAAGTACCCAACACTTGGAAACCAGCTGAAACAAAGACACCCTTCTGTTTGGGGTTAATTTTCAGTTTGGATTCAGCCACTTTCTTAGCAGTTCTCCTAGCAGCTTTAGCTCTGCTTCTTCTGGCTTTGGTGGTTAGGATTTGATCATCACAGGAGGTGATAGGTGTATCTACCTGTTCCTTCCCTTTGTGGCCACTATTGGTGCCTCATCCTTTAACTCTAGAAAGAAAGGGTCAGCAATTGGAACATCTTGCTCTTTAGTACCACATCTAGGTTGTCTGATAGACTCAAAAGAGTGTGGTGGAGCAATTTCATTGGTTCCCAACCCTTCTTTGTTCTGATAACAGAGTTTGGAATGGGAGGATGATGCAAGAATAGCTTGGAAGTTTTGCTCAGAGATAGCATGCTTCCTAGCTGAGCCTCAGCAGTGACAAGCTGGGCTTGAGCCTCAGACAATTTGGATATCAGAT
>CM046445.1:20644666-20754666 GCA_025506515.1 Flaveria trinervia
AAGGATCAGACTAATGTGCCAAAGTGAGGATTCTGGGCTCTGCAAGGGGGTGGAATGTAAGTCCAACATCAATTGAATGGGAGAACGAAACCTTTCTTATAGGGGAGTGAAAAACAGTTCTATCAAGACGTGTTTTGGCTTGACAAGCAACTCGTCGGGTAACAAAACCATGAACTCTTGGATGGGCAACCCATCAGGAGCAAAATAAATAATATTTTCGTACGGTTTTCGTTGTTTGTTACGGTTGGCACTCTTAGGCAGACATTAGGATATTCACTACTTTATAAGAAATTTATAGTGGTATCTTATTTCATAAACGAACAAATTACTTTTTTGTTTTTTGATAGTATAAAAGATGTATGAAAATGTATCAAGTGAAAGCATGCTAAGACACATCCTTCCTCCACAATTATTGAGTACTCGCAAGTGTGCGCAAAGAGTTTTGGCAGCCAGAAGAAGGGGCACCTCTTCGGCTTCGTGAGCTATGCCAATGGTATTTAAACCATCACCGTAAGCCCGGTACTTAATTCCATCAATAGGAGATCTTACGTTCATCTTCCTTAACCAAATGTACGCCGTTATTTATAGAATTCAGTTTTTTATCATCAACTTATTATTATTATATTTGTTTAACTAAGCTAAAATCCCGTGTAATACACAGATTCAATTAAAAAATATTATTGTTGTTTTGTGTAATACACAGATTCAATCAAAAAATATTATTGTTGTTTAAAAATGTACGTAAGTTATAATGTTGTTGATAATATTTTGTATATCAATATTTATGTATAAATTTTTACATTAGCTATATCTAATATTAGTAGTTTTTTCTTTTAATATTTATACATCTAAATAGTATATAATATGGAATGAAATAGCTTTATAAATAAGAACTTTAAGTTATATACAAATTAAATTGAACATGAAAAACAATATTTCAAATTCATAAACATTCAAAAATTTATTTATATACAATATTTGATGTTTTGTTGGTTATTTTTCTATTATTATCAATATTAATGATTTTAATATCTATTTACTTTTAACTTGAGATAATGCAACATAGAGTAGATCATGATCCTTATTAAAAAACAAACCAATTTTGGATAGCGATTGTTCATGACTTTTGATTATTGTCATCTTAAAACACACCGATAACAGACATTGTCTTCTTTGAAATTTAAAATAAATCTTTTTGTCTGAAGATGTCAAAGTCAATCGTGGATTAAAAGTGTGGTTTTCAATATTACTTGTATATACATCAAAACAATTTGTACATATCAAACGAATTCAATCAAACATAATAACAATAATAATAATAATAACAACAACAACACAACAACAACAACAACAACAATAATAATAATAATAATAATAACAATAATATGACAATACACATAAAAGAAATAAAGAAGTTTAAAAAGTAAAAACATGTAATACCTATTTACAAATGAACTGTTGAAATAGATCAACTTAAAAAAGATTAAAGTAATATAATATTAATACAAAAACAGAATTGTAGACAATAATAGGTTAAATCATAATCCCTGATGATAAAAACTCAAATATAACAAAAAATAAATATACTTTGTTGAAGAAAACTTGATAAAACCGAAGCTAAAATGAGAACGTAAATGAAGTTTGTCGAATGCGATATCATCAGACTTTATAAATACAAATTATAAAGGTCGTAAACCTAGGATAGTTGTGAAATAGTGTAAAATCATTTATTTTCAAAAATAGATACCCATGAATTCATTCAAACTGAAGAGGAGTCGATTAAAAAATTTTGTAACTTTTATGGATTTCATAAATAAAGAAAATCATAAATGATTTATATAGTTTTTATTAATAATTTATTTGAAAAAAAAAGAAATACCAAGCATGATTTAATTTTCAAATAAAAATATGTTCTAATTTAGGGTTAAAGTTTCAAATTTTCTATAAATATCTCTTGTATAAAAGTTGACTTTTAGTCAAATGAATCTAAACTAATAATAAGAACAGATACATATTTAAGCAGAAATTGGAAAATATAAAAACTTAAGATAATGACATATGACATTAAAGTTATTAGTTTATTATTAAGTATACATCTTTATAGTTGCTCCAAAAAAGAGCAAATGAATATAGAGATGATATGGAAGAATAAAGACGAGTAAAAATAACATGAGCATGACTTAAAAGAAAAGAACTTGTCAAAATAAATTTTTATATGGTTTAGAATGTAATTATAAACATATTTGTTTATTTTGTTATTATTAGATTTTATTACGTATATATAGTTTTAGGAAATTTACAAAGAAATACTTTGTTCAAAATTAGTTATACTCATTGACGGATTCGAGACGGTGAACATTTTAAATAAATCAATGGTGAATGACTCATTTATATCTCATCGCAATTGTTTCGTGTATGATCGATTGGATTTTGCCACATTAAGCGACCTCATAGAACTTGTCAGTGCTACTTCAGGTAAGTATGTTCACCAGTGATCTTTTAGTATGTCTTATTAGTAATCACTCGCAAATGAAATTACGCCAACCAATTCTCTTGAACTTGTCAGTGCTACTTCAGGTAAGTATGTTCACCAGTGATCTTTTAGTATGTCTTATTAGTAATCACTCGCAAATGAAATTACGCCAACCAATTCTCTGACAGTTGTTTACTCATGGAATGCCTAAAAAATTCGTCATGGTAAGTACTTTGTTTAGTGGTGTGATGTTGATCGCCTTAGCTATTGTTTAAAATCGTTGATCAAGTTGGTCGCTCCGGTTCTCATTCATGATGAAGACATCTGTTGTTCTAGATAAAAGGAGTGAGCATTCATGATGGCAAACACATTTAGTGTATTTATCTTAAATTTTTGTTTACTCTCCTATATCCCATTCTTCATCTATAATACCATATAATACATATTAAAAAGATAAAATGTTAAATTCATTTAAAATATACTAATATATAATACATATTAAAAGGATAAGATGATAAATTCATTCAAAATGTAATACACTTATATAACATTTTAAGCATAAAATACAAGTATTTTATGCAATGGTGTCACTTTGGCCCCATTTAAGTAACTTCTTCAAATTATCGTATTATTTAATACATATTATTTGATAATATGATATTATTTAAATCACTTCACTAAATTTTATAATATTTATAATAAAATAAATTGACATTTAAATTTATAGTTACTAATTATATTTTTATAACTAAATACCATTTAAATTAAGTATTATTTTATTGAAATACTTATCTCTATACTATTATATAATACATCTATTTGGATAAAGATGTAAATTTGCCACGCATACAAGTGTTGATGCAACATGTAAAAACGAATGTAAGGCATTTAAAAGTGCAATATAGTAAATATATCAATTAAATTTTATATACCTTTACATTTTTGCCATCATCTATTTCTACATTATTTAATAATATGATATTATTTAATTCACTTCACTAAATTTTATTTCATATATAATATTAAAAATTATAAGGCCCCGTTTCCGGAGACCCCACAGTTGGTCAATCACAGCAGTTAATGCATTTAACATTATTATTATACAAACTTAAGCAGCGGAAATAATTTATCAAAAACTATTCATTTCATTTAAACCACTGTTGTTGAGCAATACATCATCGTTTAACTGATTACAAAAGAATTGTTTTACTGCATTACAAAACAACAGCAACATAAAATACGAATGGATGCCAGTCTTTCCCTGCCGAGTAGCTTCACCCTCGTGCCATCCTCAGCAATAATTACCTGCCAACTGAAAATGTATAAAAGTCAGCGTTGCTGAGTGAGTTCTAGTTTTAAAAGTAATAAAATCATTTTTGTATCTTGTATATGAAAATACTCTTTCTATGAAATACAACTCTTTCTATGAAATACAACTCTTTACTGTGTATGCGAGCACGCATTAACTATATGAACAGATACTATTCGTTCTCTTTACTGTATGCCTTGTATGTTCTGTAATCTTTATCTTTATCTTTCACTTTCTGTATGGACCAATGAGCAATATCCTAAACTGTATGCGCGATGAAAACCGGTGATGGGCCATCTATATCCCTGAAGAGGGTTCTGTTTACTATATACAAGGCCGACCCAAATACCTAGGGTACACTACAGAAGTCCTGCCAATCTCCAAGACTGGCCCTGTGTGCATAATAGGGTAGCTAACCCGCAACACAGTTGAGCTAACGACAACACGGTCGTGTACCTCGTGTAAGCTTGCAAGACTTGTTAACATTTTATTAATGTTCCTCTTCTTTTCTTTATTGCTCTTTCTCTTTATTATTACAATATACTTTACGTTACGATAATAGACATACCACGTAAAGTAACACACTTTAAGTAATAAAATAATAATAATAATAGCAATAATAATAATAAGGAACGATCATAATCATGCATGAAACCCATCATTAATACCCTAGTCAAACCTCGGTCAAAACCCTAGGAGCACAAACTCCCAAGATTTCTGTAATAAATTCTAAGTGTTGGGCGCTTAGACACTATTTGGGCGCATGAGCCCTGTTTGGGCGTTTCATTACTATGTAGGCGCATCATTCAACAGTTAACTACTTTAACTCTGTAAGGCCCCGTTCCCGGGACGCTTACAGCTAGGTTTTCATCGCACATAAAACATATAATTACATTTTTATTTCATAAATCGTAGCGGAAAACTAAAACAAACTTTCATTTCCATGTAAATGCTTTTGCAAGTTAATACAACATTCATTACAAAAATAGTTTGTTCGCATTGCAATGCAAAAACATTAATCAAAAGAATGTCATCCCAAAAGAGCTGAGTAGTCGCCCGTACCATCCTCAGCAAACATTACCTGCCAACTGGAAACACATCAAAGTCAGCGTTGCTAAGTGAGTTCTAGTTTTATAAATAAAACATACTTTCCTTCCATATAAAACCATTCGTTACTTTTACATGATCATACATCGTACGTACACATAGATAATATCATTATTATCTTCTTCATTCATTCATTCGTTCATTATGACTTTACTTGCGCATCGGAAATCATCCTTACCACTACCATGTGCTACACCCCGGTTAGTCGTAGCTACCGGGCCGAAGTCAATAAATGAACAGCTAAACGTATGCCACGGTACTAGGAGTAACCATCAGTCTTAGCTACTGGGCCGAAGTCAATAAATGAACAGCTAAACGTATGCCACAGTACTAGGGGTGAGCGGTAGAGGTTCTACATTAAGGGCCAATCACAAAGAAGGACCCGTCATCCGATGCGTGCAAGACGTTTCATTCGTTCATTAATACATGCATTCATTCATCATGTTCCTCTTTCTTTATCTTTCACTTTACGTTACATAATACTTCGTTCATTCATCATAATAGGTAAAGCCATAGGAAAGATATTATACATCATATTAAGGAACATTAACATGCATCAACACCACATCATACAGGGCAACATCATACATACATAACATACAACATCATCATCCTCATCATGCCCAACATGCTTTCTAAGACCTCAAGCGTCATCTTACAGAACTCTACAGGAACCCTCACGTCAAAACTTACATCTGCACTTTCCGCGAAAGTCAGAAGTCAAACTACACTTTCCTCGGGTACAACAGCCCTATTCGGGCGTATGGACACCCTTCAGTCGCATGGCCTCCATGCGACTGAACATCATGCGATTGAACTAATACGGATGAACACCTATGCGAATGAACATCCAGTCGTGCGAATGGATAATGTGGATGAACACCTATGCGACTGGACCTTCAGTCGTGCGAATGGACCTTCAGTCGCATGACCCCCATGCGACTGGCCCTTCAATCGTGCGAATGAACCCCAATCGTGCGAATGGACCCCAATCGCACCCTAATCGGCCGTATGGCCTCCATTCGGCCTCCAGTCGGTCGCCTAGCCCTAACTGATGCAGAATGCAGTTCATCCTGACTGCAGCCGAGGGTTTTCGGCCTCCAAACTCATCTAAACTCATTTTAAGCCTAAATCGACCATCCTAAACCTTAGGAATGCATACCATAACATTATTCAAGCACAACCAAGCAAGAAATCAAGCCCCAAACGGGTCCTACACATACCTACACGCATACACACGGGTTTTCACCCAAAAACACGAAAAAGGGTTTTCGGATGTGTTCCAGCCCCAAAATCATTCAAGAACATGTAAAAGAGGGGTCCTAGAACTCACACAAACGAGCACAACGTCAAGAGCTTCGATTTGGCTTGCTTCACGACGATTTTGGCGACCCGAACCAACTCGAACCAACACTTTTCCTCCTTTTCTCTTATTTCTCTCTTCTTCTCTTTATGAAGCTGAAATGTGGGGTGTGTGTGGAGAGTGGGCTGCCCTCTCCCTACTAATCACCACATTTCCCAACTTTTCTTCGTTGGCGAGTTTGGTCCTTCAACTTTGAACTTTATTTTCTTTTCTTTCTTCACCGGCTTCAAAATAATAAATATTCGGGTGTTACAAGTCCACCCCCCTTAAATAGGTTTCGTCCCCGAAACCTGTTATTCGTCGAACAAACGTGGATAATGTTGTCTCATTTCTTCCTCAGTCTCCCACGTTGACTCGGATCCCTTCCTGTGCTTCCACTGTACACGCACAAGATGAACCACTTTATTCCTTAGCCTTTTCTCCTTTCGGTCGATGATTGCCACTGGTTGCTCCACATAATTGAGCCGTTCATCTACTTCGATATCTTCCAATGGGACAATCATATCTTCATCTGCTAAGCACTTCCTTAGATGAGATACATGGAATGCGGGTGAATCCCACTTAACTCATCTGGCAACTCCAATCTATAGGCCACCTCCCCTACTTGAGCAATGATTCGGAAAGGGCCTATATATCTTGGGCTCAACTTGCCCCGCTTTCTGAATCTGATAATACCCTTCCAAGGTGAGACCTTCAACATAACCCGGTCACCCACCTGGAACTCAATTGGCCTACGTCGCTTATCGGCATACGAGTTCTGTCTATCTTTGGCTGCCTTCATAAAGGCTTTGATCTCTTCAAGCTTCTCAGTCGTAGCCTCGATTACCTCGATGCTCCCCAATTCCTTTTGACCAATGTCACCCCAACAAACGGGTGTTCTGCATCTCCTACAGTATAGCATCTCATATGGTGGCATACCAATGCTGGCATGATAACTGTTGTTGTATGAGAATTCGGCTAACGGCAAGTGGTCATCCCAACTTCCACCAAAATCGATCACACATGCTCGAAGCATGTCTTCCAATGTCTGAATGGTCCTTTCTGACTGACCATCAGTCTGGGGATGATAAGACGTGCTAATGTGTAACCTCGTCCCCATAACGTCGTGGAATTTCTTCCAAAATTTAGATGTAAACCGAGTGTCGCGATCAGACACAATAGACACCGGCACACCATGACGAGCTACAATTTCCTTGATGAACAGATCAGCCACCTCTCAGATGAATACGTCTCGCGGATCGGTAGAAAGTGAGCACTCTTCGTCAAACGATCAACTATCACCCATATGGCATCATACCCTTTAGGGGTACGCGGTAGCTTTGTAATGAAATCCATGGTGATGTGCTCCCACTTCCATTCCGGTATACCAAAGGTTGTATCTTCCCATACGGCTTTTGGTGCTCTGCCTTCACCTGTAAGCAAGTAAGGCACCTACTCACATACTCCACCACGTCACGCTTCATACCCGGCCACCAATAATCTTTCTTCATGTCATGGTACATTTTCGTGGCACCAGGGTGAATGGAGTATCGAGTCTTGTGAGCTTCATCCATTATCTTCACCCGTAGATCCCCAAAACGAGGAATCCACACACGACCGACCGAGTTCTAACACCGAGTGTGTTTTCACCCAATTCCCCAACCAGGCCTCTCATTCTTTCTGAGTTAAGGTGATCTTCTTTCAATGCCTCATCTTGAAACTCCTTAACTTGCTTCATCACATCAGAGGTCATGATTATTTGATAAGCTTTCACCCGAATCGGCTCGGGCCTCTCTTTTCGGCTAAGGGCATCCGCCACCACATTAGCTTTGCCCGGATGGTAATGGATCTCACAATCATAATCCTTTATAAGTTCCAACCACCGTCTCTGCCTCATGTTCAGATCCTTCTGCTCGAAGAAGTACTCCAGACTCTTGTGGTCCGTGAATATGGTGCACTTCGTCCCGTAAAGGTAGTGCCTCCAGATCTTCAACGCAAAGACCACGGCTGCTAGCTCCAAGTCATGAGTAGGATAATTGACCTCATGAACCTTTAACTGTCGAGATGCATAGGCTATAACCTTCCCTCTCTGCATTAACACACACCCCAACCCCGAGTAGGAAGCATCGGAATAAACCACTAGATCTTCACTTCCATCGGGTAATGACAGAACAGGAGCTTGAGTCAGTCTTGCCTTCAGCTCTTCGAACACCTTCTCTTGAGCTTGACCCCATACAAACTTCACATCCTTTCGGGTCAACTTAGTTAGTGGAGAAGCAATCTTAGAGAAGTCTTGGATGAATCTTCTATAGTAGCCCGCCAAGCCCAAGAAACTACGGATCTCGGATGGCGTCTTTGGTGACTTCCATTGCATAACCGCCTCCACCTTCGCCGGGTCCACCATTATCCCGTCAGGATTCACCACATGACCCAAAAACTGAGCTTCGCGCAACCAGAACACGCACTTGGAGAATTTAGCATACAATTTCTCCCTTCTCAACGTCTCTAGAACCTCCCAAATGTGACCGGCATGCTCAATCTCGCTCTTTGAATAAATCAGGATATCGTCAATAAACACAATCACTTATTTATCCAACATAGGCCGACACACACGGTTCATCAGATCCATAAAAGCAGCTGGCGCGTTGGTCAAACCAAAGGACATGACAAGAAACTCGTAATGACCATAGCGCGTGCGGAAAGCTGTTTTAGGGATATCTTGTTCCTTCACCTTCAACTGATGATAGCCAGACCGGAAATCTATTCTCGAAAACCAACTGGCACCCTCAAGCTGATCGAACAAATTGTCTATCCTCGGTAAGGGGTAGCGGTTCTTCACCGTCAATTTATTCAGCTCGCGGTAGTCGATGCACATCCTCATACTACCGTCCTTCTTCTTTACAAACAGGACCGGAGCACCCCAAGGAGAGATACTCGGTCTAATGAACCCCTTATCAAGCAACTCTTGCAACTGCTCCATCAACTCTTTCATCTCCGTCGGAGCTAACCGATATGGTGCCTTGGCTGCAGGTTGGGCACCCGGTATCAGATCAATCTGAAATTCAATCTCTCTATCAGGTGGTACTCCTGGTAAGTCTTCCGGGAATACGTCTGGAAAGTCACACACAACCGGTACATCAGACAGTTATAGTGTTAGTGCATCTACATCCTTTACGTAAGCCAAGTAGGCGCTACATCCACGCCTCATACACTTTCCCGCCACCGCCATTGAGGTCACCTTCGTGATCGTAGTAACCCGATCACCATAAACCGTTACCAAACTTTCGTCAGGCGCTGTCAACCAAATCATCTTCTTGCGACACACAATGTTCGCCTCGGAGTCCGCCAACCAATCCATCCCAAGAACCAAATCGAAACCACCCAAGGTCATCACGAACGGTCTAACAGGAAACTTGTGACCCTCAAGTTCAACATCACAATCTCTATCATCTCAAAAATCCTGGTAGACTTACCTATGGCAGTTTCTACATCAAAGGGCGCATCAACACGCCTACTACTAACAGGCAGCTTAGCACAGAAAGCAGCAGAAATAAAACTCCTACTAGCACCAGAATGAAATAGCACAGAAGCTAAAGTTTGTTTCACTAGAAACGTACCGGACACAACGTCAGGGTCCGTCCTAGCCTCCTCCTGTGTCATAGTGAATGCCCTGGCGCTCGCCCTCGGTCCATCACTTCCCGTCTTCTTCACCCCTGAACCCTCAGCCCTCGACTTCTTACAATCCTTACACATATGACCAGTTTCCCCACAGTTAAAACATTTGCCCGACATGCAATCCTTTGCCATATGCCCTGTCTTCCCACACTTGAAGCACACATTCAAACCCAGCCTACATTCTCCCGCATGCTCCTTTCCACACTTACCACACCTCCTTGATCCCGCTCCCGATGTGGCCACGCGGCGGTCATCCACCCGTGCCTTTTTGTTACCCGTCGAGGCATCACCCCGACCAAACCTCCTCCCATTCCAGTTCCGATCACCACCACCCTTCTTACTCGCTTCAGTCACCACCACCTCCCACTCGTCATACAGCCTCCCTGCCAAATCAACCGCCGACCTAAACGTACTTGGTCGGGCGGCGATCATATGCCGGCAAACATCCACCGGTAAACCCTGAATATACCTCTTGATTTTCCGAAACAGAGGCGTCACCTGATCAGGCACAAGCCGTGCCATTTCATTAAACTTGGTGGTATACTGCTGGTGTGTCATGGTTCCAGCCTCCAACTGCAGAAACTCCCTTTCCAACTTGTCCATTTCCCGATGAGGACAAAATTCCTCAATCACCAACCTTCTCAGCTCAGGCCATTTCATTTTCCTAATGGCCCTACTACCCTTAGCTTGGACAATGTTGTCCCACCAGCACAGAGCTGAATCCACAAAAGAGTGGGTAGCAAACTTCACCTTTTGGTCCTCTTGGAACTCGCTGATATCAAGAACAGCTTCCATTTCCCTCACCCACGGTGAGCGGCTGCAGCGGTGCCGTTTCCATCAAAAGTAGGGGGCTTGCATCTCATAAAAGCCCCATAATTACATCCTTGTGCCGTCTCCAGTGCAGGCTCTTCTTCTTCCTCTTCATCATCAGATAGAACCGTTTCCGGCTCTGGTTGTTCCCGTTCTCCAGAGGATCTGCTTCTTTCTTTCCTTTCCCCTTCTCGTACAGCCTTAATAACTTCGGTCACCACAGACGGTAAGATCGTCTGCATGACCTGATGTACTTCTTCTACAACAGCCTCCTTTACTGAGGCTCTCAGATTGGCGCTTTCGTCGCCACCCTCCGGATGAGGGGTCTCTGGTTCTTCATGAACCTCCCTCTCAACTCTGGGTCTCCCTCTCTTAGGTAGCGGTTCAGCACCGTGACCTCCACCCCTAGAAGCTTTCGAAGATCTACCTCCGGCTATCACACGCACACTGAAAGATTCAAACACCAACACAGTCATTCAGGGAACAGCTCAGTTTATGTTAAGCATAGTAAGTCCCTAATTACAGTGGCCAGTTGTGATTAGCCACTTACTTTACTCTTCACACCCCAAGCATTACATGTCCTGACTACATCGGTATTTAAATCTACATACAACACATAACACATACCATGCGCACATAAAACCGGTTAACTTTACGAAAATACCTGATGGCACGCAGCTACTCAGTTTGGCATCCCATTCCCATTTCGTCCCATTCTCAGTTTAAGAGTAGGTTTATTTTGTAAATTTACCCATTTCACTTAAACTTTGGCTCTGATAACAACTTGTAAGGCCCCGTTCCCGGGACGCTTACAGCTGGGTTCTCATCGCACATAAAACATATAATTACATTTGTATTTCATAAATCGCAGCGGAAAACTAAAACAAACTTTCATTTCCATGTAAATGCTTTTGCAAGTTAATACAACATTCATTACAAAAATAGTTTGTTCGCATTATAATGCCAAAACATTAATCAAAAGAATGCCATCCCAAAAGAGCTGAGTAGTCGCCCGTACCATCCTCAGCAAACATTACCTGCCAACTGGAAACACATCAAAGTCAGCGTTGCTGAGTGAGTTCTAGTTTTATAAATAAAACATACTTTATTTCCATATAAAACCATTCGTTACTTTTACATGATCACACATCGTACGTACACATAGATAATATCATTATTATCTTCTTCATTCATTCATTCGTTCATTATGACTTTACTTGCGCATCGAAATCATCCTTACCAATACCATGTGCTACACCCCGGTTAGTCGTAGCTACCGGCCGAAGTCAATAAATGAACAGCTAAACGTATGCCACGGTACTAGGAGTAACCATCAGTCTTAGCTACTGGGCCGAAGTCAATAAATGAACAGCTAAACGTATGCCACAGTACTAGGGGTGAGCGGTAGAGGTTCTACATTAAGGGCCAATCACAAAGAAGGACCTGTCATCCGATGCGTGCAAGACGTTTCATTCATTCATTAATACATGCATTCATTCATCATGTTCCTCTTTCTTTATCTTTCACTTTACGTTACATAATACTTCGTTCATTCATCATAATAGGTAAAGCCATAGGAATATATTATACATCATATTAAGGAACATTAACATGCATCAACACCACATCATACAGGGCAACATCATACATACATAACATACAACATCATCATCCTCATCATGCCCAACATGCTTTCTAAGACCTCAAGCGTCATCTTACAGAACTCTACAGGAACCCTCACGTCAAAACTTACATCTGCACTTTTCCCCGAAAGTCAGAAGTCAAATACACTTTCCTCGGGTACAACAACCCTATTCGGGCGTATGGACACCCTTCAGTCGCATGGCCTCCATGCGACTGAACATCATGAGATTGAACTAATACGGATGAACACCTATGCGAATGAACATCCAGTCGTGCGAATGGACAATGCGGATGAACACCTATGCGACTGGACCTTCAATCGTACGAATGGACCCCAATCGCACCCTAATCGGCCGTATGGCCTCCATTCGGCCTCCAGTCGGTCGCCTAGCCCTAACTGATGCAGAATGCAGTTCATCCCGACTGCAGCCGAGGGTTTTCGGCCTCCAAACTCATCTAAACCCATTTTAAGCCTAAATCGACCATCCTAAACCTTAGGAATGCATACCATGACATTATTCAAGCACAACCAATCAAGAAATCAAGCCCCAAACGGGTCCTACACATACATACACGCATACACACGGGTTTTCACCCAAAAACGCGAAAAAGGGTTTTCAGATGTGTTCCAGCCCCAAAATCATTCAAAAACATGTAAAAGAGGGGTCCCAGAACTCACACAAACGAGCACAACGTCAAGAGCTTCGATTTGGCTTGCTTCACGACGATTTTGGCGACCCGAACCAACTCGAACCAACACTTTTCCTCCTTTTCTCTTCTTTCTCTCTCTTCTTCTCTTTATGAAGCTGAAATGTGGGGTGTGTGGGGAGAGTGGGCTGCCCTCTCCCTACTAATATCACCACATTTCCCAACTTTTCTTCGTTGGCGAGTTTGGTCCTTCAACTTTGAACTTTATTTTCTTTTCCTTCTTCACCGGCTTCAAAATAATAAATATTCGGGTGTTACAAACTCTTAGGCGCATGAACAATTCAGGCGCATGGGCACTATTCGGGCGTATGAACACTTAGGCGCATGGGTTATTCGGATGCATGGACACTTAGGCGCATGGGCCACTTGGGCGCATGGGCACTATTGGGGCGCATGGCCCTACACTTAGTCATCCGACTAATATTTCTAGACGCATGGACCACTGTTCAGGCGCATGGGCTACTGTCCAGGCACATGGGTTATACTTAAATCCTTCTAAGGCATTTTCAGGCGCATGAGCCTTATCTAGGCGCATGGACCTTCAGTGTAACATGTTTCTAGTATGTTTTCAAACCCAATCATCAAACCCATCTGTTCTAAGCTTAACATGGCTATTCTTAGCATGAACAACCTATGAGCATTCAAGAATCAGCATCCAACATGCATAATACATACAGGTATACATACATAACATTGTAAAATCATTTTAATACATTTTCAGCCCCAAAGAGAGTTTAAAACAAGTAAAAACCAGGGTCTAGAACTCACCTGATGCAACTTGGGTGTTCTTCCTTCTAACCCTTTTGCAACTGAGTTCAAACACCTAAAAACACACACACGAACACACACACAAGCATATAAGCATGTAAGCATGTAACCGGTATAAAACCCGTCATAAACATATAAAAACCTTGAATTCTTACCTTGAATCCGATTTCTTTTCTTCTTCTTTTCTTCAACCGAGAGTTCCTCTGCTCTCTCTCTCTAAAACCAAATGAAAATGGTGATGTGAAGTGAGGGTGGGCGGCCATGCCCACCTTTACACCAACTTTTGTGTATTTTTGGCCTTTTTATATTTTTAACCCCTCAACTTGGGTTCCTTGACATTTTCCTACGTTATTCTTCAACTCTTATCCTTTTTAAAATAACCGGTGTTACAAAAATTGACATTAAATTATATAATAATTATATTTTAATAACTAAATACTATTTAAATTAAGTATTATTTTATTTAAATATTTAAGTATATAACATATATATGCATATTCATATTTATAATAACTATAATACTAATATTTTTCTATAGGCATATTGTAAATTTAATAATTTTAATATTTATCTATATCTTTTATAATAAAAATAAAATGATGATAAAATGATAATTTTGCATATAGATTAAGATATTCATATGAAAAATCATGTTTAAATTTTAAAAAATTAATCATTTTATTTCATTTATGTCCTTATAATAAAATATAACATATAATACTTATAACACAAATGATAAAGCATATACATGTACTCAACACAAAACTATCATTACTTTCATTGTTGATTATTTATTCCGATTGAGCATTAACCTTCTTTCTTTTTTCTTTGTCAGTTGTTAACAATTCAATAACAATCAAGATGGTAATTTGTGGTTATAATTTCTTCATTAATTTTCTCTAGTTTATTCAAATCATCACCGAAGGTGCCCTCGATAATCATAAAACTCTAACCTACATTTATAAATGAAACTCCCTCCTAAAATTTAGGTAATAAGTGATTTGCAACCACAAATATCACTCATGCTTTTACTAATCTTGTTGGGATAATATAGTTGTCTTAAATAATTTTTTAATATACAAAATTCTTTCATTTAATTTTTTCAATATTATATATTTGATATTTTAATTTACATTATAACGTACCAAGACGATACTGACTAAAATCGCATTCCCAAAAAATCATATAATAATTGAACCGCAGCAACGTGCGTGCATTTTCATATTCTTTATATCTACATCATAATCTTTCTGACGCCATCTGGTTCTTTAATTCGGTTAAACCTGTAAACCCGTAAGACGACTAATGACTTTTTTAGTCTGGTTTTAAAACGTTGATTAACAAGATATGTAGATTATTTTAACAATTTAATAGCTACATAATCAATTTGAGGCCTGTTTAAGCGGTTTAATTGCATGTTAAATTAAAATAATGTTCATAATTATAGTACTTTAATAGCGGCTTGTGGTTTATAAAATAAATATGAAGTTGTTAGATCGTTCTAGTCGCTCGAACATTAGTTAAAGTACCAAATAGAAAGAGAGAGGCAACCTTTTTATTTGGCGCTTCGAATAAAGAGGAGGTGTGTTTGCATACTTTGTACTTTTTTCAATTCACAAAATAAAATATTAACTCACAATATAACTATAGTTACGTTATTAATATGAAACTAACTCATTTGGAGAATGTTTTGTTTTCTTTAGAAGATCTTGAGTTCAAACAAAAAATAGTGTAACTAATTTTCCTAGTCTAATATAAAAGGATTTTGAGATGACACGTGACAACATTTAAATCATTTTTATCAAAAATTTTCCGTCTCTCTTTTAGATCAAATAATTACCTTATTTACTAATAATATTATTTAACACTTTCGTAGATTTAATTTATTAAAAAAGATAAATATTTATTAATGTTAATAGATTTAGTAAACCCGTGTGTTACACGGGTTGAATAAAAAATATTAATATAATAAAATTTATTAGTTATTAAATGATATTTTAAAATATGATGTGACTGAAATTATATATATAATAATTAACTATAAGTAACCATTAGCTGCCGAGTAGCTGCCTTGTGCCATCCTCAGCAACCATTAGCTGCCAATTGGAAACACATAAAAGTCAACGTTGCTGAATGAGTTCTATGTAACACCCGGCCCCTCACACCAATATATTGTCCGCTTTGCCCACGAGGAGCTCACGGATTTGCTTTTGGTTGCCCGGGTGAAGACTTCCCAGGGAGGTCACCCATCCCTGGATTGCTCCCACCTGAGCACGCTTAACTGTGGAGTTCTCCTCTCATCCACAGCCAATACGCCCAAAACGCGTTGTTGATGTTAGAGGCCATACATTCCTTATGAACCAGGACTGTCCACGGCCGATGTGGGATATGTGTAGGGTGTCACAAGCACCCCCTGTTTGGACTCATCGTCCTCGATGAGCCCGAGATGTCACCATCCTTGGTGAGGTATGTCCCACACCCCGAACGACACAGGAGTGGCTCTGATACCATTCTGTAACACCCGGCCCCTCACACCAATAATATTGTCCGCTTTGCCCACGAGGAGCTCACGGATTTGCTTTTGGTTGCCCGGGTGAAGACTTCCCAGGGAGGTCACCCATCCCTGGATTGCTCCCACCTGAGCACGCTTAACTGTGGAGTTCTCCTCTCATCCACAGCCAATACGCCCAAAACGCGTTGTTGATGTTAGAGGCCAGACATTCCTTATGAACCAGGAATCTCTCCTGTCCACGGCCGATGTGGGATATGTGTAGGGTGTCACATTCTAGTTTTATAATAAAACATACTTTATCTTTCTCTTAAAACCGTTCTTTACTACGTGATCATACATTATACATACACATAGATAATATCATTATTATCTTCATTATTTGTTCGTTCATTCTGTACATTCGTCATTAAGTCTTTACTTTCATTCGGACCAATGTCATGTGCTTCACCCCACCGTCATGCATAAAGCGGGTACTGGGCCTGAGGTCTTTCAAAGACCCCGAACATTGTGCACGAAGCTGACTCCAGTACCTAGGGTAAGCGGCAAGGATCCCACACATATGATCAATCACAATGATTGAAACCCCCTGTGTGCATCCTTTTGGGGTAATTAACCCGCACAGTTGAGCTGACACCCTTTATTGGGTGTGAACCTCCATACATTTGCTTAATCGCACTGATTAAGCCCCAGTGTGCATCCTTCTGGAGTAGCTAACCCGCACATGTTTGAGCTAACACCCTTCATTGGGTGTAAACCTCCATACATATGCTTGCAAGCCTTTCTTACTTTCATTCATTCATTAATGCACGCATTCGTTCATCAGTTTACGTTACATAATACTTTTCGTTTTATTCATTAACATTCAACGTAAAACCACGGGAAAATAATCATACAAATGAGGAACGCAAACATAAACATACAACATCACCATACAAGGCATATCATATAGGCATAACATACCACATACATACAATCATGCATAAGCACCAATCATACATCATCATTCATGCCTATCATATCATCTATGTCCTCAAAAGTCAACTTACATAAACCCTTGGGAACCTCCCAAGGCAAAACCTATATCTACACTTTTCCCTAAAAATCAGAAAATAAACTAAGTTCTTTTGGGCGCATGAGCCCTATTTGGACATATGGACCCTATTCAGTCGCATGGCCTCCCAGGTGCATGAAAACACTTAGGCGTATGGACACTGTCACACCCCCGCTAAGAGCGGAAACACGGGGTTGCAACGAGATGGGAATCGTCATAACACATGGTAAGCGATAGAGATGCAATAATAAAATGATGACAAGCGTGTCATGACGACACCCGACAACAAGGGGACTTGTGTCGTGTATAGTCAATGTTCACGACAACATAGCCATATGCATAACAGGATAAACGATTCACATAATCACATAAAGATGAAATTGTAATGTAAATTCCCACAACCCGGGAACAAGTTTCAAAAGATTGTAATTGTTTACATAGTTCAACATTGTTCAAAGTAACAGTTTGTCAAACATGTTTAGTCCAAAAATGCATCCTAGGGTCTCCACTAAGGCAGCACACCTAGAACCTCAGCTAGCTTGATCACCTGAAAAGATATGCTCAAAATGGTCAACAAAATTGTTGGTGAGCTCGCAGGTTTAAGTATTAAAAATGTAAATGATGCTGTACAAAGTAAATGATATGGAATACCGTGAATACAGTTATATACACAAGTAAAATCACATGACATGAGCTTTGCAACCAAACCTAGCGACGTACACAAAGAAATTGTCGGCGTATATTCACCCAAGACCCGTACCTGGCTATTGTTGGTACTAACTAGTATACCAACACGAGGGTGGGGGTGTCAACCCAGTAGTACTACCAATACCTAACCGTCGGTTCCCAAACTAGAATTAAATAGTTGCAAAGATAGAACCACACAGCAGACCCAAGCATGTATCAGACAAGTACTTGTAACACAGTATCACGTTGATTCCTTGTATGAAAATTGTATGTATGTAGTACAGCATAGAAAACGGGCGAGCATACTTTTCCCCCATGTTTGTAAATGTTTGTAAAATAGTATAAGCATAAAAAGGGGCCACGAAACTCACATGTTAAGTGGTAAGTATGAAAGGTCGAGATTTCCAACAGTTGAATGCAATGATCGGTCAAACACCTATTGACAGTTATGGTCAAGCATTAATGACATGTATAAAGCGTATTGTAATGTTTGGTCGGTTCGGGTTGTATCGGTTCGGTCGTGGGTAGCACACACACAAGCGGACACACGCATCATCAGACACACGACGGGACCAGACGCTCGACCCACGTTCCATTCGTACGAATCAACCTTCAATCGTGCGAATTAGCTACTTTCGTGCGATTGAACCTTCATTCGTGCGATTGGACTCAGTCGCACCACACAACACACCCATTCGCACGACCCAACCTCCATGCGCACGAATCAACCCTCAATCGTGCGAATTAGCTACTTTCGTGCGATTGAACCTTCATTCGTGCGATTGGACTCCAGTCGTGCGAAACACGCACAATCGCATACACTCAGTCGTCACCTGACTCAATCGCACACAATCATTCATACGCATGACTCAATCGCATACAAACACCCAGTCGCACGACTCAGTCGCACGACTCAGTCGCACGACTCAGTCGCACAACTCAGTTGCACGATCGACTTAGACGCATGACTCAGTCGCACGACCCACTCAGTCGCACGGCTCAATCGCATGACAGACCCAGTCGCCCGAACTGCAGAATCGCGACTGTGGTCGGGCTGAGCAGCCCCCGAGCTGCTCTAACACGGGTTTTATACCACGAGGACCTCCAGAAACACTCAACAAACATACACAAACATGAAACACAAGCAGAAAGACCTCACACGCACCCACTCGACCTCATGTGCTCGGATGAACCCGAGCACCCGAAACCCTAGAAATCGCAGCAGTGAAATCGAACCAAAAACGGGTTGAACAAGGTTGTCTACCTGCTAGGAACGCGTACACACGATGATACCCAAGATTTGGTAGTGGAAACGCGACAAACGTGACGATTTTTGGTGCTAAATCGAGAGAAAAGTGGAGAAAAGGTTGAAGATGAAGAAGATGAAGATGAGGAGAAATGGCTGGAAATGGGGCTTATATACCCAGCCCAAGTTTGCAAAATTACAAGTTTAGTCCCTGCACTTAACCCTCGAGTTTCCCAAAAATTTGTTTCGGTTGTTTACGATTTTAAAATGTTCGTTATATTACGGTTAAAAGTGTATTTATTGGCATTTGATAGTCTAAAATGGTTTTATTTGTGACAATGGTCGAAATTAAAAATGATATATTCGGTGGTAATGTTGATGAAGTTTATAAAAGTTTATGCTTAACACACGTTCTCGAAGGAAGTACAGGCACAAGGGAAAAATAAGCAGACATGACTCCGTAAAGCAGGAGTTCATGAAGAAAAGGAAGATTTATTTAAAATATTTCCTTGTTATTTATGTCGTTCGACGGACCTCAAGGTGACGGATGTCACAGACACTGTGGGGCGAATAAGCACTTAGGCGAATGGAGACTCTCCAGACGCATGGGCACTATGGGGCGTATGCACTCCCAGTCGCATAGCCTTTAGTCGCATAACTTTTAGGCGTATGGACTCATCGCACACTATTCAGGCATATGGCCTCAGTCGCACATTGTTCATGCGCATGGCCTTTAGTCGCATGCCTTTCGGCCGCATTTCGTCTAGTCACATGACTACCATGCGTATGACTCTGAGTCGCATGCCTTTCGGCCTGTGGCCTTCAGTCGCATGCCATTCGGTCTCATGACTTCCAGTCGCATGAGCCCTAGCTGGGTGCAGAATGCAGTCTTCTCGAACCTGAACTGCAGATTTCGGCTTCCAACCCCCTTCTAACCTGTCCTAAGCTAAAACCAACCACCCTAAGCCCTAGAAACACAACCACAACATCATTCAAGCATCACAAGCCCAAACACGAGACCACCCAGTCACACACCTACACAAACATACACATAAACGGGTTCCACACCCCAACACACCAAAAACAATTTGCTATGTGTTCCAGCCCCAAAATCAATCAAAACGTGTAAAAGAGGGGTCCTAGAACTCACCTTGACAGCCTCTTCGGGTATAGCTTCCCATAAACCTGCTTGACTTCAACTTTTACACTTGATTCTTCAAGAAACCCTAGCTTTTGCCCCTTTTCTCCATCTCTTTCTCCTTGGCCGATTGGAAGTAAGAATGGGAGAGGGGAATGGGTTGCCATTCCCTTTTACCCACTCTTCCAACCTTTCTTCCTTTTGGCAAGATTGGTCCCTCAACTTGGACTTTATTTTTTTTCTTCGTTTTCTTTCTTTAGCTTCAAAGAAATAACCGGTGTTATATTTTTCCCTCCAAAAGTGTATTATAGTAATTTAAATAATCAATAAATTTCTCTCTCTTATTAAATATAAATTTTATTAATTGATATGTTTCCCTCTCTTATCTTATTTTTTAAAATAGATTTTATAAAAGAAATTAGAAATCATATCTTTTAATTAAATTCTAATAACAAAAAAACTAAAGTTTTATATAACATAAAATTTTCTAAATCACTAAACATCTTTTAAAAAAATTTTAAATCATTTTGTTTTAAAAAAGTTATAACATGTGAAATATTTTAAAACAATCTTTTTAAAACAACCAGAATAATTACAAACTAGGTTTTCTTAAAACAATATTTTTATTAAAATTATCTTTTATAAAAAAAAACCTAAAAAAATGTTTAAAAATAAAACTTTTTACATAAAAGAGTTAAAAATGACATAAATATTTTATATCTTGAACTATTACATATATAATTTTAATTATATTTTGCATTGAAATATTATATTGTAACTATTCATGTTCATTTTACATATACATTTTATATTAAAATTTAATATGTTTATTTAATGAGTATTTAACCTATCTATCTATCTATAAAAAACAAAACTAAATGTGAAACAATCATAAATCTCATTATACTTACTTTCACATTTCTCTATATTATTAATAAATAACATTGAATACTAATATTATTACTCATACCATTTTCAAATTAAAATTTATATAGTTTAATAAATTAAAAACCTATTTTTTATTAAAATCATACTTTTTTAAAAACAAAAAAATTATAAAAATAGAATACAACGAAATTAAAAAAATATCATTTCTCTTAAAACAATAAATTAAAACTCACAATTTTTTTATAAAAACATAAGTTAAAAAACATTATTTTTTATTTAGTTAAAGTAATTATTTATACGTAATTATAATCATATTTTATCTTCAAGAATGATTTATAATGCATAAGTTTTTTAATAATTATTTAATATTTTATTTATTCAATCCGTGTATTATACGAGGACTAACCCAGTAACATTAATAAATAAATATTTTTCTTAATTTATTAAATTTATAATAGTGTTAATTAGTAATATTAGTAATTAAGGTAATTATTTAATAGGTGATAGAAGCGGGAAAATTTTGATGAGAATGATTCTGGTATTAACATCTATTATCCGAAGATACCCTTTTATTAAAGTATGAAGATGAATATGAAGATTTTTAAATATATATATATTTATAAAATCATAAATTTTTTTAAAGCATAAAAAATTTTAAATACAAATATTTTAAAAATATTATCTTTAAAAAGTCAATTTTTTAAAACCAAAAATAATTAAATTTGGGAGTTATAATAAGAAAATTTAAATGACATTTTTGTACGGTTTGTTTTAAAACAAAATATTTTTTAGAAAAAAATTAAAAACAAAATTTTAAAAAATTAATATCATTATTTTATTTATTACAGTCATTTCTCATACATAATTTCAGTTATATCATATCTTAAATATCATTTTATAACTAAAAATTTGTATTATATTAATATTATGTTTATTCAACATGTGTAATACACAGGTTTAGTAAAGATAGTTATGTATATATTTTAACTCACTAATTTTATATTTTTACAATTTAGGCTAACATTTTTTTATTTTCAACGTTGGTCTCATATTCTTTCATATTTTATATTTTTTCAAATCACGTTTTGCTCTAAATTTTATCAATTTTCACGCCGAAAATGCATGTATGGTTAAACGTTTTACACTTATTTTTTCTTCATTTAATGGCCCCGTTGCAGCACATTGGTATAAATCGATTTATTTTTTTATATGTTTTACGTTTCCCCTATGTAATAAAACGTTTTTATGTATATTTTTCATTCGGTTTAATTTATTTTTTGTTTTTTATGTTTTTTTAATACGAGTTTTTTAGGTGTTGATGATCATTGATGATGGTGTGTCATTGGTGCTAATTGACGGTTTTACGCCTCCACTGCAACGAAGGGGACTTAATCCTAGTTTAGAGTAATTTTTATGTTAAAGAAGAATATTTTGCATTTAATATATATATATATATATATATATATATATAATAATAATAATAATAATAATATAATTAAGTAATTAAATAAACCTATTGCTATGTACATTGTATCTAGAGCTGTTCAAATAACTCAATGTTGTAACAAACCGAGCGGCTCAGTTTAGTTTAAAAACGAACCCAGCACGAGCAAAGGTACGATCGCTCGGTTTCGCTCGAATTATTTTTGATTGAATTTTTATATCTTATATATATGTTAGTTTATTTACTTACTAGGCTAATTTCCTGTGTAAGACACATGTTCAATCAAAAAATATTATTGTCGTTAAAAGGTGCGTAAGTTAAAATGTTGTTAATAATATTTTGTATATCGACTTTTATGTATAATTTTTTAACATTAGCTATATATAACATTAATTGGTTTTTTTATTAATATTTATACATCTAAATAGTGTATAATATAGAATGAAATAAATTTATAAATAAGAACTTTAACTAATAAACAAATTAAATTGAACATGGAAAACAATATTACAAATTCATAAACATCCAAAATTTTATTTGTGTACGACATTTGGTGTTTTGTTGGTTATTTTTCCATAATTATCTAATATTAATAATTTTAACCTCTATCAACTTTAACTCGAGATAATGCAGCATAGAGCTGGTCATTATCCATGTTTAGAAACAAACTTACTTTGGATAGCGATTATTATTGGCTCTTATTTTATTGTCATTTCATAACACACTGATAACAACAACTCTCTTCTTTGAAATTTAAAAGAAATTCTTTTGTCTGAAGGTGTCAAAGCCAACCATGAAATAAAAATGTGCTTTTCAATATTACTTCCAGATACATTGAAACAATTTTGTACATATCAAACAAACTCCTATCAAGCATAATAATAAAAATATGGTAGTACACATAAAAAGAAAATAAAAAAGTTTAAAAAGTAAAAACATATAATACCTCTTTATAGATTGACTATTGAAATAGATCACCTTTTAGAAAATTAAAGTAAAATAATATTGATCCAAAAATACAATTATAGACAATGATAGGTTAAATCATAATCACAGAGGATGAATGTTCAAATGTAACAAAAAATAAGTACCTTTTGTTAAAGAAAACTTGATAAAACCGAAGCAAAATAAGAACGTAAATGAAGTCTTTCGAATGCAATATCATCAGACTTTATAAAGACAAATCAAGAGCGTCGTAAACCTGGATTGTTGAGAAATATTTTAAAATCGAGTATGATCTCATTTCCAAAAAAAAAGATACCTATGAATACCTATGAGAGGAGTCGATTAAAAAATTATCTAACTGTGAATCCAAGGAACGCAATCAGGAATTATTAGTGTTAAAAGAAATCAAGTTAATGTTTACGGAAGCAACATTAATCTTGTTTAATTGTTTGATTAATGAATAATGATTATGACGAGCACAATAATATGAACACAATTAATAAGCAAACAAGATTTGATTCAAACGTATTTCATTTAAACTGATTAATGATTACAAATGAATAAACAATGAATGACATAAACAATAAATGCTTTGGTCCTGTTGATGTTGATGTGACTGCTGCTAAGGTTTATGTTTGTGAGAATTGATGTGATGTTTGGGTTTGCCGTTTGATTGCTCATGTGTTTGTGTTTGTGTTTGTGTTTGTGTTTGTGTTTGTCTATTGTGTCGTACTTGATGTGAAACCTAGGATCCATATTTATGGGCACGCGTGTTTCAGTTAAGGAAACACTGGATCTTTTGGGATTTGCACAACTGTCTTGTTGACGTATTGACTTGTTGACTTGCAACACTTGTATTATTAAATACAAGCGTTTGGACTCTGTAGCTTAACTGCTCTTCCGGAGGTAATTGCTCTTCCGAAGGAGTCTACTCATCCGCAGGAGTCTTCACTTGAACTCTTTGATTGACTTCACTTTGAACTCTAGAGATGATTGTTCATCGGCATATGATCTTCGGATGTATGTTACTTGTAAGAAACATATCTACGGAACAACAAAATGTTCATCCGTAGATCTTTCTTACACTTGGTCAATTTCAGTATTTCACCAATTATAATGTTTGTACCTGCAATCATACACGAATCAACACATATACGGGTTAACCTATATACATAATGCATACATCAAAATAATGAATTATAATCATTCATTACAAGTGTTGATTAAAGTTCTAAGCCTATACAAAATGATCTAGATCTATTATTCCTAGATCTAACAATACTCCCCTTAGGCTTATACACTTCTAGTCAGTTCTTCATAATTGAAAGCTACTTCAATCTTGACAGATCTTCTTGTTGAAATAAGATACTACATCTTTTTGATCATCGTATTTGTACTTGACCTCCATTCTGTATATCTTTTGAAGTGTCTCAAAACTTAGTCCCAAGATGTCTTCTTTAGTTGTTAGAGTTTCCAAGACACTTTGACGGTGAACTATTTCAAGCTCATCTTCTTCTAAGACTCTTAGTACTGATACTTCTTCAATGTTAGCTCTTTTCAAAAGCCTAGCATTATACC
Source organism: Flaveria trinervia (assembly GCA_025506515.1). Taxonomy (NCBI): domain Eukaryota; kingdom Viridiplantae; phylum Streptophyta; class Magnoliopsida; order Asterales; family Asteraceae; genus Flaveria; species Flaveria trinervia. The sequence continues at coordinate 20,669,992 of CM046445.1, forward strand.
TTCTTCTCTTGTATGCTTTTGCATGCAGTTTATCCACCACTTGTATCATGTGAACATATAAGCATAGATCATTTGGTGCTCTTTCATAAGACAGCTTTGGGAAGAATTTGTCATGTAAGTATGATGTGTAGCTAGGGTGGAGAAATTTGATCTCTACTGGGACAAAAATTCTTATCTTGTCACCTTTCTTCCCTTTAGCATTCCTCAATAGCATCGTTTCTTTTGTTTTCTCAACATATCCCCACTCAGTTATGGGAATAGTGTATTGATTTCTAGCTATGACTTTGATGGCTGTTGTTTTCATGTTATTATAATCAACCCTCCTTAAAAACTCATCATCAACTAATGTAGAAGAGTTGGTGTTTGATATTCTTTCCTTTTGAAGCCTTTTCTTATGATTAGCATCTTCTCTCTTAGCCTCCTTCCGCACATGATCTATAAACCTTGTTTCAGCCTACCCACAAACACAGAGATATCTCTTCCCCTTGGATGAATTGGATAGTTGGAGATGATTAGGCTTTGCAAGTCTTTAATGTCTCTCTTAGGAAGACTCAGTAATGCTTCTATCTCATGGAAGTATTCAATTCTTCTAGATGACCTCTTGATGATTGCACAATCCCACTCTTGATCATATTTCCAGGCCATGATCTTGTTGTCTTCAATAGATTTGGGACTTATGATATGATCTAACAGCTCTATCAAGGTAGACTTCTATTTCGTAATCTCTCTGAATGTTGTACCCAAAGGCCACACTTTGCAAGGTATAACTGCTTGTGGCTCTTTGATTATTTTTTCTTTCCCTTTCTGTTGATCTTTATCTTCAATAGTTATAGGATCAACAGGGAGTTTGCTTTGTTGATCATGAGATGGGTTTGGAGCTTCAATTTTGAATCTCACCCCTATGTCAAGCTCACAGCCATTACATGTTATAACATCCTCTTAAGCTCCCCAACTTTTCTTCTGTTAAGCTTATGTGCCTTGTAGTTGTGACCCTGTAGCCAACAGATCATATTATACTTGACAAGTTTTCCTATATCACAGTGGCCTAGATCTTTCTTGATTTTCTAAATGCCTTGAAATGTTATGAATGCTTCAAAGTCACAATTAGGGATCATGAATCTAGCAAGTTCAAATTTTTTCAGTAGATCCTTCATTTCAATCATATTCATCCTTTCAACCATATCAAATGGAAACCCATGATTGATAAGGGTCATAAACATGTTTGACTCAGGCCTTTCTTCTAATATGTCTTTGGTGGTCAACAGTTCAACAACTTGTGATTCTTTTGGTTCCTTGGGAGACTCATTTTTAGTAAGCTCATTCCATTCAGCATCACTTTTAGTTTTGGCATGAGACATAGGCTTTAAAGTTGAAACATTCACTGAGGGAATGTGCTTAGGGGATATAGATTTTGATCTCTAAGGAGAATCTTGTACTTCAATCACTTCCTTCTTAACAGGACTCAAGTACGTCCTTTTCCTTGATATTGAATGATTTGCATTGAAGCTTCAACAGATTATTTTGTTTGTTTTGATGCAGGAGCATTAGCTTCAATGTCCTTCATCTTCTTTCTCAGTCTTTCAATCTCCTCATCCTTTCTTTTCAGTTGAGCAAATTGTTCTTGTAAAATCTTGTTAGGTTTGTTGTTCTCCAACACAAGTACTTCTTTTTCAGTCTTCTCATGTGCAATTGACTCTTCTTGTTCTTTGACAAGCTCATGCAGAGCATGAATGACTTCATTGTTCTCTTATATGTTTTCTCTTAATCTTTTCAGAATAGATTCTTGCTTCAGCAGCTGATCATCCTTTTCTTTTATCATCCCCTTCAACTCTTGAATCCTTTGCTTTTTATTGTTTGACTTGACAACAAGCTTGTTGTATTCAGCAACCACATAACTGTTGTTGATTGGGATATAATCATCATTGAGATTAGTTTCATTGTAAGCAATTACATCAATAAAGTTGACTTCTTCTTCCTGATATGAGCAACAATCTCATCATTATTCACTTCTTCAGGTGCTACACTAGCTGAGCTTGAACTAGATCCAACAGATTGATCTATCTGTTCTTGATGTTGTTGTTGTTGCTAATGGTTAGTGACTGGAAAGACATGTTCAGTATCATTTAAATAGACAGGGGATTCAGTCTTGGTTGGTGACAGTTGAACTGTACTTGCTTGCAAAGCTAACTCTGCCTCCCTGGTGTAAAAGCTCTCAGTGGATTGATTTTCTGAAGTTGAAGGTTGATTTAGTGATAGAGGGTGAATTGGAGAGATTAGTTAAGTGTTTTGACTGGGTGGTGATTGTTATTGGGGTGTTTGAGGTTGTTGGTGAATTGGTGATTGATGAGGCTTTCATAGAGTTAGTAGATGAACTCTTTTAAGGTTCTTCCCGTATCAGTTCTTGGGGAATGTTGGCATTGGGTCAGCTACATGCACAAACATAGGCATGTCTTCTCCTTCATACTTTCCACTTATCTTATTCAGAACAGATCTCCCTAGGTGTGCTTGAACAAACACATCACCATCTATAGCAATATCAGGTAGATCAGCATTGATAATTAATTGTATGAATTTGGGAAACATATACATCTTATTGGCCTTCTACACCCTAATTTGGTCACACAAACTACCGAAAATATACTTCGAGTAGTTGTATGTCCTTCCCTCAAAAATGCCAATAATGTCATATGAAATATGCCTTGAGAATCTATCAAGCCCAGACTTCCTATTGGAGATGCACTTTAAATAATTATGACATAAGAATCTATATGCCTTGCATAATCTCCCTTTCTTTATCTCACCCTTGTCCAAATAACTATCATACCCCCATCAAGTAGAACACTTTCTATATGTATTCATTCTCGAATACATCAGGGTGACCAACTTCTTGTTCTCCCAACTCTAGAACTCTACTTATGGTCTGCTCATCTATCCTTAGTCTTTCATTCCTAATCTCAGCCACAATCACGTCAGATTCTCCATCTTCCTCAATTTGTGCTGAGTTCCATAAATTGACTAAATGATTTTGATGAATCACAAGCTCTACTGATAAAGCATAGAAGAGCCTGGATCATCGTAAGTATCTTATGATGTCTCTACATCATTCTGACACAAGGTCGTGTGGATTTAAGAATGCACACACATTGTGCTCTCTTGCAAATCGATTAGCCATCTGTTCATAAGATTGAAGACGAGTACGTTAGAACTAAGTCATTATATTTAAGAATACGAAGAGTTTAAACGAAAATGATGAATCAATCAGTACATTACTGATGTTTATGATATGATTTACCTTGAGATTAAGACTTGAAATCAGATTTAAGCTTTGTTTGATGTTTAAGATTTGAGTAATTTTGAAATCAGATGAGGGAGGGATGAGGTTTTAACCAACAAACTTCTAGGTCAAAAAGATTTTGTAAAAGTGAATAATGAATTCCAAATCAAAAGCATCATTTATACTCCCTTGGACACATATATTTTATTTTGTTTAATGAGGTGGTTCCCACTTTTCTTATTATTCTTCCATGGAATTTATTTGTTCAACAGATTTCAATGCATAGTGCATCCGTAGGATATCTGCGGATGCCTAACAAAAAAAACTTAAAGTTTGAATTGAAGTATAACTTGATTTTTCATAGTTTACCATCTCTGGAATTGAATTATAGTTGTAAAATATTAACTTATTCGTAGGTTACCAATCTACAAATAGTCATATTTTGCTCCCCCTTAATTTTCACAATGTAGCTTTTGCAGATGTTTACGATGACATTGGAGCTTCTACTGATGCTAAGTATGCACTATAGCTTCTGCTGATTCTTAAAAATCCATGATTGAAACATATTCTGTTGTATGGTTCTAATCAACTGATAGAATCATTTATTGCTATTGGACCTTGTTGACTTTGTATTCATGATATTGTGCTTAAAAAGGTTTATATTTTAAAAATGTATCCAAAAGCCAAGTTACTACTCAAGTTCCAATTCATTCATATTGACAATTCATTTTACAATTTTGTTGTTAATTATTTTCATCATTCTACTCCCCCTAAATTTTTAATTAGTGATAAATAAAAGCATTTATCTTAAATTTATAAGAGGGGTATCATGAAAGACACATGTCTGTCCAAACAAGCCAAACAGAAAGAAGTTAAAATAAATAAAATTGAAATGAGTACTATGTACTAGCATATATACACATAGAATGGGATCATACAATAACACTAAGCATCTTCCTGATTAATTTATTTGATGAATTGATACCTGATTTTAGTTCTGATTGCAAGTATGTTTGTCCACTTAAATCCATGCAATCTGCGGATGTCTAACTTAAAACTAAAAGTTTGAATTGAAGTATAACTTGATTTTTCATAGTTTACCAATCTATGGAAATGAATTATACTTGTAAAATATTAACTTATTCGCAGGTTACCAATCTACAAATAGTCATATTTTGCTCCCCCTTAATTTTCACAATGTAGCTTTTGCAGATGTTTACAATGACATTAGAGCTTCTGCTAATGCTAAGTATGCACTGTAGCTTCTACTGATTCTTAAAAAGCCACGATTGAAACATATTATGTGGTATGATTCTAATCAACTGATCGAACCATTTATTGCTATTGGACCTTGTTGACTTTGTATTCATGACAATTGTGCTTAAGAAGATTTATATTTTAAAAATGTATCCAAAAACCAAGTTACTGCTCAAGTTCCAATTCCTTCATATTGACAATTTATTTGACAATTTTGTTGTTAATTATTTCATGATTCTACTCCCCCTAAATTTTTTATTAATGATAAATAAAAGCATTTATCATAAATTTATAAAAGGAATATCTTGAAAGACACATATCTGTCCAAACATGCCCAACAGATAGAAGTTAAAACAAATAAAATTTAAATGAGTACTATGTACAAGCATATATACACATAGAATGGGATCATACAAAAACACTAAGCATCTTCCTGATTAATTTATTTCATGAATTGATACCTGATTTTAGTTCTGATTGCAAGTATGTTTGTCTACTTAAATCCTGCAATCTGTGAATGCCTAACTTAAAACTAAAAGTTTGAATTGAAGTATAACTTCATTTTCCAAAGTTTACCAATCTATGGAAATGATTATACTTGTAAAATATTAACTTATTTGTAGGTTAGCAATCTACAAATAGTCATATTTTGCTCCCCCTTAATTTTCACACTATAGCTTTTGCAGATGCTTACAATGACATTAGAGCTTCTGCTGATGCTAAGTATGCACTGTAGCTTCTGCTGATTCTTAAAAAGTCACGATTGAAACATATTATGTTGTATGGTTCTAATCAACTGATAGAACCATTTATTGCTATTGGACCTTGTTGACATTATATTCATGATAATTGTGCTTAAAAAGGTTTATATTTTAAAAATGCATCCAAAAGCCAAGTTACTACTCAAGTTCCAATTCCTTTATATTGATAATTCATTTGACAATTTTGTTGTTAATTATTTTCTTGATTCTACTCCCCCTAAATTTTTAATTAATGATAAATAAATGCATTTATCGTAAATTTATAAGATAAATATCATGAAAGACACATGTCTGTCTAAACATGCCAAACAGAAAGAAGTTAAAATAAATAAAATTGAAATGAGTACTATGTACAAGCATAAATACACATAGAATGGGATCATACAATAACACTAAGCATCTTCCTGATTAATTTATTTGATGAATTGATACCTGATTTTAATTCTGATTGCAAGTATGTTTGTCCAGTTAAATCCATGCAATCTACGAATGCCTAACTTAAAACTAAAAGTTTGAATTGAAGTATAACTTGATTTTCCATAGTTTACCAATCTATGGAAATGAATTATACTTGTAAAATATCAACTTATTCGTAGGTTACCAATCTACAAATAGTCATATTTTGCTCCCCCTTAAATTTCACACTGTAGCTTTTGCAGATGTTTACAATGACATTGGAACTTCTGCTGATGCTAAGTATGCATTGTAGCTTCTGCTGATTCTTAAAAAGCCACGATTGAAACATATTTTGTAGTATGGTTCTAATCAACTGATAGAACCATTTATTTCTATTGGACCTTGTTGACTTTGTATTCATGACAATTGTGCTTAGAAGGTTTATATTTTAAAAATGTATCCAAAAACCAAGTTACTGCTCAAGTTCCAATTCCTTCATATTGATAATTTATTTGACAATTTTGTTCTTAATTATTTTCGTGATTCTACTCCCCCTAAATATTTAATTAATGATAAATAAAAGCATTTATCGTAAATTTATAAGAGGAATATCATGAAAGACACATGTCTGTCCAAACATGCCAAACAGAAAGAAGTTAAAATAAATAAAATTGAAATGAGTACTATGTACAAGCATATATACACATAGATTTGGATCATACAATAACACTAAGCATCTTCCTGATTAATTTATTTGATGAATTGATACCTAATTTTAGTTCAGATTGAAAGTATCTTTGTCCACTTAAATCCATGCAAGAGTATTGTGTCAACTAGGAATGTTGTTTATCATGTTTTTATGTTTATTAGGAGGTAACTATTTTGGGCTTCACATTTAATTCAATTAGAGTTTGCCCTCCCTTTGTGAAGAAATCATCACCTTTTCACACTTAGAAACTATGTACTTTATGTTATAAGTTCTATCTTGATATGCATTTGACATCTCATTAATGAATTGATGTAAAAGCTCTAAATTTAATATACAGTTGATCACAGAGGATTCGTTTGAGAGCTTAGATATGATCATCATCAGGTCACTAGGTATTTACTTTCATAAAATAAAGGTGCCATTAACCCAGGTCTTTGTTTATACAAAATAGAGCGATGATGAGGATCATGATCTTTTCACCAGTTGGCTACAAACCATGGTGAGCATACGCCCAGGTCTTTGTTTACACAAAACAGAGGGAATATGCTTTGCAAAGATAGATATTATAAAGTGTTGGTACATAGTGTGTTTAGATGAGTCATATGGTCACATCAAACTAATACTTACTTGTTGTTTCCAAAAGATGAAGTTTCCCATAAAAAGTCACTTTGTATTATGTTTGGTATGCACTTAGTGTAGTTTCCACTCAAGATGAACCTACTCACATATCAGATTTTAATGATATTTAGGAATTCAAGAAGATGCAAAGGCATAGTGTACAATCATTTTCCAAACATATATCATGTTGAATTAAAAGAAACAGAAAGAAAAACGATATTTTTATATAATTACTATTTACAAGGACAGACACATGCTTTTCTTTGTTTATAATGATTAATCTAAGTTAATCATACCCAGAGACTCAATTAGAAAATTAAATCTAACTGAATCAAAGGCGTTAGTGAATAAATTAGCAAGCTAATTTGTTGTATCCACTTTGACTAACTTGATCAAACCTTTTTCTGGGCAATCTGTCAGAAATTGGTATCTTATTTCAATATGTTTTGTTTTACTATGTTGCATTGGATTAGCAGTAATAAACATAGCAGGTGAATTGTCAATGTAAGTTGGAGTTTGAAGGGAATTGTAACCATAATTAAGTAATTGGTTTTGCAACCAAAGCACTTGAGAGCAACCAACTAAAACAGCTATGTACTCAGCCTCAGTTGTGGATACAGATATATTTGTTTGCTTCTTGTATTGCCATAAAACTAGTCTTGGTCCTATGAATTGACATCCACCAGTTGTGGATTTTCTGTTGTTGTTGCATCCTCCAAAGTCACTATCTAAATATGCGTAAAGAGTAAAGTCACCATCCTTTGGATACCAAAGTCCAAGGGCATGTTTTCCTTTCAGATATCTGAAAATCCTCTTCACAGCATTCAGATGATACTCTCTTGTCTCTGATTGGTAGCTAGCACAAACACGCACAACAAAGATAATGCCAGGTCTACTGGTAGTTAAATACATAAGTGATCCTATCATTGATCTATCTAATCTTTGATTAATAGTTTTTCCTGTAGGATCAGGTATAATCTTATCAGTTGTTGAGGCTAGTGTTTTGCATGCAGAAGTATCAGAAAGGTTGTACTTCTTCAATATATGTTGTATGTACTTCTCTTGATTGATGAAAATGCCATTTTTCTTCTGATGAACTTGTAGACCAAGGAAGAAAGTTAATTCTCCCATTGAACTCATCTGAAACTTAGATTTTATCAACTCTTCAAAGCTTACACATAATCTCTTGTTAGTTGAGCCAAATATAATGTCATCAATATAAATTTGAACAATGAGATCTTGATGTTCTTGTTTGAGAAAGAGAGTCCGATCAATGGTTCCCTTTTTGTATCCATGTTTGAGCAAGAAAGATGATAATATTTCATACCACTTTCTTGGTGCTTGATGAAGACCATACAAAGCTTTGTCAAGCTTGTATACCTTGTGTGGGTAATGAGGATTTTCAAATTCAGGAGGTTGTGATACATGGACTTCTTCATCAATTTCCCATATAAGAAAGCACATTTTACATCCATTTGATAGACAGTGAACTTCTTATATTATGCATATGCTAGGAATACTCTTATGGTTTCGATTCTTGCAACTTGTGCAAAAAAATCATCATAGTCTATCCCTTCTTCTTGTGTGTAACCTTGTGCAATCAACCTTGCTTTGTTTATCACAATTATACCTTTATCATCTAGTTTATTTTTGAAGAGCCATTGTAGATACATGATGTTCCTAGTTTATATGCTTAAATGTAAAAGTGTTTCATGTCTTACATATGTGTAAATTACTGAAGTAATGAAATATGATATATGCTTTGATGTTTATTTATCTTTGATTCATATGTATGAACTTCTTATATAGGTTTGAGGTTGTTGTACATAGTTCTTAGTCAATAATGATTAAAAATGTATTCAATCTAGTCAAGTGATTATTCATGCTAATGGACCATACTTATGGATCATAAGCATGAATATATCATGCTTATAGACTAGTCGCATGACTGAACCAGAAAACTGGATCAGTCGTATGATTGAGACATAAGATTGACTCAGTCGCACAACTGAACCTTCAGTTGTGCGTATGGATCAATCGCATGAGTCAGTCGCACGACTGAACCATGCTAATAGTTCAGTCGTACGAATGAAAACCACTAACCTATAAATACCACCTAATTTGTGGAAAATCACAACACTTGGAGAGATACTTCAAATACACATAAACCCTAGCCATCCAGAGCGTCCCAAACAGCCTATCCAAGTTCATAGTTCGTTCTTGATCGATTCCTACTCGTTCTTAACGTTTAGTTCATTCTTATATCAATCGGGTTATCGTTCTCACTAATTGGATCGCCAATCAAATAGGATTTCACACTATTTGATCTAGTATAACGCAGAATTCATTAGTACTTCGTACGTACACAGTCCTCCTAACAAGTGGAATCAAAGCTTTGGCTAGTGATTTTGCGTTTGATTCAATTAATTTTGGTGTCAAAACCTCTATTTTAATCAAAAGAGTCACCACTTTGCTTCAATAGGAGTTTTCGACGTTTGCAGGCGTTAAAGTTTCGATTTTTCAATATACGGCAGATTAGGTTCATAAGAAAATCGTATTTTGTGTCAAAGTTTCAAAAATCTTCGATTTTACAAAAGCATCAGCCTTCAGTCACACGATTAACTCATTCGTATGATTGAACTCATTCATATACTCCATTCACACGACTGAACTCAGTCGCATTCCTTATTCGCATGACTGAACAACTCCAGTCGTTTGATTCCAATCGTCTTGTTCATACGCACGACTGAATCCAATCGCACGATTGAATTCATTCGCACCCTTCATTCCCACGAGTGATCCATACTCATTGTCCATTCGCACGAATGAAACTGTCTTGTTCTAAAAGCACAAAGTTTAAAGCAATGGAAGATCAATTTGCTGCATTTACTGCTGGAAAGGACTCCCGCATCTAGAACCTTCTACTTCTGGAGAATGAGATTGGAAATCATAATCAATCGCCAAAGTTGTTAACATTAGATGAATATCCACAGTGGAAACAACGGTTTGAGATTTACTTAAATGGAGTTGACCCAAATCTTTGGACATCCATTGAGACTGGTTATACGGTACCAATTAGTGCTAATGGAGTCAAGTTGACTTTGGGAGGAATGAGTGAAGCTCAGAAGATTCTATTCAAGAAAAAAAGAAAGTATATGCCTTGTTGACTCAGTCAATACCTAAGGATATTTTTTATCAGTTCTTTGAGAACAAACAAGGCTAAAAAGTTATGGGAAGCATTGGAGAAGAGATATGATGGAAATGTAACTTTCAAAGCTCTGAAGGCTAAAGCTCTCAAGAAAGAGTTTGATTATTTCTCTTCAATAGGGAATAAGAGCTTGGATGATATTATTGACAGATTCTATCATTTGATGAGTGAGCTACACACTCATGGCGTGACCACATCCATGGAAGATAAAGTTTCTAGCTTTGCTGATGGTCTGCCTGAGAAATGGGATTCATTTGTGTCTAATTTGAGACAGAACGACATTCTTGCGATGTTAGACATAAATGACTTCATCTTGAAGTTAAGGGAGGAAGAACTAAGAATGAAATACAAGTCGAAGAAAGGATCCTATGTTCAGAATCCTTCACCTTACAAATCAATTCCCACTCCAACTATTTCAGGAGCAGCGTTACAAACAACATTCGTGTCTATTTCATCTACTCCTTCCCAAACCACTGCATCAGGAACCGAAATGTCAGGGTCATCTGGAACCTAATACATAGTTCCTGAGGCAAATACTACAAAGTTGAAGATCGAGAATCTCGGTAATATCATAGTGGAAGTTGCTAAGGAGCACATGGATCTTCTAGCGGCAGTTGTACAATCTAATGATGGTTTAGTTTTAGGTAAGATTAGAAATTGTCATCTTGCAGATGAAGATTACGAGCAAGTTGATGAAAATGAGATAGAAAGAATGGACATCATGTAAGCACTGGCGAGTGCAGTCAGAAGAGCTAAGAAGTTTGACACGAAGACGGGGCAAAATCTAGTTGCCACTAAAGATACGACTTTTGGTTTTGACAAAACCAAAGTCACATGTTTCAATTATGCTGAAAAGGGGCACTTTAAACATCAATGTGTAAAGCCCAAGAAAACTGGAAATGGTAACCCATTTCCTACTTTCAACCGTCAAGACAAAGACATGATTGGAACTGCTTCTTCAAGTAAAGAGGCAAAGGCTCTGACTGCTCAAGGTGATGAAGGTTAAGATTGGTCCTTTTGATTTGTTTCTCCAGGTGAATTAAATATTGCCTTTGTCGATGAATTGGATGATGGTTCTGTTAGTGAAGGTGAGATCATAGCTGAGCAAGCGATGTCAGATACCGAAGAAGCTGTGAATGTGGTAAATCACTTGGTTGAGGAAGATCTCAGAGCAACTAACTCAGAATATCCAGTCAAAAAAGCTTTGATGGCTGATACGTCTAATTCCTCACAGGTAAGTTCTAAAGACCAACTATTTGAAAAACATGCTTGTAATGAATGTGAAAATTTTAGAGAAAGCATTGATCTGAAATTTGCTAGGTTATTAGAACACAATAATAATTTAGTAAATGATTTACAACTCTGCACTGAGGCTAATTGTATTTTAAAACAAAATGAGTACAGTTTCAAAGAAAAAGTAGAACTTTTAGGAAAACAACTAAAGGAAACTGAGGTTGTTGCTTTAAATCAAGCAAATGACATAAAGTTTTATTTAAACTCTTGGAAGAAACGAAAAAGGAAAAAGAAATTTTAGAAGTCGAAGTTGAATCTTTAAACAAAAATTGCATAGTTTGGCTAGTTCTTCTCACATAGTCCAAATCTTAGTGAAAGAACGAAATAATGGGGAAGGTTTGGGGTATAAAGTAGTTCTCCATCACATGAAATCATTTTGAACACAAAATGTAGACCAATCAATAATAACCCTATAAAGGATCATGTGGTTTCCACTCCTCTTATTAGTGATCCTGATTCCACAGGCAAACCTGTGAAACCTGTCACTAAACAGAAGGATTCTACTTTGAAATAAAAAGGAAAAATGCATGTTGAGATTTTGGATGATAAAATTGAAAAGGTCAATTTAGGGTCAGGTTCACAAACGTCTATCTCAGAACCCAAAATGACTAAACCAGTTAACCATAAACGTGTTAATAATCAAAGTCCAAATAAAATGAAAGTTAAAGATGTTCGAAATGTCAAAACAATTAATTTTGTTACAGAAGCTGAAACATCTAAAAGAGAAGTGACAAAAACCGATCAGACACATCTCACCCCGTTACCTAACTCAACACCACATAACAATTTTCCTCAATTTGTAGAAGGGAGATCATGCTACAGTTGTGGAAAACGAGGACATATCTCTCCTAATCTTCCTTATTATCAGATTCCCAAAAGGAAAATTGAACTTTATTATGCAAAACCAAGTTTTTCTAAAATAAGATCTAATGCTCCACCTAAGAGTATTAGTGAACCTAAAGTTCAAGAATAAGCCAGCCGTCTGTTTACCACAAACAGGCGTTACACAAAACTGGTATACGGAAAGAAAAATCAAGTAGTGTGTCTGATAGTGAGGACAAGAAGAAGAAAGATGTACCCTCATCCTCTAAAAGACAGTGAGTTGAGTTCATGATGTGTGATTCCTCTAGGTTACCCAAGCCAGTTAAGAATTGGGTCCCAAATCTGAACTAATAGGTTTCTTTGAATGTGCAGGGTGTCCGCTATAGCGCTATCACTAATACCTGGATTATTGATAGTGGGGCATGTGGGCACATGACAGGGAATTCTTCTCTCCTTTTCAACGTCAAACAAATTAAAGGGGGACATGTTTCATTTGCTGGTAATAAAGGAGGTTACATCACCGCTCAAGGCGAAGTGGGAAACAAGAAAGTGAAGTTTGACAAGGTCAACTACATTCAACAACTATAGAACAACTTGCTTTTAGTCTCCCAGATCTGTGATAAAGGATTCAAAGTTGTGTTTGACAAAAAGAAGTGCTACATGTTGAAGAAGGATTATGTGATTGAGGAGGATAAGGTTCTTATGTCAGCTTCAAGTTATAACAAATTGTATGTCTTGGATCTATCAAAAGCTTCCACAACTGATCACTCTGTTCAATGCATCTTGTCAAAGGCAACAAAGAAGGATTCAGTCTCATGGCATAGGAGAATGGGACACATTAATCCAAGGAAGATGAATCATTTGGTTTAGAATGATTTAGTGAATGGAGTAACTATTAAGAATTTTCAGCTTCTGGATTTTTGTGTAGCCTGTAAGAAAGGGAAACTGACCAAGAAGTCTCACAAGGCAAAGAAAGTGAATTCTATTGATATTATTCTTGAGCTTCTACACATGGATCTACTTGGCCATGTCAGCACACATAGCATTGCTGGAGATCTGTACTGCTTTGTAGTACCTGATGATTACTCAAGATTTTCTTGGGTGATTTATCTGAAATCCAAATCAGAGACTTTTGAATCATTCAAACATCTAGTAACTACTTTGGAATCACTCTACAAGGTGAAAGTAATGCAAATTAGATCAGACAATGGCACCGAGTTCAAGAATCAGTGGATGCAGGCATATTGCAAAGAGAAAAGAATTGTACATCAATTTATTTCTGCCTACACTCCACAGACAATGCTAGCCGACTCGAAACTGCCCATTCAATTCTGGAATGAGGCAGTGGCTAATGCATGTTACACACTCAATCGACTCTTAGTGGTCAAACGACATGGGAAAACATGTTATGAACTGCTCCAGCGACATAAACCCAACCTGGAGTATCTAGAACCGTTTGGCGCACCGTGCATGTTGTTGAAGAAAACTTTGACTAGGAAGTTCAGTGAGAAGGCAGAAGAAGGCATTTTCCTCGGATACAATATACTAGACAAAAGAGTTTATAACAACTCAACGGTCAGGTAGAAGTGTGGTGCAATGTTGATGTTCAAAGATACACCACCCCCTTGCCAGAAAAGAACACTCCTTCTTCTTTGACTATGAAGGATTCTTTAAAACCTTTAATCTACCACCTTCTCATCCTAATGACGAGCTGTCTACTAGGATGATGTATGATGTTCTAAACAATCCACTACCAGACTCGACATCAAAGGCTTCATTAGATGATACTTCTAGCCCTTCAGGGGGAGAGCTTGAACTAAGTGATTTGTCCTCTGAAGATGAAGTAGTTGAAATTGAACATGTGGACTAGGAGGCACAGGTTCCCACTAATGAAAGTACACAAGCATCAAATCCTGGTACCTCTGACACTTCTTAACCTCATACTCCAACAGCTACAGATACTGAAACTGGGTTTCATAATTTGGATACTGAGGTAATTGTTCCCACCACTCCCGGATCTCGAATTGATGTTTATTATCTATTGGACAACATCATTGGGGATGTTCGATTGGGAGTACAGACATGAAATCAGCTATACTCAGTTGATTATGCCTCAGTCATGGAAAAAGGATATCTTCATGATGGTGCATATCGATGTTTTGTGTCTCAATTTGAGCCAAAATATATGAGTGAAGCCTTAAATGATGAGGCATGGGTTAGTACAATTCAAGAAGAACTCGTACAGTTCAAGAAGTTAGGAGTATGGACCCTTGTGGATAGACCAAAAGGTGCTAAGGTGATAGGCACTAAATGGGTGCTGAAGTGTAAGAAAGATGACCAAGGGGTCATAATTAGAAATAAGGCTCGACTTGTGGTTCAAGGGTTTCGGCAAGTCGAAGGCATAGATTACAATGAAGTGTTTGCACCGGTGGCAAGGATGGAAGCAATTCGCATTTTCTTAGCCTATGCATCCTAAATGAAGATTAAAGTTTACCAATTGGATGTGAAAAGTGCATTCCTTCATGGTGAGATCCATGAAACAGTCTACGTCAGTCAACTCGAAGGATTTGAGGATCTTTATCATCAGGATAGAGTTTACAAATTGGACAAGGCTCTTTATGGGCTCCATCAAGCCCCTAAGTCCTGGTATGACAAACTCTTAACTTATCTTATGAAACATGGTTTTCACAGAGGAGTTATTGACTGCACATTATTCATCAAAGAAATGGATGGAGATTTACTCCTCATACAGATTTATATGGATGACATAATCTTCGGTTCCAAAAACGAAGAATTATGTAAAGAATTCGAATCTGTAATGAAAGCAAAGTTTGAGATGAGTGCCATGGGGGAGATGAAGTTCTTTCTTGGATTACAGGTGGATCAGACATCAAAAGGAATCTTCCTGCATCAGCCCAAAAATATAGGAGATATCCTTAGTCGATTCAACATGGAGAATGCTTTGGCTGTTGGAACTCCACTTGCCAAGAACCATGACGTGGCACCCGATGAAAATGGTGATCTGGTTGATTCCAACATGTATAGAGGAATGATCGGATCTGTCATGTACCTCACAGCCTCTCGTCCTGATATTATGTATGCCACGTGTCTCTGTTTCAGATATCAGGTGAAACCAAAAGTAAATCATATCATCGGAGTTGAACGGATTTTTCATTATCTGAAGGGTACTCCAACACTCGGGTTGTGGTATCCTCATGATGATGACTTTGAGCTTACAACGTATAGTGACTCGGACTATGGTGGTTACAATATGAATTAAAAGTCAACATCAGCGGGATGTTAGTTCTTTGGTCGACGGTTAGTCACCTGGCAGTGTAAGAAGCAGTCATCAGTTGCTCTGTCAACATGTGAACCTAAATATGTTGCTGCTGCAAGTTGCTGTTCGCAAATCATTTGGATTCAATAGCAAATACGCGACTACGGTTTGAAATTTTCTAACACCCCTATATTTGTTGATAATTCTGCGGCAATTGCTGTCACCAAAAATCCGGTCCAACACCCTAAAACAAAACAGATCGGTATTAAATATCACTATATACGTGACTGTTTTGAAAAGCAATTAATCGATGTTTATATATCTTTTAGTACGGATTTTCAACACGCCGACCTCTACACAATAGCATTTGACAAACCTCGGTTTTTATATCTTTTAGAGGTTAATGGCGTGAAAAAGAAATGTAATGTGATTCAAGAAGATGAAAGTTCTTAGTACGACAAGTAGTTTCTTAGTTTATTATTTATTTTCTTTTCTTTTATCTTCTTGTCTATTAAAATCCAAAAACACAAAAAGATTTTCGGTTTTAGAATTTTAGGTGGAGAATAGTTTAGTTTAGTATTTAATTAGTTGCAGTATTTATTTACGTAAACAAACGAGGGGGAGGGCAGTTTCGCTGAAAGAAATGAAATCAAATATGTGATTATGATTCAAAGTCTATGGAAAATAATAATACACAGGAAACAAATTGGTTGGGACTTCAAAACTAATTTGCTCAAAATGCGAAATTCAAATTACAAATCTGAGAAGTCTAAGCACAACAAAAGAAAAATAATAGTAAAACTAGTATGCTACTGAGGTAACATAGAGAAAGTAGACCTAGAGGTTGTCAGTTTTCATTATATGATGTGTCGGTAGATTCAACACAATAGATGAGTAGACTTTATTGGTGAATTAAAATTCAAACTAATTTGTTCAACCTGCTGTGGGTTCTCATCTTATCCCTGGTTAACACAATCAACGCATTCCAATAAGGGGTGACGAGCAAAATAAACACCACAAATGTGTGTGGATGACCATTAAAATGAGCAAGCACATGGACAAAGTGCTAAAAGCAATAAAGCTAATGACTAATGTCGTTGGTGCGTTATGTGCAAAAGAAACAAATGCTCTAATAAGAAGATAGGTTGTGTGCCTCTCTGTTGTGTGGTGGCATTGACCTAAGGATAAGCATAACCTAAATTCTAGAATTCATTGTTGTTTGTGCCTCTCTGTTGTGTGATGGCACTGACCAGAGGCTTGGCATATCTTTGAAACCTCTTAGAATAGTTCTTCTTGTCTAATACCCGTAGACCGCTCAAAATATCACGAGGAATGTTGATTACCATATAACTGTGGGATCCACAAATGCTTGTTGAAATAATTAAACCTAACTCATCACCAATGTAAGTCAAAAATCTGTGTATGTATTTAAGTGTACAAATATACTAACAATCATCGTGGCTGCAACTCTTGACAGTCAAAATCATTGTGTGCATCCTATAGCTCTAGTATGATTTCTTGAAAGTGCTATTGATTCTCAGACAAAACAAGAATCTAGCATCAAAGTGTATATTAATTAGGTCCCAATGATTATGATATACGTGTATAATTCCATAATAAATCTCTCCAGAAATGATCATATAACTTGAAGTTGTTCTGGTCAAACCCAAAACCACAAAAATATGTCTTGTTTTTCTTTTAAAGTTCAAAGTTGTTTTCTATTTTCTAGTTTTCTTTTGTTGGGTAGATGTTGGACTATACAACTAGATGAATTCTGTGAATCACTCACCAAAAGGGGTCACATCTGAGGTGACCAATCGGTTCCAAACTAAAAGGATCACGTCTGAGGTGATCAAATGATGTTAAATTAAAAGGGTATTGTCTGAGATGACCAAAGGTCATAATGTTAAATATCAAAAGTTAAAAATTTTAAGTGTTTCAAAGTGTATGAGTTCAAGTTCATAAGTATGAGCCAATCGGACGATTGAATCATAAGGATGAGCCAATCGTACGTTTGAACCATACATATGAGCCAATCACATGACTGGACCATGAGTATGGGACAACCATGTGATTGGACCACAAGACGGAACCAATCAAACGAATGGATGAAAGGGTATGAGCCTGTCGCACGACTGAAACCCAGACGCACAAATGAAGCATGCGTATGGATCCAGTCGCACGACTGAAATTTAAAATAGTATAAATAAGGGGGGTCAGTTGGTTGTAATCCTAACAACCCTTCAAAGCTCTCTGAAATCGCTCATCACACACATACTCTGCTCAAATTTTGTTTGACTGATATTACCGACTGATTGTGATCCTAACGTGTCTTCTACTCATCTATAGTTACTAGGAAACTGAAATCGATCCTAATGAATGTCTTAATCGCACCATTAAGGACCGATTATGCCAAAACCTAGAACCAAGACTAAAACCTAAAAATAGACCACTTAAATGGACATAAAAGTTGATTTAAAGGACAGTAAGTGCTATTCCGAGTCCCTACGAGTCTAATGAGTCTAAACATGAAGTCTAATATAAAGTTTTGTCAAAGATGCAAATCTAGGTGTTCAACAGTGAAGGAGGTGAGTGGACATGCTAATGAACTTCAGTCGCATGATTGAGATAGGCGAACGATTCAATCGCACGAATGAAACATGCATATGGGTTCAGTTGCACGACTGATCTAACTGCGTGGCATAGCATACGACTAAGTTCAGTCGCAGGCCCAATAGCACGACTAAACTCAGTCGCAGGCTAAATCGTATGACTAACTCAATCGTTCGACTGAAACTCGGTCGTATGGTTGATTCGCACGACTGAACCGTTTGATCAAAACCATTAAGTTCTAATGGTCTTCTGTTATGCACAAATCTAATGTATATTTTTCTTGTGTTTCAGCAACATGGCTGATAGATGGACGATGAGCACCAAGCACAACATATGTTCTCACTTACTTCGATGCTATCTCTGAAATGCTTCCGATGCTGGGATTTAGACTTTCTACGTATCTACGGGATCTCAGGACAAGGCTATCTCTGTTCCATGCACACCCTACCGATCTATACAACAGGCCTTCGGGAAGGTGGTTGGTGTTGACAGGTCCGTTGAGCCCAATATTCGAAGATAGCCGCATCGATCTTCGGACAAGAGATTAGGATTACTACAGATGATCTGAGGCGAGTCTTTAGATTGGTGAGGATGGTGCCTACCCAATCAAGCTACATCCCCTAATTGTTTGTGGGGCTTTCTAAGGATGAATTACACGGGATATCAATGAAGGTGCACACTCACAAGAGAAACTGTGCCCCTAGTTCAAGTACTTGGCTCATGTTATCCTTAAGGTAGCTTAGCTTCAAGAGAGAGGAGGATTCGATAGATGTCAATCAAATCCAGAATGCATACGTTGCTCTGGTTCTGAACCACCCGTTCAGCTTCTCCCGCATGTGTTTTCCTGCATGATCGAGAACATTGAGGCCATGGGCAAGGAAGGCTTCTGTATGTATCCAAGGTTCTTACAGATGATCATAGACGAGAAGCTTCCTCTACTGCCGAAAGAGAATGATGATGTTGTTGTTCTAGAGGTGATGGATGACACTACTTTGGGTAGAATGAAGGTGTACCGGGGGAAGCAGGTGAAGCCCCCAGTCAGGCGATTGTTCGGACATCTGGCCAACGAGGATTATGTGGCACCCTCTCGCAAGAAGTGGCATCACGACGACTGTGATTCTGATGTTGACAACCATAGTGGTTCCCATTGAAGAAGATGACGACCTTGATGATGGTCTAGGTGGTGAAGATGCTAGCCCCAGTCATTCAAGGGCCACTGACACGTCTAATATATCTCCACCACCTCCTCACAGTACTACAGCTTCTCCTGATGGATCTAAGGGTGCTTTCCACTAGGACTTCTTGATAGATAAAGAGGAGGTGCCTGATGATGAGCCTCTGGTTAGGACAGTTGGGAGCTGGGTTAGGCTACTAAGAAGAGGATAGAGGCAGTTGGTGGACGCCAAGCTGGTACTATAGGTGATGATACTAATGTCATTGATCCCACCACCACCACTACCACTGCCACTGCCACTGCCACAACCATAGCCATTACCACCACAACCATTAATACTCCATCCACCACTTATACACCTACCTCCACCTCACTCACACTACCCAACACAATCCCACCACAATCCATTCTTATTCCTCCTCCCATCTTCACCATATCGACCACCACAACCACCACTCACCAAGCTGGTCCCTCCACCCATGGTCGAGTTAGAGGAACAGCTAGCAAGCCTCAACCGCATGGTGCTAAAGCTGATTGCTACTGATGATCTAAGAGCGACTCAGTAAATCAGCTAATGGCAGTAAATACGGCTCAAGCCAAGCAGATAGCTCAGCTAAGTGAGAAGAACGCATAGTATGAGAGAGCCTTAGGCCGAGCCCACCAGCACTAAAGAGTCAAAACGAGCTGGTGCTAGCTTCGGTAAAGAGGATTGAAGGACTTGAGAAGAAGAATAAAAAGATCTTGCTAAAGCTGAAGGGATCCAAGAGTGAGCCTTTGAAGATTAAAGATGGTGATGATGAGGATGATGAAGATGATCTCACTGAAGATGAATCTGAGGAAGAAAATGGTGATGACGAGGAAGCAGGAGGGAGTGGGAAAGGTAAAGAGGATGAGAAAGATGATGATGATGATCAAGAAGGTGATGCATCTACATCAACTCAAATCCATCGGGTAAGGAAAGGCGCACCAAGCGAAATCAGGATCAAGGAGCCTCGTCCTTTGCTCCCCAAGCTGAAGAGACAACAGATCAAGGCAAAAGTAATGATTAGATGTTTATGTATTTGAAACTTTTGTACTTGAATTGTGTATTATATTAATGTAATAATTGATTATTATGGTTCAATGTCTTGATTAATGATTTATGTGTGATGTATTGAATGTTTAATTAACAGATAAAGCTCAAAAGCAAGATGATAGAATGTCTCCCCCTTCAGCAAGTCAAGACTCTACTTACTATGATTCTCTGACTTGCAAGGGCGTCAAAAGATCTGTGACCTACACTCCTAAGGAATGAAAGATCATCCTTATCTGACAGACGAGCAGCCCGTTGAAATGTTTAGACTGAATCCTGATGAGCTTGTTAAAGATGCTCTAGAAGTTGATGTTTTGAGTGATGAGGAGCTAAAAGATGTGGATGAGATAGAGATAGAGGATGTCCTACAGATTACTATCCACAGTACACTAACCCTGAGAGCAACGCTATCCCCAACTTGGGTGAAATTGGTAGTGATACTTTTGATAAGTTGGAGAAGATGGAGAAAGAAAAAGAGAGAGATGAAGTACAGCCCAAGCTTCAGATCCAAAATGTTGATATTAAGAAAGCTTAATGGGTAGCTTGTTTTGCTGAGATGAAAGCCCAGCGCGCACCCCCAAAGAAAATGCCTACACAAACTTTACAGAGTCCAAGAGACATCAGAAGTGTGAGGTAAGATTATCACGTGGGCAAATTTTGAAGACTTGGAAGTCTATGCTATTAAAAGGGAGAAAGGGATTGAGTACTTTAGATATCCATATTATCTTAAAGACTTTTCCTAGTTTTGAGCTCAATCGACCGGCATGCTTAGATCTATGTATGCGAAATCCGATAAAATGTCAGGATGGTTTGAGGCAGCATTGAAGAAAGAATACCACACCAGATGGGTATAACTTCAGACCTCAACAACCTAAGAGGTTCATTCATAAGTCTAAGTGCCCTATCACTGGAAGACCAAGTAGTGTTGAAGTGGAGTTCTCTATGAATATTCCAGATTCCTTTACGGGAAATGCCTCGGGACTTCACTCCGCACTTTCAAATGGTGGTTTTATGATTGGGGACGGGGGAAGCGGTCATAGTTTCTTGTCACACCCTCAAAATCCACTTGCGGAGTTTACCGCGAGGCGTGTGAACAAACCAGGATCACAGTCAATAGTTACTCAGAACGACTCTATATGCCATAAAATAACAAAATAAACCAAAACACAACTTTAAACAATGCGGAAGCGTTTTTGAAAACAACCAAGACAATAAAGTATAACTTATGGCAAAACAAGTGCCAAACCAAAAGTAAACCTAATTGTTAAAATGTCACATTGTCTTGAAGCATAATGTCTTAAATGAAGTGAACCGTGCAGTGCTCCTATGGCAGCAAGTTAAGGACCTGAGAAAAGCATACTAAAATGTCAACACATAGGTTGGTGAGTTCAAGGGTTTGAGTTCAATAAACATATAAACAGTTGCGATAAATACAAGCAGTGTATGGTAATAGATAGCTAGTCTATTATCACAAATATTAATACATAGTGATTTTGCAATTGAAGCTGACTGTGATAGTTGTTGCCTCCTGTCACGACTTACCATGTCGTGACAATGATCAATAGGACAAATTGCACCCGGTTGACCTCGAGTCACACAGGTGGGGCTCGTCAGACCCAGTAGTACTACCCAAGTTTCCCCGCTATTAAATATTAACAATTCAAAAGTGTGAGGACTTTTCCCATGGTAAACAGCACTATATTAATATTATACATAACTTAAATCATAAAAGCGTTTGTATAAATACCAGTATGCTATCTCCCCCAAAAGAGATTAAGTAAAGAGTGGGGCATGAACTCACCTGATGTATGCAAAGGTACTTAGGGTTTATTTTGAGAACGAGAGGATAGCCAACCCTCACAGGTTACCTAGATCATGTGAGTACATAAGTACGTGTAAATAAAAGACATGTGAAACCCTAATCATACCAAAATCAAAGACTCAAGCTTCCAGACAAATAGACACGTTTGACCTAGTTGACCCGTTTGACACGTTGGTGACATTATGAGTTATAATTCAAATAAAGCCAATGAGCACATACAACATACATGATAAGCATTCAAACAGTATCATACATATGCTATATCAACCAGGTGTATCACATAGATCATCATACAATCAAGTACTATACAAGTCATGCGAATCTAGCACATTAACATAACCATTAGCTACAATACAACTAACATGTCATACAAGGTTCAACCATTCATCACATGCCATGTGAAGTCACTCACGACTTCACATCCTAAACCCTGCCAATCCTACTAAGTAGGGGCCTCAGATCCGCACGCGTGTATAATGATCACAACCAATTCTTTAAGCATATACATTGCATCCACAACATCACAACAATCAATTACCAGACCCAAGCATGATGTCCTACTACTACAAACATCCAACCATACATGATTACCAATTCCAATTATCACCCATGATCATCCAAACATGCCATACAACTAATTTAACACGTTCTATTACACTAGGATCCATCCTTGAACATATTAGCAAGTTCCTATCATCTCAAACATGATCACAACATCATACTTCAACATTTACACAAATAAAGTTTCCCTTTGGGAAAGAACATCCCAATCTATCAAACATCCAAGGTATGCATGAATTCATCATAATATACCAATTCAAGCTCATACTACAACATCTAGACATGATCAACAACACTTAAACACCTCAATCCAACAATCTTCATAAATAAAAGTTTCTACTTTTGGCAAGCTATGATCAACATCATCAAATTAAAGATTTCTAGCATTCATAATACCAATCTAGCATCTAATTATCATCATGAACCCATCCA
Source organism: Flaveria trinervia (assembly GCA_025506515.1). Taxonomy (NCBI): domain Eukaryota; kingdom Viridiplantae; phylum Streptophyta; class Magnoliopsida; order Asterales; family Asteraceae; genus Flaveria; species Flaveria trinervia. The sequence continues at coordinate 20,693,281 of CM046445.1, forward strand.
TAACATCAATCCATCACTAGATCAATACTACATGCAAAAAAAGTTACTATTCTTAGTAACCTATGACAATGCATCAAAATCCCAACTTTCTTGCATAATCAACATATCTAACATTCATACAACCCAATAATCATCAAACATTCATCAAACAATCATCATCATGCATAATCAAGCCATTTTCGAATTAGGGTTTGCTTAACACCAAAATTCATGATCAATCCACAAAAACCTAGTCTTGCATAATCGACGTTAACTAACATGTATACAATCTAAATAACATGTTAACATCATCAAACAACAACCAATTCGACACCAACAAAGACCATTTACGAATTAGGGTTCGGCCATGATGAACCCTTCACGAAAACTCGCAAAAAACTAACCTTTAAACTGTAATAACTTGCAATTGATGATTCCCACGAGATGTATGCCTTGAAATCGATCAAAATCGCAAGTATTGTGAGTTCTAGGCTGAATTCGAAGGTGGAGAGGGAGGAAGGTGAAGTCGCGGCCGAAATAGGGGTTGGGTTTGGGTTTGTTTATTAAATTTAATTTACATATTTACCCTTTTACCCTTGTAATTTGTATTTATAAAAAAACTAAGCTTTAAACTCTTTGTAAAGTGTTTTTAACTTCATATATAAAGATATAAACTTATAAAATTCATTACATAATTTATCTTTGCAAAAACACAAGACATACGAAAAATAGGCACGTTTCCGCGTTACGCGATAAATTCTTTAATTAATCGTTTATAAATGTGTAAACACATAAACATAACCCAATATTCACATAATCACTTAGATTCACATCAAATTAACATTAATCATTATTATTAGGTCACCAACGTTAAACGACAACTAGTGTGTGCTCACGACACGTGTTACAAGACTTAACGGAACTAACGGAGTTTGGTAACGGAAATTTACCGGATGTCACATTATCCCCATGTTGAAAGAATTTTCGTCCCGAAAATTGCGTTACATGGTGAGAGTGTTCCATCACTGGTTTCCATCACTGGTCTACTGCATTGGCACACAGAAATCGAAACGTGTGAGTTTTGGATGAGTTGTCACATCATCCCATGTTGAAAGAAATTTTGTCCCGAAATTTAAATCAATACCTTCGTCTGCTGGCATCGTTCCTTCGAATAGTTGAGGGTACTTAAGCTTCATTTGATCTTCCCGTTCCCATGTGAATTCCGGTCCACGTCGCGAATTCCAACGGATTTTAACAATAGGTATCTTGCTCTGCTTAAGTGTTTTCACCTCACGGTCCATCACCTCCACTGGTTCCTCAATAAAACGCAATTGTTCATCCACCTGAATTTCTTCTAGTGGTACGACCGTCGTTTCATCAGTTATGCACTTCTTCAAGTTTGACACGTGAAATACATCATGAATTCCACTTAGCGAATCAGGTAGGGCTAATCGATAGGCTACTGGACCTACTCTTTCCACAATCTCAAATGGTCCAACGTACCTCGGATTTAGTTTCCCTCGTTTACCAAACCGAACTACGCCTTTCCATGGTGAGACTTTCAACAAAAACCTTGTCACCAACCTGAAACTCTAAAGGTTTCCGTCTCTTGTCAGCATAACTCTTTTGCCTGTCTCGCGCTGCAGCCATACGGTTCCGTATCTGTATAATTTTCTCAGTCGTCTCATGAATTAACTCGGGACTGTGATCTGACTATCACCAATTTCTGCCCAGCAAACCGGTGATCGACATTTTCTCCCGTACAACGCCTCGAAAGGTGCTGCTTGTATACTAGTGTGATAACTGTTGTTATAAGAAAATTCCACCAATGGCAGGTGAATTTCCCAGTTATTCCCGAAGTCAATCACACAAGCACGTAGCATATCCTCCAACGTCTGTATAGTACGTCACTCTGCATCCGTCTGTGGATGATATGCAGTACTCATATCCAACGTGTACCAAAGATTTCTGCAATGATTGCCAGAAATGTGACGTGAAACGAGCGTCACGGTCAGAGATAATGAGATCGGTACCCGTGTCTCGAAACGATCTCCTTGAGGTACAGGCGAGTTAACTTCTCCATCTTGTCGGTTTCCTTTATTGCAAGGAAATGAGCAGACTTTGTCAATCGATCACAAAACCCATATCGTGTCACAACCAGTACTAGTCCGGGGTAGTTTAGTAATAAAGTCCATGGAGATTTGTTCCCATTTCCACATTGGAATCTCGGGTTGTTGTAATAGTCCAGATGGTTTTTGATATTCCACTTTTACTTTGAGCAGGTCAAACACTTGCTCACGTACGTAGCTACATCCGCTTTCATGTTAGGCCACCAATAGTGAGCCTTTAGGTCATGATACATCTTGTCGGATCCAGGATGTATAGAATACTTAGATTTGTGTGCCTCGCTCATAACTAAATCTCTCAGATTTCCATGAACAGGCACCCAAAGTCTATCCATGAAATACCGAATTCCATCCTCTTTCATCACTAGTTGCTTATCCATTCCCCTTAACAATTCAGAACCAATATTTTCCACCTTTAAAGCTTCCATTGTGCCTCCTTAACTTGTGTTGGGCAGTTGGGTACTGATAGTAAGCTGTAAAGCTCGCACCCGTCGGGGTTTAGCTGTTTCCTTCCTGCTTTAAGCATCGGCAACTACGTTCGCCTTTCCCGGATGATACTTAATTGCGCAATCATAATCATTTAGTAGTTCCAACCAACGTCGCTGCCTCATATTCAACTCTTTTTGCTCAAAGATATGTTGAAGACTTGTGATCGGTGTAGATTGTGCACTTGGTACCGTACAAATAATGTCTCCAGATCTTTAAGGCAAAAACTACTGCGCCCAATTCTAAGTCATGGGTAGTTATAGTTCTTCTCGTGAACCTTTAGTTGTCTCGAGGCGTAAGCTATCACCTTGTCTCGTTGCATCAAGACACAACCCAATCCTGAATGGATGCATCGCATACACCACAAGTCATCTGTTCCCTCTGGTAATGCTAATATCGGGGCAGTACAGAGTTTTTGTTTTAATAATTGGAAAGCTGATTCTTGACTCTCAGCCATTTGTATGTCGTTCCTTTGTGAGTCAAGGCTGTGAGAGGTTGTGCGATCTTAGAAAATCCTTCTATGAATCGGCGGTATATCCTGCTAATCCAAGAAATTGTCTTATCTCACTTGTGTTTTGGGTGTAGTCCAATTCTTTATCGCCTCAATTTTGGCAGGATCAACGTGTATTCCTTTCTCATTAACAATATGACCTAGGAATTGTACTCTCTTATCCAAAAATCACACTTTGAGAATTTAGCATACAGTTGCTCATTTTTCAACAGTTCCAAGATCATTCGTAAGTGCTCTTCATGCTCCTCCTTGGTCCTAGAGTATATCAGTATATCATCGATACACAATGACAAACTGATCAAGATAAGGTTTGCACACGCGGTTCATGAGGTCCATGAACACAGCAGGTGCATTAGTCAACCCAAAAGGCATGACCAAGAACTCATGTAAAGAAATGCAGAGTCTTGGGAAATAGTCTTCTTCTCAAACTCTGAGTTGATGATAACCAGATCTCAAGTCAATCTTCGAGTAATAGCTTGATCCTTGAAGCTGATCGACGAAAAGTCGTCGATACGAGGTAAAGGGTATCGGTTCTTGACTGTTACTTTGTTTAACTCTCGATAATCGATGCACATCCGAATGTGCCATCCTTCTTCTTAACAAAGAGTACAGGAGCTCCCCAAGGTGATGTACTAGGTCGATAAAACCCTTATCCAGAAGCTCCTGAAGTTGTGACGACAACTCCTGTAATTCGTTGGTGCTAATCGATAAGGTGCTCTAGCAATCGGGGCTGCGCCAGGAGTCATCTCAATCTGGAATTCCACTTGGCGGTGCGGTGGTAATCCAGGAAGATCTTCTGGGAACACCTCCGGAAAGTCGCGTACCACGGGAATATCCTCCATTCTCTTTCTTCCTTTGCTTATCGGTCACAAGTGCTAGGATAGCCACGCGGCCCTTTCGTAACAACTTTGAGCTTTCATATACGAGATGATGCCTATCACAGCACCACTCCTATCACCTTTGACAGTAAGAATTTGATCACCACCGGGATCCGTATAATCTTCTCGTGACATATGACTTCCGCTTGCTTGCTAGAGAGCCAATCCATGCCTATCACAACATCAAAACTTCCCAGCGTAACAGGCATGAGATCTATAGCGAAAGTATGACCAGCAAGTTCTATCCTACAGTCTTTAAGGATATGCGTTACATGGATTTGCTTACCGTCGGCTAATTCCACAGTGTACTTAGATTCTAAAGCAGAGGGTATATCACTTAAAAGACTACAGAATTTTAAGGACACAAAACTCCTATCGGCTCCAGTATCAAATAGCACCGTAGCAAAACAACCATTAACAGGGAATCTACCAGTAACAGTTGTGGGATCATTTAGAGCCTCACCTGAGCCAATGACGAAGGCTCTCCTTTGCTCCATCTCTATTGCCGCCATTTCCAGTGCCATTTCCACCATTGTTGTTATTATTGCCATTGTTGTTGTTGTTCCCATGATTGTTGGTTTGTGTTGTTGTTGTTGCCATTTCCGTTCCTTTATAGTTGTGGGCAGTTTCGTTTGTAATACCCTCTTTTCCACACTCAAAACAACCTTGGGAGTTTCTTGAGGTTGTTGTGGCCTCCTCATTAGTTCACCACGGCAATCCTCGCAGCGTGTCCAATCTTTCCACAACGTTGACACTTGAAGCTATCACAACGTCCCACGTGGTGGTAGTTACACCGTGGGCATTTGGGATGTCTTCCGCCGTAACCGCTGGGTCCTTGGTTATTTGGGGCAGTTTGGTTGAATTGCGGTTATTATCGAACCGCCGCTGCTGCTGCTGGACTGGTTGTTGCTGCTGTTGGGATTGTTGTTGACCGCCAGACGATGATGATGATGATTTGTTGTGCTGTTGCTGGGAGCATCCCACTTCTTTTGTTGTCGGGGCACGCTCACCACAGCGCCCCGTTTGGGTAGACGCCCTGCTCTACCGCCTGGTCAGTAAGTTTATGAGCAATCTGGATGGCCTGCTGGATCGTAGTTGGGTTAGAAGCCGTTACCATACTTTGGATTCAGGCACCAACCCTCGTATGTAGTGCTCGATTCTCTTATGTGTCTCATTAACCATTCCTGGACACAATGTGGCCAGCTCATGAGTACGGGTTGTATAAGCCTCAATTCTGAACCCTTCATCTTGAGCTGCCAGAATCCATCTCCAACTTTTGCACCTCATTTCGAGGACAGTACTCCCGATCATCATATCCTTGAACTCATTCCAGGGGAGTCCATTTGCCATCACTTGTCCAAGCATCTGGACTTGCGCGTTCCACCATGATAGGGCTGCACCCTCCAAACTCCCGGTGGCATACTTTACTTGATCCGCGGTGGACAGTTACATTTGGAGAAAACGGACTCAGTCTTCTCAAACCAGCGTACAAGCCCTACAACACCCTCTGTACCGCTGTAGGTGTGTGGTTTGCAGTCCATGAAGGACTTGTATGTACACACTGGTGGTCCTGTTTTAACACAACACACATAATCAAACATCCTCTATAGTTATAAAGGATATCAGATTTGTTTTTCTATCATTGTTTACCTGCCGGTTGAACCCGCGGGCAGCAGCCACTGCCGCCTGAACATGCTCATTAATTAGAGCAGCCAATTCCGCAGGAGTCATGTAATAGCACCACCACCCTGTTCTCCGGTGCCACGTCCACGTCCGCGTCCACGACCACGTCCACGTCCACGTCCACGAGCGTCCATTCTTTCACTTATTCACAATACAATAATGAGTAACATCATACACATTTAACTCATTGAAGCGTAGTAAACAGTAAATGAAAGAAATAACATATCATCACAACCACAACATTCTTAACAAAAATAATAACCAAAGTAAATAAATGCAATAAATCACAATGTATTTAGCAATGTCAAAATTGAAGTTTTGTCGTTCGTGTGGGGAAACAACCTTCCCACATAGGTTTCAAAAAGAAAACACTACGTAGTCTAAGTCATATAAGAAATCAATCGACAATGTCTGATCCGTCACTATCACTCATCTCCCTCGGTTCCTCTTCCTCGGGTCCCTCCTCGGGATCCTCCTCATCCTCAGAGTCTGCGGCAGGAGCAGGAGCTATAGCAATCTGGAGTGCTGCTAGTTGAGCTTCTAATATGGCAATCCTATTATCGGCTATGGCGTCCCGCTGTTCACGAGCAGTCACGCGTCCTTGAGTGCCATAACACCTTGCATATGGTGACAACCGTTCAGCGTCTTCCCGTGTTCTTCCTTGAGTTCGTCCAATTGATGTCTCAGGTTGTACACCTCTTGCTGTAGTGTACAGACATCACCCGTGAGTCGTCTTACGCGATGCTGTTCAGTATCCAATGCAGCCATTAGTGCAGCAATCAGTTGCTCGTTAGACTGCGTCATCGGGGAGTGAAGGCATGGGTTGATTGGCATGCTCCTAGTCCTTGGCTTTAGGACAGGTACGCGTTCCTAAACATGATATGGTCAACAAACCTAGGATAAGAACGCCAGTCACGCGGAGGGTCACGCTTCATCAACGCGAATGGTGATCCCAGTCAATCTCCTCTCTGGGATAAGCCAGTCTGGGCCAATCGAATCCATCATCAGGTACAGGTGCGGGAGGTGGGGATTCAGATTGTGTAGGTGATTCGGGTCGTTTACCCGGAGCTCTTGAAGACGATGCCATGCTGCAGATAATGTGATGTGTATGCCAATGAGTACAGTCGATGGAAAAGAAACAGGTAACTAACTAACTGTGCGGTTATAGTCTAGTGTGTATGCAACCTAGTTCCCTATAACCAATGGCTCGGATACCAATCTGTCACACCCTCAAAATCCACTTGCGGAGTTTAACCGCGAGGCGTGTGAACAAAACAGGATCACAGTCAATAGTTACTCAGAACGACTCTATATGCCATAAAATAACAAAATCAACCAAAACACAACTTTAAACAATGCGGAAGCGTTTTTGAAAACAACCCAAGACAATAAAGTATAACTTATGGCAAAAACAAGTGCCAAACAAAAAGTAAACCATAATTGTTAAATGTCACATGTCTTGAAGCATAATGTCTTAAATGAAGTGAACCGTGCAGTGCTCCTATGGCAAGCAAGTTAAGGACCTGAGAAAACATACTAAAATGTCAACACATAGGTTGGTGAGTTCAAGGGTTTGAGTTCAATAAACATATAAACAGTTGCGATAAATACAAAGTGTATGGTAATAGATAGCTAGTCTATTATCAACAAATATTAATACATAGTGATTTTGCAATTGAAGCTGACTGTGATAGTTGTTGCCTCCTGTCACGACTTACCATGTCGTGACAATGATCAATAGGACAAATTGCACCCGGTTGACCTCGAGTCACACAGGTGGGGTCGTCAGACCCAGTAGTACTACCCAAGTTTCCCCGCTATTAAATATTAACAATTCAAAAGTGTGAGGACTTTTCCCATGGTAAACAGCACATATTAATATTATACACAACTTAAATCATAAAAGCGTTTGTATAAATACCAGTATGCTATCTCCCCCAAAAGAGATTGAGTAAAGAGTGGGGCATGAACTCACCTGATGTATGCAAAGGTACTTAGGGTTTATTTTGAGAAACGAGAGGATAGCAACCTTCACAGGTTACCTAGATCATGTGAGTACATAAGTACGTGTAAATAAAAGACATGTGAAACCTAATCATACCAAAATCAAAGACTCAAGCTTCCAGACAAATAGACACGTTTGACCTAGTTGACCCGTTTGACCGTTGGTGACATTATGAGTTATAATTCAAATAAAGCCAATGAGCACATACAACATACATGATAAGCATTCAAACAGTATCATACATGCTATATCAACCAGGTGTATCACATAGATCATCATACAATCAAGTACTATACAAGTCATGCGAATCTAGCACATTAACATAACCATTAGCTACATACAACTAACATGTCATACAAGTTCAACCATTCATCACATGCCATGTGAAGCCACTCACGACTTCACATCCTAAACCCTGCCAATCCTACTAAGTAGGGGCCTCAGATCCGCACGCGTGTATAATGATCATAACCATATTCTTTAAGCATATGCATTGCATTCACAACGTCACAACAATCAATTACCAGACCCAAGCATGATGTCCTACTACTACACAACATCCAAACCATACATGATTACCAATTCCAATTATCACCCATGATCATCCAAACATGCCATACAACTAATTTAACACGTTCTATTACACTAGGATCCATCCTTGAACATATTATCAAGTTCCTATCATCTCAAACATGATCACAACATCATACTTCAACATTTACACAAATAAAGTTTCCCTTTTGGGAAAGAACATCCAAAATCTATCAAACATCCAAGGTATGCATGAATTCATCAATAATATCCAATTCAAGCTCATACTAACATCTAGACATGATCAACAACACTTAAACACCTCAATCCAACAATCTTCATAAACAAAAGTTTCTACTTTTGGCAAGCTATGATCAACACATCAAATTAAAGATTTCTAGCATTCAAATACCAATCTAGCATCTAATTATCATCATGAACCCATCCATAACATCAATCCATCACTAGATCATTACTACATGCAAAATAAAGTTACTATTCTTAGTAACCTATGAACAATGCATCAAAATCCCAACTTTCTTGCATAATCAACGTATTCTAACATTCATACAACCCAATAATCATCAAACAATCATCAACAATCATCCATCATGCATAATCAAGCCATTTTCGAATTAGGGTTTGCTTAACACCAAAATTCATGATCAATCCACTAAAAACCTAGAATTCTTGCATAATCGACGTTAACTAACATGTATACAATCTAAAAACATGTTAACATCATCAAAACAACAACCAATTCGACCCAACAAGACCAATTTACGAATTAGGGTTCGGCCATGATGAACCTTCACGAAAACTCGCAAAAAAACCTTTAAACTTGTAATAACTTGCAATTGATGATCCAACGAGATGTATGCCTTGAATCGATCCAAAATCACAAGTATTGTGATGTTCTAGCTGAATTCAAAGGTGGGAGAGGAGGAAGGGTGAAGTCGCGGCCGAAACTAGGTGGATTAGGGTTGGGTTTGTTTTATTAAATTTTAATTTACATATTTACCCTTTTTACCCTTGTAATTTGTATTTATAAAAAACTAAGCTTTAAACTCTTTGTAAAGTGTTTTTAACTTCATAAGATAAAGATAAACTTATAAAATTCATACATAATTATCTTTGCAAAAACACAAGACATACGGACAAATAGGCACGTTTCCGCGTTACGCGATAAATTCTTTAATTAATCGTTTATAAATGTGTAAACACATAAACATAACCCAATTTACATAATCACTTAGATTCACATCAAATTAATTAATCATTATTATTAGGTCACCAACGTTAAACGACAACTAGTGTGTGCTCACGACACGTGTTTACAAGACTTAACGGAACTAACGGAGTTTGGTAACGGAAATTTACCGGGTATGTCACAGTTCTGAACAGAGATGGGAAGATTAGAAACATATAGTGTATTTGACCTAATGTGGCTTACCAACTTATCTGCTAAAGATGTCTATACTTTATACAAGTGGCCACCGTTCTATGACAGCAAGGCATTATACAAGCTCTTCAATTTCAAACACATTATATGGCTCTACTTTGCATTCGAGATTACATGCAAGGTCACAAGAGAGAAGCAAAGTACAAGAAATTTCAAGGATGTGAAGAATGTTAGAAATAGGGTAACTAGGTCCAAGGGGGAGTTTGTAGATACATGATTTCCTAGTTATATGTTAAATATAAAAGTCTTTTATGTCTTCTATATGTAATGTGACGAAGTAATGAAATATGATATATGCTTGATGTTGTTTATCTTTGATTCATATGTACAATTTCTTATAAGTTTGAGGTGTGTAACATAGTCTTAGTCATAATGATTAAGTAATGTGTTCAATCTATTCGGGTGATTTTCATGCTAATAGACCAGACTTGTTGGACCAAAGAACCAATGAGCCTGATTAGAGAAACCTCTAAGTCCCACAAGACATCACAACAGCTGAAGAAGACCTGATCAGCTGTTCTACAAAGTCTGAAGAATACAACTGCTGAAGTACGTCTGAAGTACTGAAGACAAAGACTGAGACAACAGCTGAAGATCTAAAGTCTGAAGACTTCAACAAGTACTGAAGACAAAGACTGAAGATCAACAGCTGAAAGACAAAGTCTGATGTTCAAGTACTGAAGACATCAGCTGATGTTAACAGCTGATGACAACAGCTGAAGAGGGCTTCTTCAGTTGTTGTGATGGTTTTTCTTCTTCAGTAGTTTTCTTTTCTTTTCAGTACTTGTAAACAACTGAAGAGGTTGTTCTTCAGTTGTTGTAGTGTCAGTAGTTTTATGTTTTTCAGTAGTTGTAAATAAGATGTTTAACACTTAGGAACATTTGTAAGAAGATGTCAGTTGTTGACATCTTGAGTAGTTGTTAAACATCAGTAGTTATAAAACGGTTACATGTCACTTTCAAGTGACATCAGCCTACGTCATTCTTTTCTTTATAAGAAAGATGACTCACCTGTAATCGTGCCTTTGAGGCCGACAATCTTAATGCAATATTCCTTTTGTCGGATATTTCTCTCTCTATAACAAAATTCTCTTATCGTTTTATATCAAATGTTCTTGTTTGAATTTGTCTAATTCTGAGCTATTCCGCTGCTATATCTGTTCAATCGATTAAACCAAGGCTGAGATCTTACAAATGGTCAAAGAGCAGGTTAATCATTGATCGATCTAACAATTGATCATTGAAACTGTTCAATCGCTCTAAGTTTAATTGAATTAGCAAATTCGCAAGGATCTGTTATAGAGATTGAGAGTGTATCGCTTCTGGCCGCTTTATTTGAGGTTCTGTGTGTTTTGAGCTAAATTTATTGTGATTATACTTGGTCTGTCTGATTTTCACAATGACTACTTCTTCGAATGATCCTTTCAATACTGGATCCTCTACCAAGCCTCCGATCTTGGTGAGGAATGATTATAACATTTGGCAGAGAAGATTGCTCCATCACCTGTCTGTTAATAGCTCAGGTTGTTGGACATCTGTGGTACATGGACCTCATAGGCCAATGGTGAATGATCCGGAAACAAACCAGTTGGTTCCAAAGAAGAAGGAGCAATACTCCGATGAGGACAAGAAGTTGTTTGAAATCGATGCAAAAGCCCATGGAATTTTGGCTATGGCTATTCCTAATGAGATTTACTCTGGGCTTCTGCATTGTGAATCTGCTCATGACCTCTGGAATGCCATCAAAGAACAATTTGATGGTACTGATGAGGTTTTAGCAAACAACAGGGAAATCCTCGCCCAACAATATGAGACTTTCTCTCATAGAAAGGGTGAGACTCTGACTCAACAATTTGAGCGGTTTTCATGTTTAATTTCTGAATTGAAAATGGTTAAACATGAATATACCAGGAGTCAGATGAACCATAGATTCTTAAGATCACTGCCTGAGAGATGGAACACATATACCATTGTTCTACGCTCAAATGCTGATGTTGATCGCCTATCTCTCACCCAACTTCATGGGAAACTGCTTATTTGAGAGAGAGATAGAGCAAAAAGAGAATTGGTTTCATCTGGCAAGCTCACTGAGGATTTTGTCCAAGGGAACACTGCCCTGATTGGACATCAAGAGTCAGAATATGCGTCATCTGAAAGCCAGTATGATGAGCATATTGATTTCTCTACAAACACTTCTGAGCCTGCCTTTGTGAGTGTTGATAGTCATTCTGTTGTAGTAATAGTGACAATCTATGTTTCATCATGGATGATCTCAAGGGGATTGCTGATGATGACTTAGAAGAGATGGATATTTTGAGCCAAATGGCCTTGATAAATATCAGATCTCAGAAGTTCTACAAAAGAACTGGAAGGAAATTCCCAGGACTCTCTGGCAAAACCAAAGTTGGTTTTGACAAGAGTAAGTTGAAGTGCCATAAATGCCACAGGCTTGGGCACTTTGCAAGAGAATGTAGATCATCTGGATCTAACTCTCCTACACCTTTTGTGACTTTCCCTGGCAATAGTCAACAAAACAGAGGGCAACACCTGTCAATTCTGGTTATCATCATCAACCACAATCTCCTGCATATTTTGTTCCACAGGGCCAATGCCATATCCATACCCCTGCTATTACATGCCACAACCAGGCCAGGTTCAAGCACCCACTGCTCAGCAACCACATGCACTCCCTGAGCCTCAACCATCCCAATCTCATCAACCTAATCAACTTCAACAACACAGCTTCTTCACACCAGGAGTTGTTGACTGGAGCAGTTTACCAGATGATGTGTCTGTAATGAACAACTGTTCTCAGGTGCTGGTCAACATGGTGGTGAGCATCCTTTTGGAAATCTAGCTCTCATGGCTTTGAATCCTCTGATGGATCATCTTCAAGTACCTCTTCAACAAAGGTATCACAGGTATCCTCTGAGGCTAAGGCCAAATTATGTTCTGAAACTTGCATAGCAGCATTTGCCTCTATTAGAGAAGCAATGTGGCTTTAATCAATAAAAATGTAGAGCTAGAACAAATAATTTCCAAAAATAAAGCTGAGTTTGAGTCTGTGCTAAAAGAGAAAACTGATGAGATTTACAAATTAAAATGCCAAATTTCTGATGATAAGGCTAGGGAGGATGTACTCTTAGAGAAGTACAAAGACCTCAAAGATACTCTTGCTTTCACCCAGGTAGAGTGTGATCGATGGGTACAATCTTGCAAGGGCTTTGAAATGCTTCTTAGTAAGCAAACGCTTCCAATGTGAAGTTTGGAATTGGTTATAATCACACTGCTCCTCCTACAGTTTTGCTTCAAGAGCAGGAGCAGAATCTGATGGAGAAAGTAATGACCAATCCACCTCATCATGTGATTCACTACTTGATAAAGCACCATTAGTAGTTGAAGTCAGTAGTAATCCCTCTGTGAACCTATCAGCTGATTGATGGTTCAACTGCTGACACTCACATGATCAATGAGTTGATCAACCCAAGTGTTATCCTAGATGTACTAAGGGTACTGGAGAGCAGGGATAATCTGGAGTTCAAATCCTAATGACTGACAGCACTGAAGAAAGAAAAAACGGTCAGTAGGAAGGATTTGAAGCCTACTAAGGAAGTTGACAAGAAGGCAAAAAGTGCTTCTAAACTGCTGAAGAGCAAGTCTTCAGAGTTTCATCTTCTTTAGTTGATGATCAACAGAAGATGAAGAAGAACCATGTGAAATATATGGTCTATTCAATCATCTCACAGATGATTGTTGGTACAAAAAGGGATCCAAACTCAAACAAAAGGAGAAAATTAAAGAAAACTTGGCTAAAATGAAAACTGAGTTTGAGTCCAAGTTTGTACCAGCAGCATCAAATCCTGTTACTCCTATGTCCAAATGGAAATCTAAAAAGGAAGGAGTGCAACAGGCAATAGCTGAGGTTGCTCAAAAGAAGATGGTGCAACACAAGAACTCATCATCAAACACCAATACAATGTGTCTGAAGAGCTGAAAGCTCTCTCCCAGAATCAGACCACTGGTAATGATGGTTCAACATCTGTTGGGGAGAGTTAACCAACTTGATGGCCCTGTGTTGAAACCCCAGAAAAGGAGATCCAAGCCAAAGGATTCCTCTTCTACACCATCTCCTTCACCTCAAGCTATTGTGTCCAATAACCTGTTAGTTCCCATCTGTTGATGAGACCAGGCCCAAAACCAAAAAGGTTTGGGTCTCCAAAACTAACTGATTGTTTATTTATGCAGGTTTCTTCAACATGCCAAAGTAGCATTTGGTATGTAGACAGTGGGGGATCTATGCATATGACTGGGAAAAACTCACTTCTTAATGACTACTCTTCAGAAGGAAGGGTTTGTTTCCTTGGCAATGATGCAAGAGGTTACATCATCGGGAAGGGCTTTGTTTCCAATGGGGAAATAAAGTTTGATGATGTCAACCATGTGGAAAATCTCAAGTATAACCTCTGAGTGTCAGTCAATTGTGTGACAAAGGCCACGTTGCCCTTTTCACAAGCCAGAACTGCAGGATTCTGTCATCCAAAGTTCTGAGTTTGATTGACAAGGTATTGGATGCTCACACTCTCCTGAAGGCCAACAGGACAGGAAGAGTGTATGCCTTAGATCTTCCAAGAAAATTGATCTCAAAGGCCATCCTTGCCTATTTTCCAAGGCCTCTCCTCAAGAATCTAATCTATGGCATAGAAGGCTGGGACATGTTAACTTTAAAACATGAATCAACTGATACACCATAGTTTAGTAAGGGGAATGCCTATGAAGGAGTTCAAGTGTGAAAACAACTGCACTGCTTGTTTGAAAGGAAAACAGCACAAGGTTTCATTTCCATCTATTGAAGAACCAAAGTCCACTGCCTGCTTACAACTTCTTCACATGGATCTCTTTGGTCCTGTGAGAGTGATGAGCATGGCACAAAGAAATACTGTCTGGTAATGTGGATGATTACTCCAGATTTGTATGGACTTTCTTTCTACATTCAAAGGATGAAGCTGCACAGAAGATCATAAACTTTGTGTTGTATGTTGAGAAGCAGTATTCCCTCTCAGTCAAGTGTATTAGAAGTGACAATGGAACAGAATTCAGGAACAATACACTTGATGAGTTCTACCTTTCCAAGGGAATAAAGAGACAGTTTAGTATTCCAAGAACTCCTGAACAGAATGGAGTTGTGGAAAGAAAGAACAGGACTCTCATTGAAGCTGCATGGTCTATGTTGGCTGATTCTGGACTGCCATTGACCTTTTGGGCTGAAGCTGTCAACACAGCATGCTATGTGCAGAATAGAGTGCTAATAAATCAGAGGTTGATGAAGACTCCATATGAAGTCTACATCATTTGGCTCCTCTCATTTCATTCTTTAGAGCATTTGGGTGTCCCTGTTTCATTCTCAACACAAAGGATCAGCTCCAGAAATTTGATCCTAAGGTGGATGCAGGGTACTTTGTTGGTTATTCATCAACTTGCAAGGCATACAGAGTCTTCAACTGCAGAACAAAGATGGTTGAAGAGACTCTACATGTCAAGTTCAATGAATCTCCAAAGGACAAGATTCCACAAAGCCCTGTGGAGCTCTTTGATTTGGACATACTGCAATATGTTCCTTATCAATCTCCTGCTGTTGCTCCTGTCAACAGTTCACCACCTGGTGTTACTACTGAAGATGATGATGATAGTAGTAATCACCTCTTCAGGTTTAGTGATCAACTACCTGAGTCCTCTAAACCTGATGCTCCTGTAGCTCCAGCAGCACCATCCACAACAAATGCTGATGAGATTTCTGCATCCTCAACTTCATTTGAGTTGCCACCATCTTCATGGTTTCAAGAATCTGCATCAACATCTGCTGCTGCTAAGATTCCTACAAACACTTGCACAGATTTGATTGTTTACCAAGAGCTGAAAAATCACCCAATATCTCAAATCCTTGGTGATATCAATGCTGGTGTCTCAACCAGAAGCCAGTTGTCCAATTTCTGCTTCTATGCTCTCTTCATCAGTCAGCTAGAGCCGAAGAACTATCATGTTGCTTTGAGAGACAATGGATGGGTTGAAGCCATGCAGCTTGAGCTTCTTCAGTTCAAGAAACAGCAAGTGTGGGAGCTTGTTCCTCTACCCCCAGGTAAGTGTGCAATAGGCACTAAATGGGTGTTTAGGAACAAAACTGATGAAAATGGGCTAATTGTTAAGAACAAGGCCAGACTGGTTGTGCAGGGTTTGCACAAGAAGAAGGTATTGATTATGATGAAACCTTTGCCCCTGTAGCCAGACTGGAGGCAATTAGATTGTTTTTAGCCTATGCTGCACTCCACAATCTTAAAGTTTTTCAAATGGATGTCAAAAGTGCTTTTCTATATGGTACAATAAAAGAAGAAGTTTATGTGTGTCAACCACCAGGCTTGAGGATAATAAGCACCCAGAATGGGTATATAAGCTTGATAAAGCTCTTTATGGGTTGAAACAAGCACCTAGAGCCTGGTATGAGACCTTATCAAACTTTCTTCTACAGAATAATTTCACTAGAGGCTCCATAGATAAAACTTTATTTATTAAGAAGGTGGATCAGCATAAGCTACTTGTTCAAATTTATGTTGATGATATTATATTTGCATCCTCTGATCCCCAATTGTGTGAGAATTTCAAACTTAATGCAACAGAAGTTTGAAATGAGTGCAATGGGAGAATTACAGTTCTTTCTAGGCTTGCAAATCAAACAAAAAGCTGATGGAATTTTCATTCATCAGTCTAAATACACAAAAGATCTTTTGAATAAGTTTGATTTACAAAACTGTAACCCTGTTCTACTCCCATGTGCAACACCACACAATTGGATGTTGATCAGAAAGGTAAAGGTGTTGATGAAACCCTTTACAGATGTATGATTGGTTCCTTGATGTATTTAACAGCTTCTAGACCAGATATTATGTTTGCTACATGTGTTTGTGCTAGATTTCAGGCTGCACCTAAGGAGTCCATCTGATTGCAGTCAAGAGGATCTTTAGATATCTGCAAGGTACACAATCTCTAGGCTTATGGTATTCCACTGGACATTCTTGCAAATTAGTTGCTTTCTCTGATAGTGACTATGCAGGGTGTAAGTTGACCAGGAAATCAACTTCTGGTGGATGCCAATTCCTAGGCAACTGTTTGATTTCTTGGCAGAGTAAGAAACAACATCTGTTGCTACATCCACTGCTGAAGCCGAGTACATTGCTGCTGCAAGTTGTACATCCCAAATACTATGGCTTCAGAATCAACTTTTGGATTATGGCATTACAGAGACTAAGACTCCATTATTAATGGATAGTGCTTCAGCTCTTTGCATTGTCAAAAATCCTGTCCAGCACTCTAGGACCAAACATATAGAAATTAGACATCATTTTATAAGAGATTGTTTTGAAAAGGGTCTAATTAATCCTATGTTTGTGCCTAGTGCTGATGAGCTTGCAGACATTTTTACTAAGCCTTTGGATAGTTCAACTTTCCACAACCTGGTGTTAAGGCTTGGTATGCTGCAGCTAGAATAAGTGACAACTACTGATGATCTCAGTAATTACTGATGATCATTGGTAACCATGTCACATATAAGTACTGATGCGTTATTTTACCCTCAGTAGTTTTTATAACTACTGAAGGCTAAATGCTTTAAGTACTGTACTTTATCTGTTCTAAACTACTGATGTAGTTACAACTACTGAAATCAGTAGAAACAGATAAGTACTGATGTCCTATGAAACAACTAAAAACAGCAAAAAGGCTGATGAGTAAGTGTTGAGGACAGTATGAAACAGCTGAAAGGCTATGAATTGACGACAACTACTGATGAGTACTCTCTCTTCAGTAGTTCACAAACTGCTGTTTCTTTATAAACAACTGAAGCAATACCATGTCTTCAGTAGTTTCACAACTACTGATGACTAACACCAAGTCTTCAGTTGTTTACAACAACTGATGGCAAAACCACGGTCTTCAGTAGTTTCACAACTACTGATGGCTAATACCAAGTCCTCATTGTTTCAACATCTGAAGTCCAACTTGTCTTCAGTAGTTTTTAAAACTACTGATGCCTAAATCAGAGACTTCAATTGTTTCAACGTCTGATAGTAAACACCATGTCTTCAGTTGTTTTATAACTGCTGACCACATCCATACCATCAGTCGTTTCAAACTTCTGAAAGTTAATACCACGTCATCAGTAGATTCAAATACTGATGACTAACACCAAAACCTTCAGTCGTTTCATAACCCGTACCCTATATATACCTGATCCCTCTTTCAGAGTTTTTCATCTTTCACGACCTAAAATTTTCAAAAGCTCTGAAAACCTTTCACCTTCATTAATGGCGACCATGCAACTCAAGCCTCGACACAACTGTGTTGCGTACCTCACAAAATCGCCCTTCTGGACCAAATTTGATACTGCTATAGATCTTATGGTCCAATCCCCACTGAAACCGGCTTTCCTCTTAAATCCAATCATTTATGCCGATTCGCTACGTCAGTTCTGGATGAATGCGACCGTTAATGGAGAATCTATCCATTCGTCTATCAACTCGCATAAGGTGGTCATCTCTACTGCTACCATCCGCCAGACATTACTGTTAGATGATGCTGCCTACCCTGTTGGATATCCTAAGCGCCAACTTGATCTTTCATTTGGACAACATGGATATCAGGGTGATCTTAGTGCTTCAACAATCCTGAAGAAACATTTTCCAGATGCTGAACGATTAATATTTCATATGGTAAATGTTTGCCTGGCCCCGAAGACTTCCTCTTGGGATCAACTGTCTTCCAGATGGCAACAGGTATGTTCTCTATCCTTGAACAAGAACCACTAAACTTTTCTGAACTAATTTTTCTTGAACTCAAGGATATGGCCACAAAACCACTTTCTAACCGTTGGATACTATATCCTCGGTTTATAATGGCCATAATAGAGAATCAGCTTTCTGCTGAGGGACTAGTTGGTCTGGGAGTCCCTGCTTTGGCTGTATTGCCGGAGGTATACTCCCGACACAACACTGACCAAATTCTCAAACAGGCTGCCAAGCTGCGCAAACCCCCGCAGCTGGAACCCACAGCCTCCACTTCCACATCCAAAGTCCCCTCCAAACCCACAAAGAAGAAGCCTAAGAAAGCTACTCAGGGAATTGAGTCCCCTGTGGATGCTCCTGCTGCACACCAACGCAGGTTATCTCTGCCAGAAATAACCCCCCAGTAGAGACTATGACTCCACCAGCTGAAGCCGCTCAGGTGCCCTCTCAAAAGGAACCTGAAGCAACCACTCAAAGGGAAGCCACACTGCTGGGATCCTCCTCACTTGAGGGGATTACCATTGAAGAGCACCACTTGTCCCGGGTGCACACTGCTTCCACACCCTCTCCTGATGCAACCGCCCCTCAAAGCCCTACATAATTGTTGCAAAGGTGCTGACAGTTGCATTCCTCACCCCCCACCCAGACACCAATCACTACTGGGATAAACTCAACACCTGAGGGGGAGGATCCAATGCTTCTGTCAACCCACAGCACAGGGGTTATCATGTTTCATCTTCTAGTGTAGATAAGGAGGTGCAAACTTCTGGTGAGGCTGCCACTGTCTCTGCTCAGCAAATGACCAGGGTGCAGTTGGTAACATCTCTAAGACCTCACCAGTGGCAACAGCTGATGAAGGACATAGTCCTGAGGCTGGAAGTCCCCAGAACCAGAACAAGGGGCACATGCTATCATTGATCTACACTCAAGGCATGTTCATCCTGACTCTGTCAGGAGGTCAGGTGATTCGTATCAACTGATGATGACCTGAGCTTCTTCTATGATGTAGTTGCTCAAAACACCATTCTAGAGGATGAGGTTAGCAGACTCAAAGAGCTGCTGGCCAAGATGTCTCAGGATGCAAGTCCATCTGCCACCACAATACACCCACAGATGGCACCTTCTTCTGAAGGTCCCCTACACACTGAGCCAGTATATACTTCCAAGTCACCAGCCTCTGCTTTCGGCACTGATTCTCAGGAACAGAACCATCCTGATCAATCAGTTGCTACCTTCAAAAATCCCTACCTCTCATCACTCCCATGATCACAGATATCGTGATCAAAGCCCTTGATGAGAGGCTTCCTACCATAATACAACCCTTGGTGGAGGAGTTGATGACTAAATCCCTTTCTACTGCTCTCAAACCCTTGCATCCAATGCAACCAAAAAGGGGAGAGTCAGTTAGTTAAAGGAAAAAGGAAAAGGATGATAGATGGGGAGAAGGCGAAAGAATCTGAGTTTGTAAATGAGACTGAGAAGGAGAGTGTGAAGGGAGCTACAGTGAATGAAAGTCAAAAAGACTTTCATGTCACATATCAAAAGAGAAAAGGAGAGTCTGAGAAGGAGAAGGAGCTGAAGGATATGGTGAAAGAAGCTGACGCCAACCATAACCGTTCAATGGATAAACATTGAGCAGTTGTATAGGCAGGGTTTTGACATCAAACAACTAGACTCCGAGATCAGAAGGATGGAAACAGAGGAGATCAATTCAAGATGGCTAGCTATGATGCCTTAGAAAGAGAAAGGCTGGAGATAATGCAGATTTATAGCTAAATACTTGGGAAGATCTCTAATGGAAATAAGGGCCTGGACCAGGGACAACATCTTGGCAATAACCACCAAGATTTGTTCGTCTGAAGAATACTCCAAAGGTTTAGTGATTGAGGTACTGAATGAAGCTGGGGTTGGAAATCGAAAAGAACTGACAAAATTTACCAAAGCCTCCCTTACAGCCAAAATGCTAAAACAGTCTGAAAAGCCTCAATCCTCAAAATCACTATCTCCACAACCCACTAAAACAACCCCTTACCCTCTAAACCCATCCATCCACAAAACCAAATCCTTTACCCCCAAAACCCACTGCCAGTGATGTACCTAGCCAAAAGAAAAGAAAGGTACTGAGGCCTGATGAAGATGAAGAGGAGGATGAAGACAGACTGCCACTCTCTGCAGTCATTACTTTGCCTAAGGCTAAACCAATGTCCATCACTCCTGCTTCTCAAATGCATGATGTAATGATAAAGATTGAAGAGGAACAGATGCAAAACATGATGAGGAAATGCTGAAAAGCATTGACAAAGCATATGCCACATCCTCTTCAATGATCAGTATGAAGAAAGAAGTATTAAGATTGTACACCCTTGCTAATACCTTTCAATACCAAAGGGAAAGAGTAAGGATATGGCCTGATCAAGGGTGGCACATCGAATTGTCAAGAAAGAAATTCCTTCAAGATACAAGGGCCAAGTGAAGAGAGTTGTCGACGAAGACATCACTGTGGTTCTTGTAGTGTCCCCTTGGGAAATTGTTGAAGAGATCAAGAAAGCCTATGAAGCCAACAACCACCTCAAAAGATGTTAGAGAACAAAATTATAAAGAAGGGACTGGTTTACAAAAGACTTGAAAACTTTCAAACAAGAAGAGCTCAACCTGCTCTTAGAAGGGACTCATCCAGATGAGTTTGCTTATAGACAAAAACCACGGTTGAGCTCAAAATGGAAAACAGGCCAAGTACATATCTGAAGTGTATGGCCGAGAAGGACTATTTGATGGTGTGCCCGAGGTGCTGACAATGGATGAGCAATCATTTTTTAAGGGCTTACACCAGGGAATCATATAGGCTGATACACGGGAAGTAGATCTCATGGTTGGGCAACAGCTCGGTGTCCAAGTCCCCAATACAGAGCTCCCAACCATATCATGCCAAACAGATCATCAGAGACTTCTTCCCAGGCCTGTGCTGAAAAAGGGTCCTTCTCATCTGATCAAGAGGATAAAAGACCAATCTATCTGCCAAAATAAGTGGGACTCGTCAATAACTTAGAGGTTTTGGCTGCATTGGTTCAGGGGGAGTTTGTTGGACCAAAAGAACCAATGAGCCTGATCAGAGAAACCTCTAAGTCCCACAAGACATCACAACAGCTGAAGAAGACCTGATCAGCTGTTCTACAAAGTCTGAAGAATACAACTGCTGAAGTACGTCTGAAGTACTGAAGACAAAGACTGAGACAACAGCTGAAGATCTAAAGTCTGAAGACTTCAACAAGTACTGAAGACAAAGACTGAAGATCAACAGCTGAAAGACAAAGTCTGATGTTCAAGTACTGAAGACATCAGCTGATGTTAACAGCTGATGACAACAGCTGAAGAGGGCTTCTTCAGTTGTTGTGATGGTTTTTCTTCTTCAATAGTTTTCTTTTCTTTTCAGTACTTGTAAACAACTGAAGAGGTTGTTCTTCAGTTGTTGTAGTGTCAGTAGTTTTATGTTTTTCAGTAGTTGTAAATAAGATGTTTAACACTTAGGAACATTTGTAAGAAGATGTCAGTTGTTGACATCTTCAGTAGTTGTTAAACATCAGTAGTTATAAAACGGTTACATGTCACTTTCAAGTGACATCAGCCTACGTCATTCTTTTCTTTATAAGGAAAGATGACTCACCTGTAATCGTGCCTTTGAGGCCGACAATCTTAATGCAATATTCCTTTTGTCGGATATTTCTCTCTCTATAACAAAATTCTCTTATCGTTTTATATCAAATGTTCTTGTTTGAATTTGTCTAATTCTGAGCTATTCCGTTGCTATATCTGTTCAATCGATTAAACCAAGGGCTGAGATCTTAACAATACTTATGGACCATACGCATGAATATATTATGCTTATGGACCAGTCGCACGACTGAACCAGAAGACTGGATCAGTCGTATGATTGAGACATAAGATTGACTCAGTCGCATGACTAAACTTCAGTCATGTATATGGATCCATTGCATGAGTCAGTCGCACGACTGAACCATGCTAAGGTTTAGTCGTACGAATGAAAACCCTAACCTATAAATCCACCTAATTCGTGGAAAACCACAACACTTGGAGAGATACTTCGAATACACATAAAATCTAGCCGTCAGAGCATACCAAAAGCCTATCCAAGTTCATAGTTCGTTCTCGATTGATTCCTAATCGTTCTTATGTTTAGTTCATTCTTATATCTATCGAGTTATCGTTCACACTAATTGGATCGCCAATCAAATAGGATTCCGTGTTATTTGATCTGGTATAATGCAGAATCCGTTAGTACTCCGTACATACACGGTCCTCCTAACACCATCTTCTTCCAATTTGATGTTGGCCTTCAGCTAAATCAACTAGATTCTAGACTTTCTGCTTTTTGAATTATTAAAGCTCTTCTTGCATAGCTTCAATCCAGCTATTGTCCTTTAGAGCAGCTATGATGTTTGGAGGAACTACTTATGAAAGAAAACAAGTGAAAAGACAGATGTTTGCAGTTCCACCTTGACTTCTTGTTATTATTTTATCAATATCACCAATATTGTTGTTTATTGGATGAGTCTTATGAATTCTTGTTGTCGGGGCAGATTCAATTGGAATAAATGATTCCAAGTTAGTCATACTCATTGATGCAGATGGATCCAATCCAACTGATGAATTTAGGAAGTAATCAAAGTGTTACTCTTGTTCATCATTGGGTAAGGAGTGACCTTCCTGAGTTTGAATTAGGTGCATCATTAATATCTTCCGCATAAACTTCTTTGGAAGCAATTTTTCTTCCGTACGAGTTACAGGAACTTCTACGGATGGTGTATGAGGATTTGTTATTGAATCATCTCCAATGTTTTTTGTATCTTCTTGAGAGCATGGAACACCTGTTGAGACATTATTCATATCTCCGGATGTAGGACACTCATCTACATATGCAAAAGTGTTTTCATCTGAGGATGTAGATTCATTAGGCTGGACTTGTGTAGCATCATCGTTATTATTAGTTGTTCCTTGTTCCATGATACTTGATGTGTGTATTCTAAGTGGATCAGCAGACAGTGACAGTTTATTCATATTTGGGGAAACAAATGGATAACATGTATTATGAGATCCTGTATTATTCAAATAACCAGAGTTAAATGAGTTTGTTAGTGCATCTATATCAAACAACCATGATGAACCTTTTATAGATTTAGGAAATACGGATACATCAAATGACACATTAGGAGTTTCTTCCATAATGTTATGTTGTGGAATGTAGATCCTATAAGACTTAGATGTTGTAGAATATCCAACAAAGAAACCATCATAGGTTTTTTCTGAATTTTTTTCCAATTGGTCTTTTGTGTTTAAAACAGATACATGACACCCAAAAGATCTAAGATATCCTATGTAAGGTTTTCTTTTAAATAGAAGCTCATAAGGTGTTTTATTATGTTCTTTTACAATCAATGTCCTATTTTGAACATTGCATGTTGTATTCACTACTTCAACCCAAATGGTGATTGGCAATTGTGAATCAGCTAGCATTGTTCTTGTTGCTTCAATAAGTGTTTTGTTTCTTCTTTTAGCAACACCATTCTATTGTGGAATTTTTGGTACACTTAATTATATTGCAATACCTTTATTCCTGCAAAACGAATCTAAGTCAGTATAACAAATTCAGTCCTATTGTCACTCCTGAAAATTTTAAGTTTTAAATCAAGTTGATTCTCAATCTTGATGATAAAGTCCATTAATGTTTCTGATGTTTCACTCTTTTGTTTTAAGAAGAAGACCCATGTCAATCTAGTAAAATCATCCACTATCACTAAACAATATTACCTCTTTCCAATGCTTATCACATTGGTTGGACCAAACAGATCCATGTGAAGCAATGTGAATGGTGTAGTATTTGTATTGATAATTTTAGATTTATGAGACACTCTATGTTGTTTTCCTTTATAACATGAAGGACAATGGTTTGAACAATAACACTCTTTCTTTGGCAATCCAATGACTAGGTCATTTTTCACTAATTTGTTCATGTTCTTCATGTTAGAATGAACAAGCCTTCTATGCCACAATTAAGATTCATCTTCTGATGACTTAGATAGGACGCATGTTTCATGTCTTGTGAGTGAAGTGTTGTTCATATTCAAAACATATGTGTTTTCTTTTCTTGATGCTTTAAGAAGGATCAAATCTTCTGGAACTGAAAAACCTAGCTTAAGAATGTAACAATTAGTGTTATCAAATAATGTGGTATAATTTTGATCACAAATTTGAGACACACTCAGTAAATTATATTGTAAATTTTCTCAATAGTTTACTTTCTTAAATTTGAGCACACCATTAGTTACCATTCCTTTACCAATTATTTTACCTCCCTTCTTATCTCCACCAAATGCCATATATGAGGCATTGTTATGCTTGAAGTCATGGAGAAGTGAACAGTTTCCTATCATATGCCTAGAACAACCACTATCAACATACCATTTGTTGTCAGCTCTCCAAGATTGTTCCTACACACAGAAAGAAATCAATTAGAATTGACAACCACGCCTTAATGATCTTGGGTTTGCCGACAATGTCTAAAATTGTTACTCCTTCATGAATAAGTCTTGAAGTTTCAGTATTAATTTTAGTTTTAATTGATTCATTCTGAGTTGTTTCAGGTGAGGATGATTCTATTGAAGATGAGGTTGTTGAACTAGGTTTTGGTTTCTCATTCTCTTCTTCATTCACCTTTTCTTTATTGGTTTGCTATTTTGATTTTGATGATGAACCTTGACTGTGGAAAGTTTCATCATCTTTTGATTTTGAATAAGGTACATGAGTCCCCTTTTCAAAATTATCAAAGAAAGCATCATCAACATTGTTTCTTTTTCAGTCAAATCCACCTTTTGTGAGGTGTTTTTGATTGCTAAAATATTGTTCTTTTCTTCAAAGGTTGAATATCAGTGGATGTTTTCTCCTTTGGTTTTGGCTTTTTTTATTGTTGCTTCTTAGTTTTTTCACAATCAATAGATTGAGTGTTTGATTCAGCTTTATCAGATTGTATCTTCTTTGTGCTCTTAGTCTTGTTCTTTATGTTGAAATAACATTCCTAAGTTGAATGTTATTTTTGTTACAAATAGCATAATGTTTGTTGAAGTAGCAGTCAGATGTCATGTGATTGTTTATATTACAAATAGAACAATAGTTGTTGAAGTAACAATCTTCAGTATTGTGATTTTCATATCACACCATTTGCAATACATTTCCTCTAATTCTTCATCAGAATTGACTGCTTTCTTCTTCTTTGTCAACTTTTAGGCTTTGCATCCTTCTCCAATTTTGCTGTTGATTTATCATTTTTTAGCTTATGAGGCTTTGATTTGTTTGCTGCTGATTTTGCCTTCCGCGGATCATCTACTGAATCAGTAGATTTTGTTTTCCGTAGATCTGCTACTGAAGAAGATTTCTTTTTCTGCGGAAGATCTGCTGATTGTTTCTTCTTTCTTTTTCCTATGGAAGATGTGTGTACGTCCTCAGTAGATGCACACTTTTCAATTTCTTCATTTGAAGGTTTTTGATGCTCATTTAGTTCTTGAAGACCTTCATTTAGTTGAGCTATTCTCTTGCAAATCTTCAGCATGTTTCTTTGTTTTGGTGGCTTCAAGAACTTTTGAAATAACTGTTTCAATAGCAACGTTCTTACCAATGTTCAGTAGATCATCATCATTTTCATCAGAATCATCCAAGTCATCACACTCATCAAAGTCAAATTCTAAGTCATTTTGTTTAATATTTTTTTATTCAGAAGACTCAGTTTCATTCACCTCAGTTTCATTGTGATTAACTTGTTGATTAGAGTTTGTTTCAGACTTGGTGGAAGGCACAAATGATTTGATAAGTTATTTGTCATCGATTCAAGTAAACGTGAGTAATTATTATTGATAGAAGGTGCAACAACATTATATCCCAACCCATACCTATTCTTTGATTCAATATGAGAATTTAATAATTTCTGATATTGCTGAGATGAAAGTCGAAACTTCTGAAGTTTCACTTTAGTTGGTGCATAATCAGCCATGGATTTGTTAAGGAAGTAATCAAATGCTCAACTTGGGCTTTTAGACTGTAATTTTCTGAAACAAGTTTATCTAAATCCATTTGTAAAGAGTTAATTTTGATTTGATATAATTTATGTTTTCTTACATGAGATTCATTTAAAATCGTTGTTTCTTTAACTTTATCAGCCAATTGTTGAGCATAGACTCTATATCTTTCAACTTCCTTAACATATTGATAAATATAACCTATCTCTTACCTCTCTAGCCATGGGTGGAATTTTGTTTTCCATGTAAGCCATTAAATCTTGATGTTCTTCCAAGACTTCTTTCTCATACATACTCCAGTCACAGGTTCCATCTTGAAGTATGATCAGCCCAGTTTCTTTAGGGTTACTTGTTCCTGATGATGTATTTGTGGCTGGTGGGGATGAGATGGTCAGTTGTGGTTGTCTGAAAGATCTTTGAGATGATGATAGTTCGTGAGAATGGTGTTGCTGATGTTGTGTCAAGTCAGAATTAATTGTTGATTACATTCTCTAGGGAATTATCCATAGAGATTGCACTTGAAACATCTTACCTTTGACTTATCCACACCAATCTTTGATGTTTTACTTGCTGCAGCCAAATTTTTATTTCTTTAAGAATATTTTTTGGCTCTATAAGCAATCATTGCCATTTATAGTTGCAGATCCATCTCCTCTACTACATCAGGATGTAATTCTTCCATGTCTTGCTGGAAAATGTTGGCAGATGTTAAGGAGCTTCCTACGTAAGCTTGATAACTTGAACTGAAAGCTGCAAAGGCTGCTTTTTGTTATTTAGAGTCCAGCACGACAGTGATGGGCTCTGTTTGGCTGTTATTTGATGAAGACTTTGCTGATGATGTAGATGTATCTCTTCTATCATCAATTCTTCCTTTTTCTTTTCCTGACTAACTTTGAGAAGATTTCTTTGAAGGTTTTGATGCATAGAAACTTACTTCCTCTTCATCTTTACTCAAAGTATGAGAGTTGTCACTGTCATTGTTGGAAATAAAAGCACTTCTAGCACTTTGTTTTCTTTAAAATGATAGGATGAGATGTGTTCTCACACTCTTGTTTCTTGATTTTTCGTCCATTTCAAGAGCCTCAACTTTAGCTACCAATGTATCTAAACCAGTTCCTTTGAGGTCAATGGTGTTCTTAAACATGGACATAGTTTACTTCTAACTTTCTAGCAAAGTATGGAGCATCTTTTTGTTTAATTCCTCATTCATATATTTCAACTCCAAGATATTCATCTCTGTTACAAGTTGCATAAATCTATGGAGTGTTGAGGAATATATTCACCCTCAATATGATGAAAAGTTTCATATTATGAAAGAAGAGTGTCCCTCCTAATGCTTCTGATCTCATCACTCCCTTCATTAAGTGTATGAAGAATTTTCCATAAGGAGTTTGCTGTTTTATAATTTTCACATCTGATCAATATTTCTTCAAGTAAAGCCATACTAAGCAAGTTGTATGCTTAATATATCAACTTTAACCTTCTTAATATCATCAAGTGACAGATTAATTGTACTAATGGGTTGATTATTGTCATTATAATCTGGCCCAAGAGTGGGTGGAATATAAATGCCTTCATATTGAAACCCATAAGTCAGAATCTGTATAATTTACATGATTTCTGAACTTGATTTTCTAGGACTTAAAATTTGCTTTTATTTCCAACTTGGAGGTTGGTATGATGATCCACCAAAGTTACTCGTGTTTAGTTAAAGTCTAAGATTTTAATGATTACAGAGTACCTTTTAATTAATGAACTAATTACTGGCAAAGCTTAATCAACAAAAATTAAGCAATTATAGTCACAAATCAATCATTCTTTTAATGATAATTAATTATCAAATCAAGGATTTGTTAATGTGTTTGTTTAAATAACCTTGAACAATTTGATGAATGTCAATCAATAAGCCAGATCTACTATTCAATTGATTTGAATATTGATCTAAGTTAGTCTAGCAATGGAACGGTACTTGCTGAAAGACAATTCGCTATTTTTAATGTTCACACAAAAACGATTTTCTTGAAAACAGTAGATCTAATCAGCAAAAATTGACAAATCTAGTTAAACAAGCAAACAATTAAACACTATTAAAACAGATAGATCAATCAATCTAAATCAATGAGCACTTGGCTCTAATACCACCTGTGAATCCAAGGATCGTAGTCAGAAATTATCAGCGTTAAAGAAAATCAAGTTAATGTTTGCGGAATCCACATTAACCTTGTTTAATTGGTTGATTAATGAATAATGATTATGAGGAACACAATTTTATGAACATAATTAATAAGCAAACAGAATTCGATTCAAACGTATTTCATTAATACTGATTAATGATTACAGATGAATAAACAATGAATGACATAAACAATAAATGCCTTGGTCGTGTTGATGTTAATATGACGGCTGCTAGGGTTTATGTTTGTGAGTATTGATGTGATGTTTGGGTTTGCCATTTGATTGCTCGTGTGTTTGTGTTTGTCTATTGCGTCGTACTTGATTTGAAACCTAGGATCCATATTTATAGGGACGTGTGTTTTAGTTAAGGAAACACCGGATCTCTTGGGATTTGCACAGCTGTCTTGTTGACGTGTTGACTTGTTGACGTGTTGAATTGTTGACTTGCAACACTTGTATTATTAAATACAAGTGTTTGGACTCTACAGTTTAACTTGTCTTCTGGAGGTAATTTGCTCTTCCGAAGGAGTCTACTCATCCGTTGGAATCTTCACTTGAACTATTTGATTGACTTCACTTTGAACTCTAGAGATGATTGTTCATCCGCAGATGATCTTCTGATGTATGTTACTTGTAAGAAACATATCTATGGAAGAATAAAATGTTCATCCGTAGATGTTTCTTACACTTTTTCAATTTCAGTATTTCACCAATTATAATGTTTGTACCTGCAATCATACACGAATCAACACACATATGGGTCAACCTATATACATAATGCATACATCAAAATAATGTATTAATATTATCATTCATTACAAGTATTGGTTAAAGTTCTAAGCCTATACAAAATGATCTAGATCTATTGTTCCTAGATCTAACAGTAACTTTTGTCAAGATTTGAATATAATCGAGTATTTAATGGAAAAACATAATCAAGGAACCAATTTTATTGATGAAGAAAATCATAAATGATTTGTATAGTTTTTATTGATGAATTATTTGAAAAAAGAAAAAATATTGGGTATGATTTAATTTCCCAAAAAAGATACGTTTTAATTTAGGGTTAAATTTCTAAATTTTCCTTAAATATATCTTGTATATAGTTAACTTTTAATCAAATAAAACTAGACTAACACTAAGAACATATACATATTTAGGCAGGAATTGAAAAAATAGAAAATTAAGAGAATGTCATGTGAAACTAAAGTTATTGTTTTATTAATAAGTATAAATTCATCAATTATCACTATTTTAACTATCTATACTATATAAAAACATATGAGAGATAAATTTTAAGATACCTTAAAATTAAGAACACATATTTGTCTCAATGTATAAGGTACAACCATTTTTAAGGGTAAAATGGTATTTTTAACATTATTTAAAAATGACCTCTTACAATTAGTTACATAATAAAATTACACTTACTATAAATTACATAAAATTTTATATTATCTACCCATAAATAAAAAAACTTAATTTGTTTTAAGATTTAAGCTATATTTTTTAATCTATCATCTTTAAAAAACTTTTTGAGACTACAATCATAACCTATGTATTTTTTAAACGTTTTGGTGTAAAAAAATTTCTAAACCGATCCGTATTTTGTAAGATATAATAAGTTAATACGTAAATATACAAGTCGATATTCAAAACCCATTTATTTGGTGTTTTATTTTAGATTAGAAAAATTATAATAGACTTATGTAAAATTACTATAAGAATACCAAAACTTAAAAACACGTGTTGAATGTAAAATGTCATTCCGCCGCATTGCGCGGACACCCTAGTAGTTTAGTCAAAACGTCAACAACCCTAAATGCAAAAATTCTAATTCTCTAACCACTATCACTTCATATTTTAAAATCATTTCACCATTTCACCCATCATCACTTTCCAGCCATCCCCCGTACCCCCCACCTCCATGGTTACCGTCGAGGCGCCGACCTCCGGCACTCCGACATGCAACCCCCGACCTCCGGCACTCCGAATTGTGAAGCCGACCTCGTGCAATACGACTTGCAACAGGTGACCGTGCATCCCGCCTTCGACTATCTGCCTCCGAAGCGCGACCTTGTTTAGTTGTTGGTAATCGCGATATCTTGAGGTTAGATTTTTCTTTGATGATTTGGTTTGTTAAGAACATTTGTAGAAGCATTGGGGAAGATACTACGGTTGGAACATGAAAGTTAAAACTTTTGAATGAATTATTAGCTTTGTTTAGATTGTAGCACGAAACTGAGCAAAACCAAGCAAGATGAGTAAAACCGAGCGCTCGATTAAAACCAAACCAAGTTTGAGCATGAAGTTTGCGCTCAAATTTATAAATTCGAACCGAATCGAACTGCTCGGGTTGAAACTGAACCGAGTTTGAGCATAGATGTATTCGGTTCAGTTTTGTAAACATCGTAGTTATATCCTAGGAGACAAACATATAATCATGGAATCTAGTCTAAATTAGTAGCATCTATCATAACACCCCATATTTTCAATATTGCTTTAGTTTTTCTAATTTTTGTTATTGTTACTTTTTCATATAAAGAAAATAAAGAATTTTTCTCACGTATTAACATATAAATCAACAATAACTACTTAATAGGTAAACACGTCTCTACTATAAAACTTTAAAAACAAATTCAAAGAAAAAAGACAAAATTTAGTTATTTCTAAACATCCAACTTCATTTTTATCTAAATTCTTTTTGTTTGGTTTCACCTTATTCGCCTCTAAAATCATGCATCACCTATTCGTGAGGAATTTGTCAATAAATACTTTATGCTACTCTATCCATGTGCACTAGATGTATCACGGGTGTTACAAGATTTCCAAATCTCAGATTCACGGGTAGCCCTTCACTATCTTTGACTTGTCAACCAATTTGAACCCAAATCCCCTCACTTGGAATATGTTGATGAACCACAAACAAAAGGTAGTAGTTTGCGGGCGCAACAAAGCACGAAGGCGGTGCCTTAACCACTACTTCGTACCTCGCCTCCCCGATAGGCTTGGTGGTGGTCCCGCCTTCAAGTATGAGCAACCTTTGGTTCATGGAAAACGAGTGTGTGTTAAAAGAAGGCGCCACCATTGTCACTGATACTGATCTTGGGTCTACGTGACCAAAAACCATAAACCGAATGATCACTTTGTCCCCATATCCAAACTGGGTCTGGGAATCAGGTAATATCTTGGGTCGTGAGCTCGCTAACCCTGAATCCAAATACGAAGGCGAAAACGCCTCAAACCTTAGTTCCGTAGGATAAAGTACGTTTGTAAAGTTATAATATATATGAGGGTTACTTCCACCAACAAGCACTCGGCCATCACGAACCAAAATCGCAGTAGAATGATACATTCTAGGTATCGTGCTCGGTGTTTGAATCTCAAACCGCCTCCCTAACGGGCTATCAGGCTTGTACAACACAGGATGAAGAACCGGGTCCCTCCCGTACTCCCACCCCGCGCTACCCGCAGACCCACCATTAATAATCAACACATCCCCATTCGGTAACGACAACATGTCACCCATCACACGCGCCAACGGCATCGTCTCCATGACCCATTTAGGATTCGGGTCGGATATCTTAATCCGACCACAAGTTTTCAAAGCTCCATCAAATTTCCCATTTTGAGCATTTACAAACCCCCTTTAGGTGCGCCACCACAAACCAAAACCTCAACCACTGTCACATTCCCTTGTACAATCCGCAACGGAAGTAGTACTGCCGACCCGGTACTCGGTAATTCCTCGGGTCCCCACCTGGGACCTTCGGTAGTTCCTGACCACCCGGTTCCGCGAATAATCAAACAAAATCGCGCGATTATTCGCGAATATAAATAAATTCCCATCAGGATTAAGAAATACAAATGGGTATAAATTATTTTCAAGATTTGGGTCATTAGTTTGAACCAAAAACGGCAAACTGTAAGCCTTCTCTTTAGGAGAAAGTTTGGGGTAAAACTCATAATTATACTGCCTGCGACCACCAATAATAATCTGACGACCACCGGGAAGAAGATGATTAGTAGCATACCATCTGCGATTAATCAACCCTGATTTAATCTCCTTCCAATCACATTTTTCACAAGATTTATAAACCCTAACGACGTGATCACCGTCGTTAAACCCTCCGGTTTGAACGATGGTGCCATCGGGGTTAACGAGGCCGAAGAGCACCAGACGTCGGTTTGGACCATGAGGGGGCGAAACGAGTTGGACTTGATGTTGTATTCGATGGAATGAGCGCTGCAATCTTTCGTTAAGACGTAGTCGTTGCTATCCTCGCGGCATTTGCCGTTGGCGAGAGAGAGGTTAGAGGCTCCGAAGTCGGTACGGTCGTAGATGAGCACACGGTCGTTGGGGAGGAGTTGCATGTGCATGGCAGTAATGCCGATGTTTCGTTGGAGGAGGGTCCATTTGCCCGTGGTGGCGGTGGCGGTGGCCGCGAGGAGGTGCAGGAGGAGGAGGAGTGGTAGAGATGAGGGCATGACCGTTGCGGTGACGGTGGTGGTGCGGTGTGGTGTGGTGTGATGTGTGTGATGCGTTTCGGTGGTGGTTTTATGTGAAGATTTATAGAGGGTTAGTTGGGGGTGATAGAAATCTGCGGTGGATGAATGATGAATCACACCTTAGTTGACTTGGTAACAATACTCGCGAAACTAGTGAATGTGTGTGTAATGGAGGTGATTTGTGTGCAATAAATACATGAAGCTCTATCAAATGGTACATAAGAATATTATTAATTTTGGACTTTCTTAAATATTTATATGTTTTTTGTTTATTGTTGTGACAATGTAAATTGTTGGAATTGGTTGCATTGGTGTAGTTTAGGAATGGTATAAAATATGGTTAGTGATGGTTAAGTTTGTTGATGATATTTTTGGTAGATGTTGGGTTTTTCTAGCGTGAGAATATGATTTTGTGTTGAGATAGTAGAAAAGGAATAAATTGTTGTATAAAAATTGTTAGATAAGTTAATTTATTGTTAGGGTTGTATGTTTGTTTCTTTTAATCATCTGATAGTCATCACTCACCAAGATAATGGCTATAGAGCCATAACCCGACGTTCAAGAAACAAAATGGATTGGTGAGCAGCTCAGGGTTTTTCTGTCACCATCATATTTCATCCCATTGACCATTACGTGCGCCTTTATAGCATGCTTCTTTTTAGATATATAATTATTTATCAACTGCAGTTGTAATATAATTTGGAAAATATTTAAAATAAAAAGTTTTCTAAAACTAAAAAACATAATTAGTAATTTCAACTATTAATATTTTTAATCAATAGTTAAGATTAAATTTTTAGTAAATATTTTGTTAGATGTGTATTTTAGTAATAGCCACTTTTGTTGATTTTTTATAAGTTCTTCTTATCTATACTATATATAAAGAGCATATGAGAGTGGTATTTTAAAATATCATAAAATTAACAATAATTATTATATTCAATGCATAAGATACTAACTTTTAAGAGTAAAATAGTATTTATAACATTACTTACATATTAATTTCTACAATTAGTTACATAATAACCTTTTACTTACATAAAATTTTACTTTGTCAACCCATTAACCAAAAAAATTAATTTGTTTTAAGATTCGAACTATATCTTTTAATTTATCACGTTTAATTTTTTTTAAACTACAATTGTAACTTGTTTTCATTTTAAACATTTTGATGTAAACTTTTTCCTAAACCAATACGTATTTTGTGAGATATAGTAAGTTAAAGTATAAATGTATAAATAGTCATACAAAACCGATTGATTTGATGATTTAAATTTTAGCTTACAAAAAATATAATATGTTATTTTTAAATCCTACAAGAATAACAAAATATTAAAAACATGTGCCGGATGTAAAATGCCCCCAAAGTTCACATTGCGCGGTTACCCTTCTAGTTTTTTAATCGTTCATATCTTTTATGTAAGATGTTGTTTTTTTATAAAAATTACTCCATAAAAAGAATTTTTTCTCTTTAAAACGAATATAGTAATATTATATAAATAGATAATAATTTCTTTTAGATTTTTAAACTCAAATCTCACAATTATGTAATTAGTATAGTTCATTGTATATTTTTCTTAGTTAGTCTGTTTTCTTGAATACTATAGTGTGTGATAAATTTAGGAGAAATATAATGATAGAATAACACTGTTGTGTATCTTTATAACACAATAATAAATTATTAACTCTTAATCTTATATATTAAAACTATGACTAAATAACATAATGTCTTATCATGTCTTTTTATCGTAATGTTATCTTAAACCATATAAAATTTGAAAATTACATATGGTGAAATAGCATTATCATGTAATTTTAATTGTAAAACACAACGCTAGACAAACAAAAAATTTTCTATAAACTATAAAAAAACAATGACAAAAGTAACACATTGTGTTATCTTCAATACTATAAGTTTTAAAATATATATTGTTAAAAGTTTATTATTATGTATATCTAATTGTAGAATATAATCATAGATAACAATTTATATAATCTATAGAATCAATGACTAAAAATAATACAAAATGATTTAAATCGAAAAACACAACGATTAATACGTAGACAAATGATGTAATTATATATGACAAAATTAGGTAATGTATTTGACACGATAACAAAAGTACCTCTTTTTTAAAACAATACAAGGACGTGTGTCAAGCACACAATTCCTTTTATACTTTTTAAATTAAATATATTTTTAGTATAACCCTATCCGTATAATTAAAAAGTTTTAATATATATAATTAAATGTCTCTTTTTCAAAGAAGTATTTATTTTAGTTATCAGATTATAAAGGACACTCAAATGCAATATTTACGATTTAATTTAATTTTTATTTTATATTTACTATTTAATTTATTAATAATGCCTTTCATAAAAACCCAACCGCTGAACTAACACGAATGATAGAAAAGATGAAGAATTTCACATATACTATTTTAAACGTTTAAATTTATATATATATATATATATATATATATATATATATATATAATATATATATATATATAATATATATATATATAATATATATATATATAAAGTATTTAAGATGGGTATTTTAAATATCTTAAAATTAAGAACATATATTTGTTTCAATACATAAGGTAAAACTATTTTCGAGGATAAAATAATAATTATATAATTATTTACGGATTACCCCTTACAATTAGTTGCATAATAACCATACACTTACATAAATGTTTAACAAATTTAAAGTATTGAATATTTTAAATTTGTGTTAGTTTAGGAATTTAAAAACCAATGATTCAACTGTATTCATTATTTTAGGGATTTAGTAACCAATTATTAGATGAAACATATAAGTATTTTGATTATTAATAAGTGATTTTATTCTTTTTCTATTAAATGAAGTTTAAGTTATGAGGTGATAGTGAATAAAAACAAATTTAAACCTTTATATCAACACTTAGGTAAAAATTTAACAAATGGGTAAGTGAAAGGAATATGAATTTCAATAAATGAAAGAAAATTTTCCAATTACATTTCCAATTCTATTGGTTGATCAAACGAAAATAATTTTGAATAGAAAATTTTTCAATTCCAATTTCAAATCCTGATAATTTTGTGAGCCAAACGGATACTTATAGTATTTTTTAATATAAT
Source organism: Flaveria trinervia (assembly GCA_025506515.1). Taxonomy (NCBI): domain Eukaryota; kingdom Viridiplantae; phylum Streptophyta; class Magnoliopsida; order Asterales; family Asteraceae; genus Flaveria; species Flaveria trinervia. Next base: position 20,729,664 of record CM046445.1, read on the forward strand.
ATATACCCTTACAAATCATGCTAAATATCATTATACCCCTAGAAAACTTGATAAATGTCATATATATCCAAACTAAAACCATATATCATATGCACAAGCCTTTGATAATTAAGAATATAAGATTACTTAGTTGTAATTAATTTCCTAAAAATGTAATATAGAAAGTAAGATTTTTATTTTTCTCAAAACATAAAAATTTCAATTTACTATTTCTAAAATTATTATACTTTCGGTACCATATTTATAACTTCTTTTATTCATAATTTTTTACAATGACAAGTATATATCTTTATTAAGTATTATTAAATTTTAAATCATGAAACATGATGTTACTCATCAATAAACTAGTTAAAAACCTTAATGAAATATATTTACTAAAAAAGTTCATACGTTTATACTGAACTATTAAGCTTTATCTTCTCATTTTACTAGATTTTCTTAATTAATTACAATTGTACTATTTCAGAACTTTAAAATTTTAATATGTTAAAACCTCATATACCCACATCAAAATACAATTTAAAATATTTAAGAAATTTAAGGATTTTGGAATAAATGGACCTTATTAATATGTAAAATTTTGAGAAAAATATATAATAAAAACTTGTTGTATATGAAATTTTAAAGTATTGATGAAACTGTTGGTAGAATGGATCTATTCTAAATTTTTTACGAAATAAATTAATATGAGAAAATATAATATATTAATAAAGAAAGGTGCATATGATATTCAGAATTTATGGTGGTATGATACTTAGAAATATTTGTACATATATATAGATAGATAGATATAGATATTTTAATAGTTCTTAAAGCATAAATGATATTTAATTTTGATTTAGATATCTATAATTTTGAAAGTTTATAGGGATATAAGTAATTTTTCGTAAAAGAATAGCAAAAACAAGAATTAATGAATCTGACACAATATAAATTTCGGTCCCTTTTGAGTTTGATGGGTATTAACTATGGTTGGTATAATTTGTTCACTAAAATAGTATACAATTTAATGAGCGTGGTGGATAATGTAAAGATAAAATAGAAAATAACTATTTCTAAGGTACGTAAATATGTAAATACGGAATGATTGAGATAGTGCCGTTCGAATCGTTCGACGATCGACGCTCGCTCGACGTTCGTTCAAACCGTTCGACGATTGACGCTCGTTCGGAATTTGCTCGAAAAATGCTCGTTCGAATTTTTGTTCGGTTGTAAACGAGTCGATCGGCTCGGATCGATTTGTAAACGAGCCAAGCACGAGCAAAGGTCCGTTCGGTTCGGATCGACTCGAATTAATATGTATATATAGTTTATACATAGTACTCTAGTACATTTGACCTATATATACAAATATATAATTATAATTATACATAGTTGATCAATCAACCTAATAAAAAATTCTACATTAAACATAAAAGTGAAATCTTAAGTCATTAAGATATATTTTTTCGACCATCTCCCACTTTTACTGTTATAGTTCTCTGCAATATGTTCTCCGCCTAATCAGCTATAACCTTAGTTTTATCGTTAGCTATAAAGTATTGTCATACATGAAACTTTTATGTAAAAGTGGTTGATTTTTAAGTTATCAAACCTTATTCGTTATAGTATAAATCGTTTGACACACAAGATAATTGAGTTGTATATATTGTTCACCTCTCATTTGCGCTCGCTCGACGCTCGCTCGAAAATTTAACGCTTGAAAAATGCTCGTTCGATTTTCTGCTTGGTTCTAAATGAGTCGATCGGCTCAGTTCGGTTTGAAAACGAGCAAAGCACGAGCAAAGGTCCGTTCGGTTCGGTTTGAGATGCTAACTTGTCTTTTTTGATACATTATATTCTTATGTTTTAATTACATTCTTTTTCTTCAAACACAAAACAAATTTATGCAACAAGTGTAAAAAGTGGTGTATGAGAATACACTTTAACAATAAAATCAGTTTTACTGTTTGTACGCAATAGTTGTTTATAACTTAATGTGCTAACAAATTGTTACAAACTAGTATTAACCCTCGAGTTGCGGCAGGGGATATAAACCGTTTCAGTTAGTACCAATGTTAAATTTTCAACTATCACCAACACAGAAAAGACTAGTATTAAAAAATAATAAAAACGAAAACATGAAACTAAAGGGAAAGTAGACATAAAAACGTTGAACCACATACGTAAAACATTAAAAACAATAGTAAAGTCGATCTAGAATTCGCATGTTGCGACGTGATCGTTAAACAACAAAGTATAGGGGACTAAAGTTTAAAGTAAAAAATTATATGGGTTAAATTGTAAAATATGTAAAGTATTGGATTTAAAATAATATTTTAAAAGAAATGAAAAAAAACAAAAAAAGTACAACCTTTAATGCTCATTGTACAAAACTGATTCATCCTAAGTTAGTAATTAGTAATATTTAAAAGGTTATAATATATAGACATCCATTTGGATAAATTTACATCTCATATACGTTATGTAAGGAATCATAAGTGACTATATAAAACACTGAGTAGCAAATCCAGCACATAATAAACTTTGGTTACATGTTTGAATCAGTGTGTTGCTTTCAAGTTTCAACAAAGAGTAGCAAATCCAGCACATAAGAAACTTTGGTTATAGTATCATCACCTGGTGATTCATTCTTTTATATATTCTTCATTTAAATTATTCTTTTGCTTGTATTTTCATTTTGTTTCAGTTTTAAATTATGGTCGGTGTGTAATTCTTTACGTATCGAATTGCATTTTTAGTTTCAGCTTTTAAAAATTAGGATCGATGCAGGATTTGTGAAATGAAAAAAAATCAAACATATAAGTAAAATGATTTGGTTTTTGTAGTAATAATGCTCTAGTATCATGAAAGTTTATAAAAATAGAGAAAAACTTGATGAGCAATATATTCCGCATTAAATAACTGAAATCAAGTTTCATTATATAGAGAGGTCATAATAAATAAATAAATAAAGATAATAAAGCTAGACAAACAAAGATAAAACTAATCAACTAATTGATAATGTAAAAGATCTAACACTAACAATAATATTTGACATAGCATGTTCATTTAACTGTTTGACATTAAATGTTCATTCACTTTATTCAGGTTCACAAAAAGTACAGAAAACGAGTACAAAAACTTACTCTAGAATAATAGCAAGAAAAAGAGAAGATTAGACTTAAATAATAACCACAAAGAGATATTATACGATGAGTCTTTTTATTCTGGAATATCAAGAAAATGACAAAACAAATTGTAAAGCTTCATTTCCGAAAGTCCTCACGATTGATCATTCATTACATAAAACATTACATGTAACATTACTGAATAAAGTATTACAATAGAAAAACTTACATCCACCATTATAATCGTAACTATACTTGTCTAAAATGAACATTATAAATTGTTCAGAATAATCATATGTGCTAAAAACGTATTAAACATTTGTTCTTAACCAACACATTAGATTGCTTTTCTCAAATAAATTATTAGTTTATTAACATGGATGGTAGTCTCTTGATGGCCAAGTAGCCTTATTTCTCGTATCAAGCTCAGCTTCCGTCATTTCCTGAAAATTAATATGCATATAAAAGTAAGTATTGATGATTGAATTCTAATTTTATAATATATAAAAATATACTTTTTAACTTGTTTTTTGAACACACATTCATTGTTCATATCAGTCAATTCGACTATCATATTGTCCTTTATCGTGTTTATTATTTTTATTTTATTTTTTCATGCTTCCTCATTCATAAACTGGGGTTGCACAAACCAAAATCTTAAACATATGGTTTACAAGAGATGTCAACCCTTGTTAGTATACATTTATAATGGTAGCAAGCCTCCTCTGATAGTTGACTCATGCTACAAGGCATACAACCTGCTCATAAATATGGGTACATTCCATTCATTTGATTCATATAAATGAAATCTCTTCATAATGCTTTCAAGAATTTTCATTCATCATTTAGGATCATGTAAAATTTATTAGGTTCCATTATTTTTTTCATTAATTAATTTTCCACTTTAGTAGCATAATACTTTTATCATAATCTTTCTTTCTATCATATACCATGAAGCATCAAGCACTCTTTTAATAGAACTAAAACATAAAGAAACTCATACAATAATATCAACCACATTAAATAATAGTCAACACCTAATCAACCCTTAGTTGAGATCACTGATGAAAATATCCTAAGTATCTTCTGATGCGAGCAATACTAATCTAATACGAGTAACTAAACTAAAGGCGGATGTCCATTTTCAAAATCCTAAGTATTGGCTAATGCAGATGAATGGTTTAACGTGAGTAACAGTCAATACAAGTAGCCGTTGATAAGGTTACTGTCAATGTGGATGTACAAATTAATGCGGATGCACAAATTAATACGGATGCACATTACCCAATGTGGATGAACATTCTTTAAACATTAGTGTAGGCTAACGCGAATGAGCTCTTAATGCGTGTACAAGTCTAATGCATATGAGTTAGCTATTGGTGTAGTAAAGTAAAGGACAATGCGAATAAGCTAGGAGTCAATATGGGTAACAATCTTTGATGTAGTCAAATAATATATTGATGTAGATGAATAAAGGGTCAATGCGAGAAAACGTAGCCTGTAGCTAAGATAAAAAGTTTATAAAGGTATGATGGTTGATGAGGATAAATAAACTGTTCCTACAGTTAAAAGGTCAATGTGGATGAGGTAGGGGTCAATGCGGATAAAACAGAAGACCAAAGCGAGTAACAGCTGATGCGGATGAACTAAGATAGAATACTAACTAAGGCTATTCTAGTTCAGGTAAGATTGCCTAATACGAAATTTCAACACATATTCAATTTCATACTTGTCATTTTTATCTTGAATCTACCAATAAATAAAAGTCTTAAAAACCTAGAGTTCGCTATTGAACATAACATGTACACAACCTCATCATCAATCACATGGAAATATCATAAACAGACATAAAACTATCACCTTTATGTATAAAATCTTGGATTTGTTAAAAATATATGTAAGAATGCATATTAGCCCAAAGTGTAATACGACATGAAACAGGGGAGTATAGAACTCACTTGGATTGTCGAATGCCTAAATAGGTTTAATCCAACAAAAATCCCATGTTGAATGCCTATTGTGATATATACATGTGTAAATCCCGACCGCCCTCCGTAAAATTTCACGATTTCCCCCCTTAAACTTTTAAAACTAAAGAATGTAACACCCGGATATTTTCTTTGAAGCCGATGAAAGAAGAAAAAGAAATAAAGTCCAAAGTCGGGGGACCAAACTAGCCAAAACAGGAGAAAGATTGGATGAGTAGAGGAATAAGAGGGGAGGGCAGCCTACACCCTCCCCACACTTGCAAAAACTCAGTCAAAGAGAGGAGAGAAGGAGAAAAGGGAGAAAAAGGGAGAAAAAGCTTGGTTCGGGTGATTCGAGCGTGGAAATCAAAGTGTAGCAGGTTGAATCGAAGCTTTACTCGACGGTGTTGTTTGTGTGAGTTTGAGGACCCCTCTTTTACACGTTCTCAACTGATTTGGGGCTAGAACACATAGTGAAACCCGTTTTTGAAATGTGTGTGTTTGACCCATGTGTATGTGTTTGTGTGTGATGTGAGTGGTGTTTGTTTTCGGGCTTCTGTGTGCTTGAATGATGTTGTGGTATGTATTCCTAAGGCTTAGGATGATTGATTTGGGCTTAGAAGAGGTTTGGAAGAGCTTGGAGGTTGAAAATGGCAGATTGGGTTCGAGATGAATCTGCATTCTGCACCAGTTAGGGCTATGCGACCGAATGGCATGCAACTAGAGGTCATACGGCTGAAAGGAATGCGACTGAGGTCCATACGCATGTCAGTCGTGCGACTGAGGGTCATTCGCATGGGGAGTCATACGACTGATGCCCATACGCCTAGTTCCATCCACATTAGGTCCATTCACATAAGTGTTCATCCACATTAGGTCCATTCGCACAAGTGTTCATCCGTATTAGGTCCATTCGCACAAGTGTTCATCCATATTAGGTCCATTCGCATGGATGTCCATTCGCATATTATCCATTCGCATGATGTTTAGTCGCCTGGAAGGCTGTCACACCCTCAAAATCCACTTGCGGAGTTTTACCGCGAGGCGTGTGAACAAACCAGGATCACAGTCAATAGTTACTCAGAACGACTCTAAATGCCATAATTTAAACAAAATCAACCAAAATACAAACTTTAAACAATGCGGAAGCGTTTTTGAAAACAACCCAAGTCAATAAAGTATAACTATGGCAAAACAAGTGCCAACCCAAAAGAGTAAACTATAATTGTTAAAATGTTAAATTGTCTTGAAGCATCGTGTCTTAAAATGCAATGAACCGTGCAGTGCTCCTATGGCAAGCAAGCTAAGGACTTGAGAAAAGCATACTAAAATGTCAACACATAGGTTGGTGAGTTCAAGAGTTTGAGTTCAATAAACATGTAAACAGTTGTGATATATATAAGCAGTGTATGGTAATAGATAGCTAGTCTATTATCAGTAAATATTAATACATAGTGATTTTGCAATGAAGCTGACTGTGATAGTTGTTTCCTCCTGTCACGACTTACCATGTCGTGACAATGTTCAATAGGACAAATTGCACCCGGTTGACCTCGAGTCACACAGGTGGGGCTCGTCAGACCCAGTAGTACTACCCAAGTTTCCCCGCTATTAAATATTAACAATTCAAAAGTGTGAGGACTTTTCCCATGGTAAACAGCACTATATTAATATTATACACAACTTAAATAATAAAAGCGTTCGTATAAATACCAGTATGCTATCTCCCCCAAAAGAGATTAAATAAAGAGTGGGGCATGAACTCACCTGATGTATGCAAAGAGTACTTAGGGTTTATTTGAGAAACGAGAGGATAGCCAACCTTCAAAGGTTACCTAGATCATGTGAGTACATAAGTACGTGTATATAAAAGACATGTGAAACCCTAATCATACCAAAACCAAAGACTCAAGCTTCCAGAAAAATAGACACGTTTGACCTAGTTGATCCGTTTGACCCGTTGGTGACATTATGAGTTATAATTCAAATAAAGCCAATGAGCACATACAACATACATGATTAACATTCAAATAGTATCATACGTATGCTATATCAACCAGGTGTATCACTTAGATCATCATACAATCAAGTACTATACGAGTCATGCGAATCTAGAACATTAACATATTCATTAGTTATAATACAACTAACATGTCACACAAAGTTCAACCATTCATCACATGCCATGTGAAGCCACTCACGACTTCACATCCTAAACCCTGCCAATCCTACTAAGTAGGGGCCTCAGATCCGCACGCGTGTATAATGATCATAACCATATTCTTTAAGCATATGCATTGCATTCACAACATCACAACAATCAATTACCAGACCCAAGCATGATGTCCTACTACTACACAACATCCAAACCATACATGATCACCAAAGTCCAAATATCACCCATGATTATCCAAGCATGCCATACAACTAATTTAACACGTTCTATCACACTAGAATTTATCCTTGAACATACTAGCAGGCTCCTATCATCCCAAACATGATCATAACATCATACTTCAACGTTTACACAAATAAAGTTTCCCTTTTGGGAAAGAACATCCCAAAATCTATCAAACATCCAAAGCATACATGAATTCATCAATAATATACCAATTCAAGCTCATACTAACATCTAAGCATGATCAACCACATCCAAACATCATAATTCACCAATTCATATCCAAAAGTTACTATATTTAGTAATGTATGAACTATAACATGTTTTCTTGAATTTCCAATGATCACAACAACAATCTAACATCTAATTATCACCATGAACACATCCATAACATCATAACATCCATAGTTCAACATTTCATGCAAATAAAGTTACTATTATTAGTAACCTATGAACATCAACCCTAAATCATCAATTTCTTGAAAGATTCATGATTCCTAACATTCATACAACTTATTAATCACCACACATTCATCAAACAACCATCATTCACCCATAATCATGCCCAAACTCGAATTAGGGTTGACTAGAATCAAAACCATGATTAACCCACTAACAACATGTAATTCATCCATGATCGACGTTAACTAACATGCATTCAACCTAACTAACATATAAACATCATCAAACAACATCCAATTCGACCTAATGAGGATCAATTTCGCATCCAAGGTTCGGCCCTAATGAACCATTCACAAAAACATGAAAAATCTAACCTTTAAATGCGTGTTAACTTGCAATTGATGATTCTAACGTGTTCTAAACCTTGAAATCGACCAAAATCGATGCTTCCTTGATGATTCTAGGCTGAATTCGAAGAGAAGAGGGGAAGAGGAGTTTGATCGCGGCCGAAGGGGTGAATTAGGGTTTGAAGTTTTGTTTTATTTAATTTTAATTTACACATTTACCCTTTTAACCCTTGTAATTTGTATTTTATAAAAACTAAGCTTTAAACTCTTTGTAAGGTGTTTTTAACTTCATAATATAAAGATATAAACTTATAAAATTCATTATATATCTTATCTTTATAAAAACACAAGACATACGAATAAATAGGCACGTTTCCGCGTTACGCGATAAATTCTTTAATTAACCTTTTAAAATTGTGTAAACACATAAACATAACCCAATAATCACATAATCAATTAGATTCACATTAAATTAACATTATTCATTATTATTAGGTCACCAACATTAAACGACAACTAGTGTGTGCTCACGACACGTGTATACAAGACTTAACGGAACTAACGGAGTTTGGTAACGGAAATTTACCGGATGTCACAAAGGCCATGCGACTGAAGGGTGCCCATACGCCCAAGTAAGGCTTGTGCACTCGAGGAAAACGTAGTTTTTTTACTGACTTTTGGGGGAGAGTACAGATGTAAGTCTTGATGTGGAAGGTTCCTGGGAGTTCATATAAGTTGACTTTTGAGGTCATAGACACTATGTTGGACATGTTGATCATGTATGACGTTGTATGATTATGCATGATGTATGCTATTTATGTATGATGATGCCCTGTATGATGATGTTATTGACTGTGTATGTTGATGTTCCTTATTATGATGAATGTTTATCTTTCTCGTGGCTTTACGTTGAATGTTAATGAATGAAATGACAGTATTATGTAACGTAAAGTGGAAGATAATGAAAAGAGGAACATGAAGAATGAATGCATGCATTAATGAACGAATGAATGTAAGAAAGGATTGCAAGCAAATGTATGGAGGTGCACACCCAATGAAGGGTGTTAGCTCAACGGTGTGCGGGTTAGCTACCTCGGAAGGATGCACACCGGGGTCCAATATTTGTGATTGACCATATGTACGGGAACCTTGCCGCTTGCCCTAGGTGTTGGAGTCAGCTTCGTGCACAATATTCGAGGTCTATAAAAGACCTCAAGCCTAGTTACCCGCTTCGTGCATAATGTTCGAGGTATAGCATATGGCACTGATCCGGAATGAAAGAGAAAAGATAAATGGTGAATGTACTTGTCCTAGGTACTGGAGTCAGCTTCATGCATAATGTTCGAGGTCTATAAAATACCTCAGGCCCAGTTACCCGCTTCGCCGCTTCATGCACAATGTTCGGGGTAATGTACATGTCATCGAAAGAAATGAACGTACGAATGAAAGAATGAAATATTGAACGATTAATGAAGATAATAATGATATTATCAATGTGTACGTATGATGTGTGATCACATGCATAGTAAAGTATGGTTTTAACGATAGTAAAGTATGATTTATTATAAAACTAGAACTCACTCACCAAAACTGACTTTTATGTGTTTCCAGTTGGCAAGTAATGTTACCGAGGATGGCACGGGGCGGCTACTCAGCTCTTTTGGGGATGACATTCTTTTGTAATATTTTTGCATTGTAATGCGAATGAACGATGTTTTGAATTGAACGATTGTATTAACTTGAAAAAGCATTTGTTATGAAATGAAAAGTTATTTTTAAGTTTCCGCTGCAATGTTTTATGAATGTTAAATGTAGAGTTATATGTTTTATGTGCAATGATTTACCAGCTGTAAGCGTCCCGGGAACGAGGCCTTACAAGTTGGTATCAGAGCCAAAGTTTAAGTGAAATGGGTAAATTTTCAAAATAAACCTAAACTTAAACTGAGAATGCGACGGAAAGGGAAGGAATGCCAGTCTGAGTAGCTAAGTGCCATCAGTTATTTTTGTAATGTTAACCGGTATTATATGCGCATGTTATGTGGTTTATGTGTTGTTTATAGATTTAAATACTGATGTAGTCAGGACAGGTAATGCTTGGGGTATAAAGAGTAAACTAAGTGGCTAATCACAACTGGCCACTGTAATTAGGGACTTACTATACTTGACATAAACTGAGCTGTTCCCTTGAATGACCGTGTTGGTGTTTGAATCTTTCAGTGTGTGTGTGAATGGCCGGTGGTACATCTTCGAAAGCTTCACGTGGTGGAGGTCATGGTGCTGGACCGCGATGCAAGAGGGGAAGACCCAGAGTTGAAAAGGTGGTTCATGAAGAACCCGAGACCCCTCATCCGGAGGGCGGTGATGAGAGTGCCAACCTGAGAGCCTCGGTATAGGAGGCTGTTGTAGAAGAAGTTCATCAGGTCATGCAGATGATCTTACCTTATGTGGTGACCGAAGTTATCAAGGGTGTACGAGAAGGGGAAAGAAAGGAGAGAAACCGGTCTTCGGGAGGACGGGAGCAACCGGAGCCGGAAACGGTTCTTTCTGATGATGAAGAAGAGGAAGAAGAGCCTGTGCCGGAGGCGACACGAGGCTGTAACTATGGGGCATTTCAACGATGCAAGCCCCCTACTTTTGATGGTAACAGAACTACTGCTGCTGCTCACCGGTGGGTGAGAGAAATGGAAGTTGTCTTGAACATCAGCGAGTGTCGGTAGGATCAGAAGGTAAAGTTTGCTGCCCACTCTTTTGTGGACTCAGCTCTGTGTTGGTGGGACAATATAGTCCAATCCGAGGGTAGTCAGGCAATCGGGAGGATAAGATGGTCTGAATTGAAGAAATGGTGATTGAGGAGTTTTGTCCTAATAGGGAGATGGATAAAGTTGAGAGAGAGTTCCTGTAGCTGGAGGCGGACACGATGACACATCAGCAGAACACCACCAAGTTCAACGAGATGGCACGTCTGGTGCCGGACCAAGTGACACCTTTGTCATGAAAGATTAAAAGATACATTCAGGGCATGCAGGCGGATATTCACAGGCACATGATCGCCGCCCGGCTGAGCACGTTCAGGTCGGCGGTAGATTTGGTAGGGAGGTTGTATGATGAGAGAGCCGTGGTGGTGGGGCTGAAGGTAGCAAGAAGGGTGGTGGTGATCGGAACTAGAATGGGAAGAGGTTTGGAGGGGGTGATGCCTCGATGGGTAACAAGAAGGCATGGGTGGATGATCGTCGTGTAGTCACACCGGGTACGGGATTGAAGAAGTATGGAAAATGTGGGAAGGAGCACAGTGGTGAGTGTAGGTGGGGGTTCAACGTCTGTTTCAAGTGCGGGAAGCCTAGTCATACGGCTAGGGATTGTAGGGGTGCGAGGTGTTTTAACTGTGGGGAAAGTGGTCATATGAGTAAAGACTGTAAGAAGCCGAGGGCTGAGGGTTCTGGGTGAAGAAGACGGGAAATGAAGGACCGAGGGCGAGCGCTAGGGCATTCACTATGACACATGAGGAGGCTAGGACGGACCCTAATGTTGTGTCTGGTACGTTTCTAGTGAACTAAACTTTAGCTTCTGTGTTATTTGATTCTGGTGCCAGTAAAAGTTTTATATCTGCTGCCTGTTAGTAGTAGTAGACGTGTTGATGCACCCTTTTAGGTAGAAACCGCCATAGGTAAGTCTATCATAATTTTTGAGATGATAGAAGACTGTGATGTGGAACTAGAAGGTCATAAGTTTCCGGTTAGACCGTTCGTGATGACCTTAGGTGGTTTTGGTATGGTTCTTGGGATGGATTGGTTGGCGGACTACGAGACGAACATTGTATGTCACAAGAAGATGATTCGTCTGACAGTGCCTGACGGGAGTAAGGTGATGGTTTATGGGGATCGAGTCACGACGACCCCCAAAGTAATCTTAATGGCAGTGGCAGGAAAGTGCATGAGGCATGGATGCAGTGCCTACTTGGCCTATGTAAAGGACGTGGATACGCTAACACCACAATTGTCTGGTGTACCGGTTGTGTGTGACTTTCCAGACGTGTTCCCGGAAGACTTACCAGGAGTGCCACTTGACTGAGAGATCGAGTTTCAGATTGATCTGATACCAGGTGCCCAACCTATTACCAAGGCACCATATCGTTTGGCTCTAACTGAGATGAAAGAGTTGATGGATCAGTTGCAAGAGCTGCTTGATAAGGGGTTTATTAGACCGAGTATCTCTCCTTGGGATGCTCCGGTCTTATTCATGAAATAGAAAGACGGTAGTATGAGGATGTGTATTGACTACCGTGAGCTGAATAAGTTAACGATAAACAACCGCTACCCCTTACCAGGAATTGATGACTTGTTTGATCAGCTTCAAGGTGCCTATTGGTTTTCAAGGATAGATCTTCGATCTGGCTACCATCAGCTAAAGGTGAAGCAGCAGGATATTCCTAAAATAGCTTTTCGCACGCGTTATGGTCACTATGAGTTTCTTGTCATGTCTTTTGGTTTGACCAATGCGCCAGCTGCTTTTATGGACCTTATAAATCGAGTGTGTCGGCCGGTGTTGGATAAATCAGTGATTGTGTTTTTTGATAATATTCAGATTTATTCGAAGAGCGAGATTGAGCATGCCGGCCACATTCAGGAGGTTTTGGAGACGTTGAGAAAGGAGAAGTTCTACGCTAAGTTCTCCAAGTGCGTGTTCTGGTTGCGCGAGGTTTAATTCTTGGGTCATCTGGTGAACCCTAATGGGATTATGGTGGACCCGGCAAAGGTGAAGGCGGTGATGCAATGGAAATCTCTAAAGACGCCATCCGAGATTCGTAGTTTCTTGGGTTTGGCGGGCTACTACAGAAGATTCATCCAAGACTTTTCTAAGATCGCTTCTCTACTAACTAAGTTGACCTGGAAGGATATGAAGTTTATATGGGGTCAAGCTCAAGAGAAGGCGTTCGAAGAATTGAATGTGAGGTTGACTCAAGCTCTTGTTCTGTCATTACCCGGTGGAAGTGAAGATCTGGTGGTTTATTCTGATGCTTCCTACTCTGGGTTGGGGTGTGTGTTAATGTAGAGAGGGAAGGTTATAGCCTATGCATCCCGATAGTTGAAGGTTCATGAGATCAACTACCCTACTCATGACTTGGAGCTAGCAGCCGTGGTCTTTGCGCTAAAGATTTGGAGGCACTACCTGTATGGAATGAAGTGCACCATATTCACTGACCACAAGAGCTTGAAGTACTTCTTTGAGCAGAAGGGCTTGAACATGAGACAGAGACGATGGTTGGAGCTCATAAAAGATTATGACTGCGAGATCCATTACCATTCGAGCAAAGCCAACGTGGTGGCGGATGCCCTTAGTTGGAAAAAGAGACTCGGACCGATTTGGGTGAAAGCGTATCAGCTAATCATGACCTCTGATGTGATGAAGCAAGTTAAAGAGTTTCAAGATGAGGCATTGAAGGAAGATCATCTTAACTCGGAAAGAATGAGAGGTCTGGTTGCAGAATTGGGTGAAAATACACTTGGTGTTAAAACTCGATTTGGACGAGTGTGGATTCCTCGTTTTGGGGATCTACGCATGAGGATCGTGGTTGAAGCTCACAAGACTCGATACTCTATTCACCCAGGTGCCACAAAGATGTATCAAGACATGAAGAAGGATTATTGATGGTCGGGTATGAAACATGACGTGGTGGAGTATGTAAGTAAATGCCTTACTTGTCTACATGTGAAGGCCGAGCATCAGAAGCCGTATGGGAAGATGCAACCTTTGGATATACCGGAATAGAAGTGGGAGCATATCACCATGGATATTATTACGAAGGTGTTGCGTACCCTAAAAGGGTATGATGCCATATGGGTGATAGTTGACCTTTGACGAAGAGTGCTCACTTCCTACTGATCCGTGAGACATATTCATCCGAGAGGTTGGCTGATCTATAAATCAAGGAAATTGTAACTCGTCATGGTGTACCGGTGTCTATTGTGTCGGATCGTGACACCCGGTTTACATCCAAATTTTGGAAGAAATTCCATGATGCTATGGGGACGAGGTTACACATTAGGACGGCTTATCATCCCCAGACTGATGGTTAGTCAGAGAGGACCATTCAGACATTGGAGGACATGCTTCGGGTATGTGTTATTAATTTTGGGGGAAGTTGGGATGACCACTTACCATTAGCTGAATTCTCATACAACAACAGTTATCATGCCAGCGTTGGTATGCCACCTTATGAGATGCTATATGGTAGGAGATGTAAAACACTTGTCTTTTGGATGATATTGGTCAAAAAGAACTAGGGAGCATCAAGGTAATCGAGGCTACGACTGAGAAGCTTGAAAAGCAAGGCCTTCATGCAGGCGGCTAAAGATAGACAGAAGTCGTATGCTGATAAACGACGCAGACCGATTGAGTTTAAGGTGGGTGACTTGGTTATGTTGAAGGTCTCACCTTGGAAGGGTATCATCCGATTCAGGAAGTGGGGCAAGTTGAGCATGGGGTACATAGGCCCTTTCAGAATCATTTCTCGAGTAGGAGAGGTGGCCTATAGATGGAGTTACTAGATGAGCTAAGTGGAATTCACCTGACATTCCACGTATCTCATCTAAGGAAGTGCTTGGCAGATGAAGATATGATTTTTCAACTGAAGGATATTGAAGTAGACGAACGGCTCATTTATGAGGACCAACTAGTGGCAATCATCGATCGAAAAGAGAAGAGGCTGAGGAATAAAGCGGTTTCCTCTTGTGCGTGTACAGTGGAAGCACAAGAAAGGATCCGAGTCAACATGGGAGACTGAAGAAGAAATGAGGCATCATTACCCACGTTTGTTCGAGGAATAACAGGTTTGGGGGACGAAACCTATATAAGGGGGGTGGACTTGTAACGCCCGGATATTTTCTTTGAAGCCGACGAAAGAAGAAAAAGAAATAAAATTCAAAGTCGGGGGACCAAACTCGCCAAAACGGAGAAAGATTGGATGAGTAGAGGAAAAAGAGGGGAGGGCAGCCCACACCCTCCCCACATTTGCAAAAACTCAACCAAAGAGAGGAGAGAAGGAGAAAAGGGAGAAAAAGCTTGGTTCGGGTGGATTTGAGCGTCGAAATCGAAGTGTAGCGGGTTGAATCGAAGCTCTACTCGACGGTGTTGTTTGTGTGAGTTCTAGGACACCTCTTTTACACGTTTTCAACTGATTTAGGGCTGGAAAACATAGTGAAACCCGTTTTTGAAATGTATGTGTTTGACCCGTGTGTATGTATGTGATGCGAGTGGTATTTGTTTTCAGGTTTGTGTGTGCTTGAATGATGTTGTGGTATGCATTCCTAAGGTTTAGGATGGTTGATTTGGGCTTAGAAGAGGTTTGGAAGAGCTTGGAGGTCGAAAATGGCAGATTGGGTTCGAGATGAATCTGCATTCTACACCGGTTAGGGCTATGCGATCGAATGGCATGCGACTGGAGGTCATACGGCCGAAAGGAATGTGACTGAGGTCCATACGCATGTCAGTCGTGCAACTGAGGGTCATTCGCATGGGGAGTCAGGTGACTGAGGCCCATACGCCTAGTTCCATCCGCATTAGGTCCATTCGCACAAGTGTTCATCCGCATTAGGTCCATTCGCATAGGTGTTCATCCACATTAGGTCCATTCGCACAAGTGTTCATCCGCATTAGGTCCATCCGCCAAAGTGTTCATCCACATTAGGTCCATTCGCATGGGTGTCCATTTGCATATTATCCATTCGCATGATGTTCAGTCTCCTGGAAGGCCATGCGACTGAAGGGTGCCCATACGCCCAAGTATGGCTTGTGCACTCGAGGAAAATGTAGTTTATTTACTGACTTTTAGGGGAAAGTGCAGATGTAAGTTTTGATGTGGAAGGTTCCTGGGAGTTCATATAAGATGACTTTTTAGGTCATAAACGCTATGTTGGGCATGTTGATGATGTATGACGTTGTATGATTATGCATGATGTATGCTATGTATGTATGATGATGCCCTGTATGATGATGTTATTGACTGTGTATGTTGATGTTCCTTATTATGATGAATGTTTATATTTCCCATGGCTTTACGTTGAATGTTAATGAATGAAATGAAAGTATTATGTGACGTAAAGTGGAAGATAATGAAAAGATGAACATGATGAATGAATGCGTGCATTAATGAACGAATGAATGTAAGAAAGGCTTGCAAGAAAATGTATGGAGGTGCACACCCAATGAAGGGTGTTAGCTCAATGGTGTGCGGGTTAGCTACCCCGGAAGGATGCACACTAGGGTCCAATCTTTGTGATTGAACATATGTACGGGATCCTTGCCGCTTGCCCTAAGTGCCGGAGTCAGCTTTGTGCACAATGTTCGAGGTCTATAAAAGACCTCAGACCTAGTTACCCGCTTCGTGCATAATGTTCGGGGTATAGCATATGGCACTGATCTGGAATGAAAGAGAAGATAAATGGTAAACGTACTTGCCCTAGGTACTGGAGTCAGCTTCATGCACAATATTCGAGGTCTGTAAAAGACGTCAGGCCCAGTTACCCGTTCGTGCATAATGTTCGGGGTAATGTACATGTCATCGAAAGAAATGAACGTACGAATGAAAGAATGAAAGTACGAACGATTAATGAAGATAATAATGATATTATTGATGTGTACGTATGATGTATGATCACATGCATAGTAAAGTATGGTTTTAACGATAGTAAAGTATGATTTATCATAAAACTAGAACTCACTCAGCAACGCTGACTTTTATGTGTTTCCAGTTGTTAGGTAATGTTGTTGAGGATGGCACGGGGCGGCTACTCAACTCTTTTGGGGATGGCATTCTTTTGTTTAATGTTTTTGTATTGTAATGCGAATGAACGATGTTTTGAAATGAACAATTGTATTAACTTGCAAAAGCATTTGTTATTAAATGAAAAGTTATTTTTAAGTTTCCGCTGTAATGTTTTATGAATGTTAAATATAGAGTTATATGTTTTATGTGCAACGATTTACTAGCTGTAAGCGTCCCGGGAACAGGGCCTTACAAAGAATGACCAAGATTATCTGAAACACATTATTAGGGGCGAAACTACAACAAGACTTGATGACCCGGTGTAAGGCCCCGTTCCTGGAACGCTTACAGCTGGTAATCATTGCTCATAAAACATAAAGCTTTACATTTAACCTTCATAAAATATCGTAGCGGAATATTAAAATAATTTTTCATTTCATTATAAATGCTTTTGCAAGTTAATACAATCGTTCATTTCAAAACATCATTCGCTCGCACTACAATGCAAAAACATTAAACAAAAGAATGTCATCCAAAAGAACTAAGTAGCCGCCCCGTGCCAACCTCAGCAACATTACCTGCCAATTACAAACACATAAAAGTCAGCCCTGCTGAGTGAGTTCTAGTTTTATAATAAAACATACTTTATCTTTCGTTTGAAAACCTTCATTTAATTTCTTTCAAATCATAATAGTCTTAGAACGTGATCACACATCGTAGGTACACATAGATAATACTAATTATCTTCATCATTGTTCATTTCGTGCTTTTATTATCTTTTCATTTTTATCTAGGTCCTGTCATGTGCTTAACCCCCCCCCTAGAGCACCAAGCAATTCATCTAGGGTTAAGCGACAAGGACCTCATACATCTGGTCAATCACAAAGATTGAACCCATGTGTGCATCCTCATGGGATATTTAACCCGCACATAGTTGAGCTGACAACCCCTCATTGGTTGTGAATGTCCATACATATGCTTGATCGCACGGATGAAGCTCTAGTGTTCATCCTCATGGGGTAGCTAACCCGCACACGGTTGAGCTAACACTCCTCATTGAGTGTGAACCTCCATACATTTGCTTTCAAGACTTTCTTACGTTCGTTCGTTCATTAATGCATGCAATTTCATTTCGTTCCTCTTTTCATTATCTTCCACTTTAAGTTACATAATACTTTTCATTTCATTCATTAACATACAAGTAAAGCCAACGGAAGATAATCAAGTAAAGCAAGGAACATAATAAACATACAACATCATCATACGAGGCATAAATCATACATACATAACAACATGCATAAGCCAAAATCTTACATCAATGTACATGCCCCACATATCATCTATGACCTCCAAAGTCAACTTACAGGAACCCCGGGAACCTTCCAAGTCAAAGCTTACATCTACCCATCTCCCTGAAAGTCAGAAAGTTAAACCATGCTTTCTCGGGCGCATGAGCCCTATTTGGGTGTATGGGCAACTTCCAGTTTCATGGCCTCCCAGGTGACTGAACATTAGGCGAATGGACCAATGCGGATGGATCCTATGCGAATGAACCTCATGCGGATGAACACCTATGCGAATGGACCTAATGCGGATGATATCTATGCGAATGGACCTAATGCGGATGAAAATCTATGCGAATGGATCTAATGCAGATAAACATCTATGCGAATGGACCTAATGCGGATGAACATCTATGCGAATGGACCTAATGCGGATGAACCTCTATGCGAATGGACCTAATGCGGATGAACCTAGGCGTATGGACCCCAGTCGCATGACCCCCATGCGAATGAACCTCAGTCGCACGACTCACATGCGAATGAGCCTCAGTCGCATGCCATTCGGTCGCATAGCCCTAGTTGATGTACACTGCAGTTCATCCCAAACCCAATCTGCACTTTTCAGCCACCAAACCCTCTCAAACCTATTCTAAGCCCAAATCAACCATCCTATCCCTTAGGAATACATACCATAACACCATACAAGCACACACAAGCCTGAAAACAAACCCCACTCGTATCACACACAAACACATACACACGAGTTCAACACACACTTCAAAAACAGGTTTTACTATGTGTTCCAGCCCCAAATAAGTTGAAATCATGTAAAAGAGGGGTCCTAGAACTCACACAAACAACCCCGTCGAGTAGAGCTTCAATCCAACCCGCTACACCTCAACTTTTACGCTTGAATCCACGAAACCAAAGCTTGAAACCCTCTTTTTCTCCCATATCTCTCTCTTGGCCGAATTTTGTGAGTATGGGGGAGGGTGTGGGCTGCCCTCCCCTCTTAATCCCCCACTCTTCCAAACCTTCTCCCGTTATGTCAAGTTTGGTCCCTCGACTTTGGACTTTATTTCCTTTCTTTTTTTTGTCGGCTTCAAAGTAAATAACCAGGTGTTACACCCGGTCTCCAACCAGTCTAACAAACAAAATTTTCTCTATCTAACTTGTAACTAAATAGATTCTTAGTAATTTAACACTCAAATAATCAAGTAGCTAAATATAACTAGGTCATCAAATGATGTGCATGACAATTATGGAAATCCATCATAATTATGTGAAACTATAACAAATATTGGTGACACATAATTACCTATTATTTAATATGTATTCATAGTTAAAAGAAGAGTAAATTACATAAATGGTTCATGTGGTTATGTTGAAAATTTGGATCTGGTTCTTAAACCTTAAAATCTTTGAATATAGTCCTTAACATTTCTTTATCTTTCATATATGGTCCCTCGGTCTGCTAGTTAATCATTAGTGATGTTAAATGTTATAAAAATTAGCATTTTACTCGCATTAGCCATTTATTTAATTTATCTTTTAAACTATAGTATTATTTTTATTTTTAGTTTTTTATATTTTCCAAAATTTTATATTTTTATATTATTTTAATAATATCATTATTAAGAAAATTATATTAAATAACATATGTTTTAAATACACAAATAAAAAACTTTTTAAACACATTTTTTTAAATTGTGTGGTTTTTTAACTGTTAATTTTTTATACGTCATTCTAAAACCTTTTGATTTTCTAAAACTCTTTGATTTTTTAAACTGGTTGGTTTCTAATGTTCTTTTAAAAAAACCATTCCTTTTTAAAAACATCCTTTCTTAATAAATTCTTAGTTTCTTAAAAATTTATAAAAAATAATTTAGTTTTAGAAGTCTTTTTAAACGAATATTTTTATAAGGGTTTAAAAACCCGCATATTGGTTTAAAAACAGTTATAAACCACATTTAAAAGAAAACATTTTTAAAATATTTTTTTTTATTTTGTTTTAGATAATAAGCATATTTGTAATAAAAATATATAATATAATAAAATTACATTAGTGATCCTTATAAGTAAAATTATTTTAACAAATTTGACATGATTAATTGAAATAACAGAGTAGATACCACTAATAAAAGATAACTATAACATTATGGATTATATTCATAATTTTAAAACTTTAAGAACTAAATCCAAAATTTTAATAGAATCACAGAGACCATCCATGTAATTTACTCTTAAAAGAATTATCCTTAATTATCAAGTCATTTGACGATCTAATACCTATTATTTAATATGTAATTACATATAAAAGAACTAAATAACATAAAATATGTATGTAAATATATAATTATGTTTAAGTTATAAAGGATATATTCAACACTCAAGATCTTGTTAACTATAACACCTGTGTAACTATATGAAAGCAACTTCTTCTTCATCATTCTTTGTTATAATATCACCAATAACTTATGTGGATCTAAATTTACATATTCGCCGTCTATAAATGTTCCTTGAATGACAATAAAAAGATCCATAGTCAGAAAAGATCTTAAATAAACACAAAGCAAGCATTAACGGTAAAAACATGCTACAACATCTCAAACACGTACTTCTATACTTGTTTGGCTTTACATATTTATATTTATATTAGGTAATTATAGTTTGAGATAGGGGTGTGTATGGTCGGTTTAGATCAGTTTTGGCTTAAAATTGAAACCAAAAACCGATGTTTCGGTTTCTAGGTTTTTAAAACCGTTCGGTTTTGGTTTTTTCGGTTTTGGTTTTCGATTTTAACTTTGGTTTCGGTTCGGTTTTACCATATGTTCTTAAAGTTTTAGAAAAAAAAATGTTTTCAAGTAATGAATTTAAACAAAAAACGTTGGCATTATATTATTTTGTTGATCTCTAAATATAATCTATATATTTTTAAAATCTAGTTGACGTTAAAATTAAATGTATTTACAAAATATAAGAACAATATATTTAATAAAATATTTTAATCTATCAATTCGAATAAAAAATTAAATATTATACTTGAAACCTAAATATTTAATCTATTTTAGATAACACAAGTTAAATAAATAAGTAATAGGCTAAAAATTTTATAAGCATATGATTACACCTCTAAATGTACAAGTTTCATTATATGGGTTTGGTTTGGTTTTTTCGGTTTTTGTTACAAGCAAAATCCAAACCGAACCAATAAATTCGGTTTTTAAAAAATCATCAAACCAAACCGTTGGTTTTCTAGCGGTTTCGGTTTTATCGCTTTGGTTGTGTCGGTTATTTTGATTACGGTTTGGTTATTTTGGTTTTTTGCTCACCCTTAGTTTGGGATGAGAAGTTTGAAGTTGGCCGGTGGAATTATTTGGTTTTTAAAACAAAAATAAGCTCTTAATTATAATGCCGAAATTTTGATAAAAATTAAGAAAAATATCTGAAATGTACAGTAAAATCTCGAACTTTTACAGTGGAGCCTACATATTAAGACTTTTACTGCACATTCTATGATTTTTAGAGTTATATAACTATTCGTTAAAAATTATGGCCATTAAACACCAATAAATCATGAAAAACTAACTACAATTCTCCAAAAATTCTAAATATATATATTAACTGTTATATAATTATATATAGCTTATAAACCAAGTTTCATAATTTTTAGAGATGTCTAGCTATTATTTTGTACATAAACAAAGGCTTCATACTTCTTGACATGTAAGTTTAACACGTTTAGTTTTAACATCTAAAAATTAAATAATTGTTTGAATAAGTAGTATAATTTAAGGGGACATCATATGTGCAAGAACGCGCCATCAATAACACAAAAAATCAAATTTTATATTGTCTTAGCTTTGAAATTTAAAGTAACACATTTAGTAATTTCGGTTAGCTTTGCCACCCACAAAATTTCCATTTCCCAACTTGTAAGTTCCAAAGTTACAACTTTACCGCCTGTATTATATATATAATATATGATTTTAACTTATTTATTATTTTACTAATTTGATTTTTTTTGATGAATTTTGTTTATTAATTTAGGAAAAAGTAAATTGTGATTGTGTTTATTTTATTTAAAGTTAAAATAGAGTAATTGTTGGGTAGTGTTGGTTATAATTGTTGGGTTGTGAAGGCTTTGGGTCGAACCAGGCTTGGTTCAGGTCTGTTTTGTTGTGAACAGAAATAAGGGTAGTCGGCTCTAAGGCAATTAGGGTTATTTAGTTAATTCTTGAAGCCTAAGTTATTGCTTTGACTACTAACCCTAATCTAGCATCATAAATAGACCCATTGATGTAATTGTATTCTTTGAGTACAATAATAATATAAACCCTAGTTTCAAAGTGGAAGTAGGTCACCTAGACCGAACCACTATAATTCTCTCGTGTCTACTCTTTCTTTTTAGTGTGTGATTGTGTGGTTTGTTTGCTTCCGCTGGAAGCTACTCTGATTGTGATACCTAACAAGTGGTATCAGAGCCGAGGTTCAAAGACACGTTGGGTTTTACATACTGAAATCGCAGGAGGCTATTCGAGAGGGTTGTGGTGCTACGTAAACAGGGTTGCTGATTATCCGTGAAGTTTGCGAATTAGGGTTTGATTAAACCCTAGGGTCGTCGCCATCCAGGAGAGATCGCAAGGGCTGTTTGGTTGTTGATTGTTGCTACGATTAGGGTTAGAAATCCTTGAAACTGGCACAAGAATCACAAAAAGAATTGCTATTCAGAATCATTTTTTAGTGTTTGCATTTAGGGTTTCTGTTTCGAACCCCTTGAAATCGCTAGCTACACTCGATTTTCTACAGGTGAAGTTGCCAGTTTAGGTACTTCAGGTTTTAGCGTTTTATTAAAGGTGTTCTTGGCTTCAGTTAGCTTTGGTTCTCTGGTTTTTACTTCAAAGCTTAATCTTTTTTTCACGGCATTCATCAACTACAGTTTCTGTTTCGTGATTGTATTCGTTTGTCGTTTGCAATGGCTGAAGACGGGAGACTTCGAATTGAAAAGTTTAATGTGACAGACTTTGCTTGGTGGAAGATGCAAATAGAAGCATTGCTTGGTGAAAAAGATTTGGAAGTAGTACTAGAAGAAAAGCCGGCTACAATGAGCAAAGCTGAAGAAGCAGTTTGGAACTCAAAGGACAAGAAGGCTAGAGGGGCTATTACATTGGCTTTGACGAGGAGCGTTGCATTTAACGTTATGCATGAAACCACGGCTCGTGGTATAATGACGGCGCTGTCAAATATGTATGAAAAGCTGTCTGCTGCTAATAAGGTGTTCTTGATGAGGTAGTTATTCATGACTCGAATGAATGAGGGAACTTCAGTTTTGGAGCATATTAATGATCTCAAATCATTCACATCCAGGTTAGCATTTGTGGGCATAAAGTTTGATGATACGACTCAAGATGTAGTATTACTATCTTCTTTGCCAGATAGTTGGTTTGGAACTATAACGCCTATTACTAGTTATGTGGGGACCAATGGGTTAACTTTTGACGGAGTCCGAAACATTGTGCTAGGTGAGGAAACTCGCTGGAAAAGCACTAGTGGTGGATCATATTCTGGTTTGCTATATGTTGGCAGGGATAGGGAAAAGAACAAAAGCAGTGGGAGTCACAGGAGAAGTTCGTCTAGAGCTCGGAAAACTGTGAAGTCCTGGAGTTGCGATGAGATTGGGCATGTTAAGAGTCAATGTCCAAAGCATAAGCAAGGAAAATCTGGTGAAGTAAACACTGCTGTTGAGGATGAATGTGATGATGACACGTTACTACTTGAGGCTGAAAACAGTGTGGACTCTTGGGTTATGGATTCTGGATCTTCGTTTCACGTGATGCATAACAGGGAGGCGTTGGTGAATCTAAAAGTTGGCAACTTTAGGAAGGTACGAATGGCAAATGGTAATATTCTTGATGTTATAGGCATAGGTGATGTTAATCTGTTAACTCCATTGGAACCCTACTGGAACTTGAAAAAATGTTAGGGTCATTCTAGCTTTGAAGAGAATCTTATCTCTGTTAGTCAATTGGATAAACAGGGAAAAAAGTAAAGTTTGGTAAAGATAAATGGAAAGTAACAAAAGGAAATTTGGTTATTGCTCGTAGAAACAAAAAAGGATCATTATACATGGTGGAAGTACATGCTGAGAAAAATATGAGCGTTCCTCAATATAAAGTTGGGTTCATTGAGTCAAAGGGGCAAAAGAGGGTTCAATTTGCAAGACTGAAACCTGGTGCCAAAGTGATTCAAGTTGAGCGGGATTGGAGGTCTAAACCAGGTTAGGGGCTTAGTGATAGTGGGAGCACGGGGCGTGTTTCGGATACAGTCATAAAACAACGTTGGGTTTTGAAGACCACTACTCCGATTATTAAATTCTCTCCTATGGATGTCTTGCTAAATGAGGAGAGTGTTGATGATTCTCGGGTTACCTCTAAAGCTGGTGGATCATGCATACCAGTTGAGATAGAGAATGGGTTGGAGCTCGGGGGAGCTTCAACTGTCCCCTCATGTACTTGATGAGAGAAGGTGCAACTAGGGGTTATGATGAAGTCTTAGCTGATGAGTATTGAAGCTTGGAAGACTTTGGATATAAAGAATACTGGAGTTACTGGATCTGGGTTATTTGGACGGTGTTTGTAGACTTTTGTAAAGCCTTCAAGTGGGAGATTGTTGGGTGGTGAAGGCTTTGGGCCGAATCAGGCTTGGTTCGGGCCTGTTTTGCTACAAACAGAAACA